>CM070512.1:52228295-52606799 GCA_036346375.1 Guadua angustifolia | reverse complement strand
GTACCAGTATTCTTCTGGAGTAAAGAATCGTACTCTAAGGGCTTGTGCAGTTCCAAAACTCGCAATTTTTTCAGATCGACTTGCGACTATAATTTTACTGCCACTTGCAAGGCGACCTTTTGAAGCTGAATACAACCTTTCCCACACACACGCGTCAATATCCCCACTTAGTTGAATGATGATCAATGCCCTTTCTCCATCCACGTTACGGTTTTGATGCTTGACTATACCTCCATCTCTTAGAGTCATTGCACTTCCATCTTTAAGGTCATCTCCACTGAAACACAAAATTTGAGAGAAGTGGCTACGCACCCTTTCATCGTTGCAAGCATGCTCGATTAGGGTGCTCTTTCCAACTTTTCCCGGACCGATGATCGGTAGAACACCCGGATTTTCAGCATCGGGAGTCTCCGGTTGCAACAGGAAATTTATGGTGTGTTCCATCTTGATTTGGCGGCTGAACATACACTTGTTCAAAAGCAAATACATGCTATACGGCTGACGGTACAAACGAGGGCATCCATTTAGGAACGTAACAAACTCCCTCACAGCTTCAATGGTGATCTCTAGGCTGCCAACGAGTTGCTGCAGCTGCTCTTGTAAACTCTGGCCACTGCCATTAGAGAAACAAACACGCTTGGCAGGATTGAACTCAGACAGCGTAAAAGAGTGACTCACTTGATGATCCTTGGCCTTGTCTTCTTCGTGGGCTCGGCATCTGACGGCGTCAAGGGTGTAATACCCTCTATACATCTCTTTCCTTAGAATGTTCAGTTGCTGCAGCATCGCTTGGTTTGCGATGTGCCGGTCTTCTGCCTCCTCGACGATGACGCGAACTCGTAGCAGCAGTCGTTGCAGGCCATGCAGTCTCTCCTCCATGGTTGGAGCAATCGGCTTCAAGAATTTTTCGATAAGGAAAGATATGGATCTACTAGTAAGATCACTCACAATTGCAGAGAAAAATGTCTCCATGTTAGGGAAGCTCGATCACTTCACCGAAGCTAGGAAGGTACTGAAACGGATAATGCTACCCTCCGGACGAGATCGATTCCGTACGTAAGACTTGAGAATTCCCATGTACCTCTCGAACGGGTACATGCTACGTGAGGAACACCGGCCGCATATCTTTATCTCTCACAAGGTGAACAATGAGATGGACCATGATATCGAAAAATGATGGAGGGAAATACATCTCAAGATTACATAGAGTCATCACCACCTCAGCTTGCGAGCATCTAGTCCTTCGATCGATGACCTTCGGCGATTGTGTTAAAGAAATAACACAGACCTAGTGATTGTCTCTGGGATCTTGACCGCAAAATACTTCTAATTGCGACAGGGAGCATCTGTGTCATCAGCACATGATAATCATGAGACTTCATGCCAGTTAATTTCAAATCTTCCAATGAAACAAGTCTCTTCATGTTGAAGGAGTAACTGGACGGAGCTTTCACACCATGCAAGCACTGTCACAGTTCAGTTCTTTCGGCCTTTGACAGAGTATAACAAGCAGGTTCCAAGTACGTACGGCCTTTATCAGTCTCTTTTGGTGCTAACTCAGGTCTTATGCCCATATCGATCAAGTCAAGCCGTGCGTTGATACCATCCTTTGTTTTACCCTTAATGTTGAGTAAGAGACCAATAACGCTGTCACAAACATTCTTCTCTATGTGCATGCCATCGATGCAGTGGCGAACTTCTAGGTGCTCCCAGTAAGGTAGGTCCCAGAATATTGATCTCTTCTTCCACATGCTCTTTTCACGGGTACTTGATTTACGTCCCTTTTCATACACAACATCCAAATCCTTAACAATGTCATGAACATCTCTCCCGTTTAAACGCCTTGGAGCTGAACCATTTTCGTTCCTTCTATCGAAAAGTTGCTTCATCTTGCGATATGGGTGATTCCTCCGAAGGAACCTACGGTGACGCATATACACGATTTTGCGGGAGTGATTCAGCCATACACTCTCGGTATCATCTAAGCAGTGAGTGCAGGCTTTGGTTCCTTTTGTACTCTGGCTTGACAAGTTAGCAAGGGCAGGGTAATCATTTATGGTGCAGAATAACAAGCAGTGCAAAGTAAAGTTCTCTCGTTTGTACGCATCCCATACGTGTACCCCGGTAACTCACAGTGTTTTTAGATATTCCACCAATGGAGCTAGGTACACATCAATATCGTTCACAGGTTGTTTCGGTCCTTGGATAAGCACAAACAACAAAATGTACTTCCGCTTCATACACAACCAAGGAGGAAGGTTTAGATACAGAGATTTACGAGCCAAGTGCTATGCCGGCTGCTCATGTTACCGAAAGGATTCATTCCATTTGTACCCAATCCAAACCTTATATTTCTCGGATCCGCACTGAATTCTTGAAAGCTCCTATCGATGTTTCTCCACTGGATGGAATCAGCAGGGTGCCTTAGCATTCCATCATTCTTACGCTCCTCAAAGTGCTAACGTAATAGTTTTGCCTCCTTTGGGTTCGCAAACAAACGCTTCAAACGGGGAATTATAGGCAGATACCATGCCACCTTAGCAGGAGGTCCTTTTTTCAACTCAATACTCTCGCCATCATCATCTGAATGACTCTTACGCTTGTACCGGGATGCGTTGCACACCGGACATATATGCAAGTTTGTGTACTCTTTGCGGTACAGGATACAGTCGTTTGGACATGCATGTATTCTTTCTACTTCCATTTCCAAGGGGCAAAGAACCTTCTTGGCTTTGTAGGTGGTTGTCGGCAACTCGTTTCCCTCTGGAAGCATGTCCGCCAATAGACGTATAAATACCTGTGAAACTCTTGTCGGACCAACCGTTGCTTGCCTTCAATTTGAGTAGTTCAAGCACAGATGATAACCTTGTGTATTTCAACTTGCACCCTACGAACAAAGGTTTCTCCGAGTCCTCCATCAACCCCTGGAACTTTCCATATTCCCTGTCATCAAGGTTTCGCTTCGCATCGCAAAGACATCGATCCAAATTGTCATCCTCGCAACTTTGTCCTCATCGGAAGCACAATCGATATGATCATCCAACATACCATTGACTTCGTCGACGATATTAACACTACTTGCTGCTTCCTGTATATTATGCTCTTCGCCATGACTGGTCCAACATGTATAGCCTCTTTTGAAACCCCTCCGAATCAAGTGTGCTTCGATCTACGCTGAGTTTCGAAACATCTTCAGATTTTCGCAATCAATGCACGGACATGACATGAATTGCACCCCCTTATTAAACATATCCTCCTCTACAGCTCTTTTAAAAGTGGAGACGCCATTAAGGCACACAACACTCGTACGGTTCTCAGCGTACATCCAGCTTCGATCCATCTACGCTACACATGTAACACTTAGTGTTAAATATTAAGTGCACCAGGTGTAGTGCGTATGCACACATTCTTAAACTAATTATGCAATTACATACCTTAATTACATCACAAAGAAATAATTAACACAATTGAAATTAATCTTCAATATAATAATGAAATTAGAACCCATTACTAACCTTAGATCGCCAAAAGACTTGAATTGAACTATAAGCTAGATCTAAACAATCTTTAAATTCTATCCTTACCAAGCTAGCTAGCTACATCATGATCGAATATAATATTATGCAAATAGAACCATTACTAGCTAACCTTAGATCAAACAACCAACACATGGTTCTACAAGCTAGATCTAAAAAAATCATCAAATTCCTTCCTTATCAACCTAGATGTTGAATATAATGCAATTAAAACACATTACTAACCAAATATCACAAACAACATATGGATCAAGCTACAAGCTAGATCTAATTAAACAATCTTTAAATTAATTCTCTCCTAACCAACCTAAATATTGAATTGGATGTATGCAATTAGAACTCATTACTAACCTTAGATCACCAAAATCAAATGAATCTAATATCACCCTTCAAAATCAATGGCCTTCTTTCACAAAATCGCCTCACTTCCACAACCGGTCTCGGGATAGAACGTCATCAAACCCTATAAACGAAGTGGCTGGAGGCTCTGTTTATACGTGAGATATCACAGACGGTTTTATATTACAGCCGTCTGTGATGTAAGAAATATCATAGACGGTTTCTAAATATAACAGTATGTAATGACTACTGTAGATATTACAGACGGTTATGTTATATAACCGTCTGTGATTTCACAGACGGTTTTACTTAGAAACCGTCTGTAATGAGTACTGTAGTCATCACAAACGGTTATATTTAGAAACCGTCTATGATATTTCTTACATCACAGACAGCTGTAATATAAAACCGTCTGTGATATCTACACTGACGGTTTGAGTACATAACCGTCTATGATGTTCCATATCATAGACGGTTTTTCAAAACCGTCTGTGATCGTGCGTCTGATATAAGCCTCGCTGTAGTAGTGTGTGGTATTTACGACGAGGAATAATTTTAACAAAGGACAATCTAGCTAAAAGAAATTGGATTGGGAATCAAAAGTGTTGTTTCTGTAATTGTAATGAAATAATTCAGCATTTATTTTTTGATTGCCAACACTCAAAAATTATTTGGCGTATTGTTCATATCGCTACTGGTTTATCATCACCTAGGTCTATTTCTCATATGCTTGGTCGTTGGTTAATAGGCATTGAGAACGGTGAAAAAAGCCTGGTTCTTGTGGGGGGTGTTGCCCTATTATGGGCTATTTGGTGCACAAGAAATGATCTAACCTTTCAGAAAAAAAACAATATTCTTCTTTTATGTAGGCTACCTTCAAAGGAACATACTGAATGCGGTTTTGGGCATTATTGCAGTATGAGGACAACAGGGAGACCATTCGACGAGCAAACAAGGCTTTGGAGGCGGTGGTGTTGGACATCTTTGCCAAGCATGGATGGATACGAAATTATAGAATTTGCTTTTAATTTTCAGTTCTCTTAGCTTATTCATTTACAATAAAGTTAAACGGCTGTGACCGTTGTAACACTCAGTTGTGTGCAATTGCAGAGACTGGATTTTAATCCTTTATGTAAAAAATATAGTGATGGAGGTGGCACAGTTGGGTACTATTTGTCCAACAAAATTCATTTTAACAGTATAGAAAATATAAAGAGTAATATGTCAAATTGTTCAAACTAACCACTTGCATCCTTATATGATGTAGGGAACAGCTGGCTCGGCAGTAGGTTCGCAGGGAGGCGATGGTTCACACAGTGGCATCGACTATGATTCAGCTCAGGTGAATGAGTTCAATGATGTGGTTAACTTGGGTGGAGGCTCTGACGAATGAAGTTGTATGGTTATATATGTTTCTGTGACGATTTGTGATTGTATGTGTTTGATGTGGATTGTTACGTATGTTTTGTGATTGTATGTTTTGCGTATGAGTTCAATAACGATTTGTGACGAATGAAGTTGTATGATTGTATGTTTTGTGATGTTTGGTACTGTTATAATTGTTATTGTGATGTTTGTGTGAATTATGAATTAAACTGTTATTGTGATATTCTGCGTATATTGTTATTGTTTGTCTGAAACGACGCTAAACAAATCTGTTTTTTTTCCAAAAACTGATTATTTTCGTCGGCTTGGGGTCTAGCCGACGACAATATGAAAAATATATTTTCGTCGGTTTCTATGAGCCGACGAAAATATGCGAACGTATTTTCGTCAGTATTGAATCTAGGCCGATGAAAAATATGCGAACGTATTTTCGTCGGTATTCACTCAAGGCCAACGCAAATACGCAAACGTATTTTCTATAAATCGACGAAAACGAGTTAGTGCCACGCTACCCAGCCCTGCCGAATCACGTTTTCATCTGCCCGATGTAGCCGACGAAAACACATGTATTTTCATCGGTAGCCGACGAAAATTTTCATATTTTCTTCTGTTTTTTTTTGTCGGCTAATTTTCGTCAGGTAACCGACGAAAACAGCTATTTTTGTTGGGTATGCCCTAATTTTCGTCGGTTTTTGGCCGACAAAAAAATTTGGTTTTCCTGTAGTGAGTAGAATGTTTTCGTTTCACAAATGTTCAGCTTCCAAATTAATTACAGATATGGCATCATACATCAAATTGGGAGATAGTAAGATCGCCTGCTAATTAAGCTTTCATAAACTAAAAGGATTGTCGCCACTAATTATTCTTCTGAAAGCGCTTCTTCCTTGCAACCATACGCTGTGGCCTCCGTATCTCACAGTTCAACATGTAGTCGTAGTAAGGTGGCAGGTGAGATCTCCATGCAAGTACCTTAAATTTCCGTTGAGGTCTAACACTTCCAAAAAAAAGATCTTGCACACTCATCTTGGAACCTTCAGCTTCACTTTGAGACAAGGCCTGCGCAGAACCTATTTGATAGTGATCAAGAATCACAAAACATTCAGAAGAAGCTCTGTTTACTCGTCTAACATATAGCGGTTTCACCCATCCAGTAGGAGGATTAGCAAACTCTGCCCCATGCAGTAGGAGGTTCTTTTGCTTGAATTCTTTGTAACTTGCAAGAGCCTTGCTCCAGAAATGGAGATTAAAATTTGCATTCAGTAGTCCACTGCACATGGCTGCACCCATGAAACACCCATTCATCTCCCTGGCCATGTCCATGGCTATTGCTGCCAATTTTGGGTGCTCCTCTGCATCCATGCTTCCAAACGTACGCACCTTGAAGAAGTACCAGTATTCTTCTGGAGTAAAGAATCGTACTCTAAGGGCTTGTGCAGTTCCAAAACTCGCAATTTTTTCAGATCGACTTGCGACTATAATTTTACTGCCACTTGCAAGGCGACCTTTTGAAGCTGAATACCACCTTTCCCACACACACTCATCAATATCCCCATATAGTTCAATGATGATCAATGTCCGTTCTCCATCCACGTTACGGTTTTGATGCTTGACTATACCTCCATCTCTTAGAGTCACTGCACTTCCATCTTTAAGGTCATCTCCACTAAAACACAAAATTTGAGAGAAGTGGCTACGCACCCTTTCATCGTTGCAAGCATGCTCGATTAGGGTGCTCTTTCCAACTTTCCTTGGACCAATGATCGGTAGAACACCCAGAAATTCAGCACCGAGAGTCTCCGCTTGCAACAGGAAATTTATGGTGTGTTCCATCTCGATTTGGCGGCTGAACATGCACTTGTCCAAAAGCAAATACATGCTATACGGCTGACGGTACAAACGAGGGCATCCATTTAGGAACGTAACAAACTCACTCACAGCTTCAATGGTGATCTCTAGGCTGCCAACGACTTGCTGCAGCTGCTCTTGTAAACTCTGGCCACTGCCATTAGAGAAACAGACACGCTTGGCAGGATTGAACTTAGACAGCGTAAAAGAGTGACTCACTTGATGATCCTTGGGCTTGTCTTCTTCGTGGGTTCGGTATCTGACGGCGTCAAGGGTGTAATACCCTCTATACATCTCCTTCCTTAGCATGTTGAGTTGCTGCAGCATCGCTTGTTGGTTTGTGATGTGCCGGTCTTCTGCCTCCTCGACGATGACGCGAACTCGTAGCAGCAGTCGTTGCAGGCCATGCAGTCTCTCCTCCATGGTTGGAGCAATCGGCTTCAAGAATTTTTCGTTAAGGAAAGATATGGATCTACTAGTAAGATCACTCAAAATTGCAGAGAAAAATGTCTCCATGTTAGGGATGCTCACTTCACCGAAGCTAGGAAGGTACTGAAACGGATAAAGCCAAGAGCTCAGAGAAACTATGTGATCTGAATTTTTTCAGAGGACCTGGAATAGCAGGGTATAATATAAGGCTGCCACATACTCCATAAAGGGACAGACATTGCACTTTGGTTTATACATACATATGTTAGACGAACCTAGAATTGCCCAACCTAGCCTAGTATTTAACGCACAGCCCTATGTTATTGGTGAATGGTTGTGCACTAGCTAGTGTGAAGTCTGTCTGGTTGAAGTTTCTCTCTGTAGGATCGAGGAACCACCTTATCAAAATAGGAACGGTTGTGCACTAGCTGACTACAACGCGGTTTAAATAGGAACCACCTTATCAAAAGATCTTCCCTAAAATAACCATGAGAGGCTACAAAGGTCAGATTAAGATGCAAAGAAGAAACCAACGTAAAAACCCAACCCAAAAGCTACAACAAGCTGTAGATAGATTTAAGTCGGATTATGCTATTCACACGGGTAATCCGGGTCAACATAAAAAAACAGCAACACCTATTAAAATCAAAACAAATTATTTCATTACAAATATTATTGTAATGCAACACAGACGTTGTGGAAGATCATAATATTGTGCTGAGTTAGATTTTCTTGTAACAGGAGATATAGTGTAGATGTACGCAATGCACGCGAACTATGGGTCGGGGAGAAACCGCGCAGGAGGTGTATAGCCCAGACACAGCACACAAGTCACACAAGTACAGCGAGACAGAACATGAAGAGGCCAACATGTGTAACATCCCGAAAATTCCAAAAATGGGAAAAATGAAAAGTTTAAAATTTAAAAATGGAATTGAATAAAAAATTCTAATTGAATCAAAATTTTGATTGAAAATAATATCTTTCCTCATTTTCTTTGCATTTTAATCTTAAGAAAAGTATAAATTGTAATACTAAAAACTTTTCTCCCAAAGCAAACAAACTATAAGAATAAAATTTAAATGTGATGTTTAATTTGAAATGTTCATTTCTGAGTTTTCTTGAATAATTGAAGTTTCTTGAGCTTTTGTTTTAAAAAGAAAAAAACCAATAAAGCGAAATGGTAAAAGTAAAAAGGTAAAAACATAAAATTAACAAAAATCTGCAAAAATCATACTAAAATATCAGAGCACTCCAGATCCCTAATCATGTCAGTTGAGATATTCTAAACTATTAAAATGTAAGAAAAGACAAGTGTAATTATGAGATAAGATGTCAATCTTGATGTTGTCAGATTTATGTAGAAATCTCCATGGCTTTTCTGAAGCCAATGTTTTTATCGTGTTGAAATAAGCTTGATATCTACCTCTGATAAAAATATTAAAAATTAAAACTTAAATTTGTAGCTTTTAAAAATTCAAAGACAGAAAGGAAATAAATCTAGACATAGCAATGTCAGAATTTTTATAAATTAAATACCCAATATAAAAATATGAAAATTTTACATAATATAAATATTATTATTACATATCTTCACAAAAATCTAAATAAAATATAGACCTTATTTTGATCTTAAATAAAATAAAAATCTGAAACTAAAAGAAATAACAGCATGTATTGTCAGAATTATTTAGAATTTTACACAGATCATAAAAATCTGAAAATTTTACTGGATAGCAAACCTTGTCTTGCAGACCTTTAATAAAATTTTCATAAATATATAAGTCAGTTTGGTAACTTAATCTAATAGATTTGTTCCGGTCTGTCCAGAAGTCAGTAGAGATGTTGGACCTCTGTTCAACAGACATGTGCGACCAGGCAAGCCAGCTGCCCCTGCCGACTTGCTTCTTCCTACCAAATTGTCCCCACCTATCAGTTAGCACAGCCTTTCCTCTTCCTCTCCCTGCCGAGTGGCTCCATGGCCCACTGGTCAGCTTCTTCTCCCTCACCTCTCCTCTCCTCTCTCTCGCATGGAGACTAGAGCTCCACCGCCTCTCAGGTTGTCCACTTCCCGCCGCAATTCCTCGCAACCTGAGGTATGCCGACCTGCCATACAGCTGTTGTCCCTGCCACGGCATCATCTCGATTGTTGAGCCCCTGCTGTGCCCAAAAATCCCCGCAAAATCTCGATCGTAACTCCGTCTCAGCCGAAACACTGCAGCGGCGAGATTATCTTCATGATTTTCCTGCCACGGCACGAAGTCGTCAACTAGTTGTGAACCAGATCACCTGCCATCTTACCCGCACCCTGCCAAAATCCTGCCACGACAAATGATTCACGGTAATTTCTCTGCCATGGCAGTGATTTGCGGCGCCGCCTCAGTGACTCCCGCTCAAACCCTGTTCTCGCCACCTCATCTGCTTATTTAAGCTCCACAACACCTCTTCCAGTACACTATACTCCCCTCAGCCTGCTCCACAGACAAAACACCGCTCGACCACCACCTTCTTCTCCAAAACCGGTGAAACCAGAAAAAGGGGGAAAACCTTTGTTTACCGATTTCAGTAATCCACACTCAAACTCATCCGAGTCGAAGCTACACCGTGGCCCCTGGAGCACACCTCTGACCTTAACCAAAGCTTTTCTTCTCTGGTGAGCCGCCACACCATGCTTCTTCCTTCGCCACCGCCACGCTCTATGAGAGCCCATTCCCTCTACTCATTCCTTTGAATAAGTAGCAAAACGGAATCACTAAATCATACTGATACTCATTTGAGCTTCAATTTCTGTTGATTCAACTCTAAATCGAACTTCTGCTCAGTGCCCATGGCAGCCGCTGCCCCCATATGGTGGTGCGCCGTTTTCCTATGTCACCGGTGACCAAAAACACCTCTCCTGAGTGCGCATGGGCCTCCTAATGCTCATCCTATTACCGATTCGCTGGCTCCGGCCTCCCCTCGCCGGCAGCGAGCTCAGGCGTGCCTTCCCCTGCTCTGTGCGCATGACAAGTAGCCCCAGATGGTTAGTCTCCTGTAAACTAAGCTAAGTCGCTGACTCTAGGGCCCCACCGGTCAGCCCGTGAGCCTGTAGCCATGCCGAAAAAGGAAATACGCCTTCCCAGTTCAAAGTCGTACTTTCCTAAAATGGAATACTTTTAATTTTCAGTATTTTCTTAAACCTAGCACATTCAAGCAACTATATCTTTCGCATTTTAAGTCCAAATAAAATGAAATAAATTTATAAATTCATATAAAATCATGTAGATTCATAATATGTAAAAATATTTCAAAATTGAACTTTGTTTAAAATTTTAATTTGGATTTAAAGTAGAGGTTCAAAATATACTATACATAGAATTTTTACAAATAAATTCTAAATTGAATAAAATAAATTTTGCTAGACTCCTTGTGCCCTTAGGAACCTCAATATGCAAAAATACTTAGGATATACTGTTGAAAATATACAAGTTGTAACATAAAGTTAATAAATAACAATATGAATTTAAATAATCCTAATCAGTTGTAAAATAGTGGAGTTAATAAAATAGTAATTACATAAAATGATAAATAACCAATTTTAAAATATATTTGCTGTATTAGTCTATTCTATTTGATTCTTTTATTCATATTTTCTTTGTTCTTATCGAAATTTGTTATTTGCTTTTGTTACTATTGAACGACGTGTAGAACCCGACGCCATTAATCCTGTCATCGACAACATCGACTGCGACTACGACTTTGTCGTAAACAGCAAATAAGCAAGGCAAGCACCCCCTTTGACCGCTCAGTTTTATAAATGTTTTCTTAAATGTTTTTATTGCATACGCTGTGTTCATTATATACTGCTACTTTATGGTTATTGGTAGTTATACCTGTAGCTGCATAGAACTTCCTTGATAAGTATGGATTGTGAACCTTCAAAACCCTAGATTAAGGTAGACAGTATCTAATGTCAACATGGGATCCCTCACACTTAGATATCATGCCTAGCCATGCTTAAAGAACCATAAAATCTTAATATGAGTAAAAGTTTGGATATGACCCTTTTTTATGGTTGGTATTTTGATTTAAAAATGAAAATAAAACTATGCTTTTGATGCGGGCAATTATTGGCAATAGCCGAAGGTGCATGGACTTGCACGTAGCGTAAGGGGAGACTATTTCCCGTGTCATATTAAGGACCGAACTATGGGTTGTTTTCAGGCCAAGATAACCGTACAACCACAAGTGCTAGTATGAGACGGCCTTAACCTATTAAGTTACTTAAAATTAACTTTGCACATTGGTAGGCTGGAGAATGGTGTACGCTATACTATGGGGGAGAAGTGGGACACTATGGTGTATCACCATTTGTCGTACTATGTACACATATCTTCTGTCACTGTAGGGAGAAGTGGGACAATTTGGTATACCACCGTTTGTCGTACTAGTACAAATATGTTCTGCCACTATAGGGAGAAGTGGGACAATTTGGTGTACTATCATTTATTGTACTAGTACAAATATCTTCTACTGTTATAGTATGGGTTTGTCGTCACCAGGCTGGTGCAAAGTTAGGGTTAAGTAATGTAACGGTTATGTCATGACTCTCTGCGGCACACCAAAAGAAATGTGCTAATAATCTGCACAAAGAGTCAGTCATGTCTTGTGGGTAAAGCTGTACACCTCTACAGAGTGTAAAACTAATCGATTAGCCGCGCTCGCGGTCATGGGCATTTGGTAAAGTTATCACATAGTTAGCTGTTTTTATTTTCATAAAACTTTGGATTCTACCGGGTGTTGGTAGAAGTTGGTTTGGATTCTACCAGGTGTTGGTAGAAATTGGTTCATGGGTATGGTCAAGATACCCACGTTCATGATTTTACTTATTCATACTTACATTCTGTTATTTTCATGTTAAATTGCTTTTACTTAAATTTCGTTTTGCAATTACTATTTGTTTTACATTTCAAATTAGTTTCATGCAAATTAACCGTAGAAGCCTTTCCTTTGAAATGGCCTGCATATAATATAGGCTTTGCAAAAGTCTTACTAAGTACGAAAGTACTCACCCTTGCTTATTAATGTTTTTAGGTAAAGAATCAGAATCGCTCGACGAAACTTATTTGACGCAGGATCTGGGAATGTTAACGAGTTTTTCTAGGGATTATACCTTGTCAGTTGCCTGAGGGTTGGATAGGCACACTACAAGACCCTTAATTCTTTCCGCTGCACTACTATGAATTGTAAGATTTTATTGTGTAAATTACTATTATTATTTGTAAGAAAGAGTATGGATGTGATATCAATTGTTGTAAATGTGCGTGCTAGCTACTGATCATGGGACTAGCACTGTATGCACATGAGATTTCCATTTTTGCATTTATGTAAAAATAGGGGTCGCCGTTCCTACCTATTTATATGATGGTTCTTGTGACACAATTACTCTAGCTAAAAGTTTCCTAAGCTTGACTATTCATGTATTGGCTTTCTGCGGCTAAATCACTTAAGATTTTTGCAATGGTAGGATTTTGATGCAAAGCAAGTTGTAATTATAATATTTTTTATAATATGGTAGTCCATATGCCAAAGAGTGTTTCTAGGCTGGTCCTCCCAAAATTTGCATTTAGACGAGCTATTTTAGATGGTCGAAAAGGCTTAAGTAGTTATGTACCCTACACGATTAATTAACACTTAGGGTGTTTGCATTAGCTGAATTTAGATGCAAAGAAAGTTCTAAATAAGATGTTTTCTTCCGATTATGGTAGTCCATATACTGAAGGGTGTTTCTGGGCTATTCCTCCAAAATTTTACATTTAGAAGGGATATTTTACGGGCTATCGAAAGGGCTTAAGTATTTCTAAAATCTACACGTTTTATGTTCAGTTTTTGTTTCTAGTTTGTGATTGCACCTTATAAGATTATCTAACCATTTTTTAGGCATTATTTGGGGATGACTATAAGAGTATTTTAAAGCTAGATCTTCAACATTTCGCTTTTATCTGTGATGTTTTTCATATAAATGAATATTAGGGCCTTATATGGAATTATTTTGACATAGCATAAGTATGAGTTTTATTTGCATATCCAAGAGGGATATCACTTTCTAAGGTCCTTGGATTTGGCTTCATAAAATTTAAGGTTCGTTTGTGAAAGTTATGATTATATGAACTATGCAAGTATTGAAATTAGTCTGTTTAACCACATGGTGCAAACTATACTAAAGTTCAAATATTTTTGCATATTTAGAGCCCTTGTGACCTCAGTAGCATGGTAAACCTTGTTGCATCATTTTTAGACTTGGTTTGTAAAAATTGTATGTTATGCTCATTACTAACCTAAAGCATTTAATTAGGCTTATCTCCTGCACAATGACTAAAACTAAATTATTTCTGTATAATGAAAATCTACATGATTTTACACGAGTTTAGCAATTTGTTTCACAATTTTTGGATCTTTAGATCAAAAGTTATGAGCATTTTAAATGGGCTCCGTATTGAAATTCAGCTGAAAATCAAAAATACGTTTTCGTTTTACTGAAAACGTAATTTCGCTTTTCACGCGCAAACGTGTTTGAACTCGTCCACGACCTCTGACATCTGGGCCCATGCCGTCAGCGTCTACGCCCATACCGTGAGCTTCCATGCATCTACTGACACCGTGGTCCCGCCCGTCAGTGACGATTTGATAGAGCGGTAGCCGGGAGACTGACAAACCGGGCCCGCGTGATAGAGAGACAAAACAGAGCGCTCAGTCCCGAGCTCGTCGGCGGCGAAGGACAGCTAGAGCCGGTGAATGGGCAGAACTGCCTGGTAGAGGAGGTCAATGCACAACTATTGGACCGTTTGTCTACCACAACGCGGTGGCAGAGCTGGCCGGCAACGAGAGGAGGCGGCGTTCGGTGAGGTTGGTCACTGGAGAGGACGAAGGAGGCGGCGCTGGCTCAGCTCGGTGATGGAGAAGCTTCTGCGGGTGGTGGAGGAGCGGACAGGCTACTGCAGTGCGGCGAAGATGGCTCGAGGGGGCTCGCCACCGAACGGCCGGAGGCGGAGAAGAAGGTCCACCGAACGTACTGAAAGTTCTTGTTGTAATCGACACCGGTCGTGTTGTAAGGAATCAATAAATGCAGATCAACAGCAATCTGAAGTGGTTTGTTCAATGCAGGAGAGCTGAAGAAAACGAAAAGATTGCATAGACGAATGCTTCCTGAAGTTAGTAATTAAAGACAATACGCATCGCATGATACCAACTCTACATGCGTTTCTGTGTGTTGCTGGAGAAGCAAGCATGGAAATTAGGAGAAATTTATGGAGTGGTTTATGAGAATTTCGGCTTAAAAAAGCCACACAATTTCGGCCTTTACAGGGAGGAAGGTGATGTGGTCACATGTCACATCGACAGCGCCTGTCGTCATCATCTGGTGCAATAGAGGGGACACACGTCGCGCGCAGAGCACCGTCCAAGAGATGGAAGCGGTGCTGGGACCCTCAAAGTAGTATTTTTTGTTCCACAAATATCAGCTTCTAGATTACAGATATGGCTTTCTTCCCAAAAGAGAAATACAGATACGGCGATACAGATCAAACTCAAGAGATACCAAGATGGTTAGCTACTATTCTTCCAAAAGAGCTTCTTCCCGGCCGGCGACCATACGTTGTGGCCTCCGTACCTCACAGTTTAACATGTAGTTTGGTGGTATGCGAGATCGATACGCAAGAACCTTAAATTTCCCTTGAGGCCTTCTAGCACTTCCAAACAAGAGATGTTGCATACTCATCTTGGGAGCTTCACCTTCACTTTTGAACAGAACCTGTTCGATAGCTATCGAGAATCACAAGAAATTCCGATCGAGGATGTTTTGTTCACTCTCCTGAGTCCTGACATACATTGGTTCCACCGCATGCCAAGGATCAGCAAAATCACGATTTGCACCATGCAGTAAGACATCATTCCGCTTGACTTCTCTGATGCTTGCAAGGGCCATGCTCCAGAACCGAGCGTTGAAATTTGCTCTCAGTAGGCCACTGAAGATGCTTGCTCCCATGAAATTTGCTTTCATCTCGATCCCTGGTTATGTCCATGGCTATTGATGCCAACTTTGGGTGCTCAACTGCGTCCATGCTTCCAAATGTGCGTACCTTGAAGTAGTACCAATCAAGCATTGTACTCTTAAGAAGTTGTGTGGTACCAAAACTAGCAATCTTGCCAGAATGGCTTCAGACTATAATTTTAGTACCACTTGCAATGCGAGTTTTGTACAGTGAGTACAATCTTCTCCACACACCCTTATCGATGTCCCTGGTTAGTTCGATAATGACCAATATCCTGTCCATCAACGACACATGCAGTTTTGATGCTTGATTACACCACAATCTCTAAGAGCTACTATCCTTTCACCTTTAAGATCATATTCACTAAAACACACAATTTGAGAAAAGTGATTATGCACCGTTTCATCGTTACATGCGTGCTCGATTAAGGTGCTCTTTCCAACTTTACATGTGCTCGATTAGGGTGCTCATTGAAATAATAACTTGCATGTGTAGCCACCACGTAAAAAAAACAACCCACACAGCACACCATAGCTGAAGCCAGTTGGCCCATGCCGAGGCACGGCACGGTCCAACTCTATCCTCTGTTTTCAGCTGCCCAAATCGGCAAATGGAAGGTGCCGCCGCTAGGCGCAGGCGTGTGAAACAACCGTAAAATTTCTTCAGCAAAAGTATATCATTAACAGAAATTAAATCTTGTTTAACAAAAGTAATGCACATCTATTAATCTCACCCATTAAATAATTACATTCGGATTCAATCAAATGAACTTTAATATATTGAAAACTTAAATTGTAATTGCAATTATTTACAAGAATGGATAATTACAAAAGTAGAAAACAAAATCTTCATTTCTAAAGTCTTCGTCAGTCCAAACTTCATATAACCTGTAAATATAAAAATGTTGTTTTTGTCAGTAGAATAATAATGTATCTGTGCAGAATGAATTGAATAAATTAATTGAGTTAGAAATTGCCGTTAGCCCGAAATATTTATTATCGCTCATCGAAGATCCAAATGTTGTCTGCGGGCCAACCAGGCACCTATCACAATTTGTTTGTATCTTTCGCCAATATACAAACCTATTTTGCGTCGTAGATACACGCATATTTTAGAAAATATCACACGATAGAAATATTTTTTACCTCGTAAAGCAAGTACAGTCAAATGGATAAGCACATAATACTGTGCTCAAGAAACACCTCACCCAGCCCAGAAGCTTCTCGTGATGGCCGGAGTCCCCTCAGCCATTTAAGACATCTCTCCCGCATACAAGCCTCATTTCAATATACACAGCCACATTCTAGCCACATTCCAGTAAGCGAAGAAACCAAAAGACCATCAGGAGCCCGAAGGCGAAGAGATCAAGATCAGTCATTCCCCTGAAGCTAGAAGCTCACTAGGAGAAGCAAGCCAACTAGTATATCATCAGAAGCAAAAGAGGAGCACAACCAGTCTGCACCCTCTTCATCCGCTTCACCGCTCACAGCCAC
The DNA here is from genome assembly GCA_036346375.1 of Guadua angustifolia. Lineage (NCBI taxonomy): Eukaryota > Viridiplantae > Streptophyta > Magnoliopsida > Poales > Poaceae > Guadua > Guadua angustifolia. The sequence goes on along the minus strand of CM070512.1, from coordinate 52,589,741 downwards.
TGCATTTTATTCCTTGGAGCCAGGTAATCATCCATTCAGCCATTAGTAGCATCATCATGGATCAGTGGTATAGAAAACTTAGTGAAAAATTGAAAATGACAGCAGAAGGAGTGGTAGTCTCAGTTAGCATAACTCGCGAGGATCACGTCGTGTGCCCACAATAATCCGTACCTGCATTTGGCGCAAGAAAGATTAAAGGTACCATCACGACGGAATCAACTCGCGCATTAGCTAGTATTTATCACAGACCCAAAGAATCTCATCTTCATCTTGCAGCACAAATTCCATATTAGTGATGAAATAAAAAAATAATCACAAGATGAGGGATACCCAAACTCAAGTTGTGAGGCAAGCAGTGAATCATGGGATTTCCAGAAGGGCCATGGGGGCGAGCAGCAGCCAAGTCGGCGCAGGCCATGAGGCCAAGCCATGTGCGCGTGAGGGGCGGGCATGTGCGGCGGTCGGGTCAGCGAGCCGAGCCAGCGAGGAAGCGGAGCCCGGCTAGGGCCTGCGTAGGGGCGCGAATAGCCAGGGAGTCGAGCCGGCTGAGGAGGAGGCCAGCGCGCGGCGGTGGCCGGCGCCGGAGACGTGGGTCGTCCGGGCCAAACCGGTGTCTGCACGGGAGAAGCAAAGGAAGGGAGCCAAAGGAAGAAGATGAGAAGATGAGAAGGAACTGGAAGGAGCAAGAGAGAGATAAGATAGAATGGGGAAAAATGAGGAATGGCCAGAGCTGGAAGAACCTCCGTCGGCCAGGGAAGCGACTAGATAATTGAAGACAGAGAGAAAGAATAAGAAGAGAAGGAAAAGAAAGAACAAGAAGAAGAAAAAGAAAAAGTAAGAAAAAAAATTGAAAATTCTAAAATACGTAAAATTTGATCTAGAAAAATAATCATAAGACCAATTGGGTACTAAAAGTTGTGTAAATCAACCGCGGCTGATAAATGAACCAGAAAATAAAAAGAAAAGAGAAGAGAAAAACAAGAAAAATTAAATTTGAGTAAATCAGCTAAAATAATAATTATCTATCTCTGTCAAAAATTTAAAATCGATCAAATCAGTTCAAAATTGTTAAAAGCGATTAAATTAGTCGGTCGAGCTATTAAATAAATTAGCGCGATCGCATAAAATTTGATTAAGCTCTAAAAATCACAAAACTAATTTCATAAATATCAGAATAATAAGGAAAGCATGTTGGACAATCTAAAACATGAAAAAAAAACCTATTTGCCACTAAATATGGTTTTTATGTAATTTTAGGAAATAAATTTAATTGGATCGCTCATCACCAACAGTGAAGACGCATATTTTGAACAAAATCCGCAAGCAATCCATGACCATCTTATTTTGATATTAATGTTTTATTTGTAATATATGTGGTATCATTGATGCATGGTAAAATGCTGTTTTAAATAAAACCTAAATCAGTTTGTTGGAATAACTGCGGATACAATTGTGATTGTGATTTTTGACTTAACCGATTGGTGTGGTCGGGGTGAGTTGTTATATGGTGGGTAGAGGGTGCCATGTTTGATGTTGCCAGCGGGACCCTCTACATATGAATAAAATATAAGGTTGAAACCACTACACTTGGGCAATGAGCCGTATTAAATGGTATCAACTGGCTAAGCCTGGAATTAGTGCCATCGAATCAGTATAGAGTACAACTAGAAGGAGCCAGGGTTGGAGAATTTTAAATACCAGATTAGTGATAAACGTTCTGGGTTCTCAACAGATGTTGAGTTCGCTATGGGTAAAGTGATACAAATCTGTGCAAGGTCAAAATCATGAATTTATGCCTATCCTGGATTGGAGGCTACGGAAGCTCTCTCATCTACGAGTGTTAGTAGCATTTTCTCAAATTAAAATCTGAAACACAAAATTTCCTTAATAAAATCTATTTTCGGTATCCGATTTGAGGTATGGTTTTGAGGAATGGAACCGGGGATGGTTTCGGAAGATAAAACTCATGAATGTATAATTCCTACTAATGTTTGCTGAGTATATTTTTGTACTCTTGCCTACTCCCTCTTTTCTTAGACTCTGATTGCTATGGATGCTCGGACGAAGAATGACTGGATAATCTCTCAGAGGAGCAGGGAGGCGAGGAGGCAGAGTTCGACCTAGAGGACTGGGTGGAGTAGAGGCTTTCGTTCTCTAGAATATTGTGTATAATTAAGCGTGGAAGTGACTTTTGTTGTAAATTATGTAATAAGACAGGTGAAAGACTGTAAGATGGTACTGCGTTTGGAATGTAATAAAGTTCCTGTAAAGTCTCTAATTAGTGTTCTGCAAAAAGCTCGCTACACTCGAAATAGCGTGTTAACTAATAAATTGTCGGGCTTACTCGACGAGCTATTAGTTAAGATGCCCTGATTAGTGTAATTAACTCGAGATTAATGAAGCACTTTGGTCATTATCTAGGGTTAATTATGCGGGTCGCCACAGCGCGCATGCACTTGCAGCGGCGCGGCCAGCAGCGATGGCTTCTCCGCTTGGCTGCCCGCGTCGCCTCCCCTCCTCGTCGTGCTTCATTGCTATCGACAGCCCGCCACCGCTCGCCTAGGGCTTCTCAGGTGCACACCGCTCGGTCCCAGCTCTCGTAGTTGCTTGCTTCCATCGATTGGCCCTAGGTCGGGTGTGGAGTGCCCCTGTGGGGTGGGAGGCCTTGTTGGACTAGTGTATCCGTTCTTATATATACTAGGAGAACATTCTTGTTCTTTCTGACATGACGAGTAGAAAGAATGTTTTCATTTCACAAATGTTCAGCTTCTAAATTACAGATATGGCATCATACATCAAATTGGGAGATAGTAAGATCGCCTGCTAATTAAGCTTTCATAAAACTAAAAGGATTGTCAGCTACTAATTATTCTTCTGAAAGCGCTTCTTCCTGGCGACCATACGCTGCGGTCTCCGTATCTCACAGTTCAACATGTAGGTGTAGTAAGGTGGCAGGTGAGATCTCCATGCAACCTTAAATTTCCCTTGAGGCCTAACACTTCCATAAACAAGATCTTGCACACTCATCTTGGAACCTTCTGCTTCACTTTGAGACAAGGCCTGCGCAGAACCTATTTGATAGTGATCAAGAATCACAAAATATTCAGAAGAAGCTCTGTTTACTCTTCTAATATATACTGGTTCCACCACCTGCCAAGGATCGGTAAACTCTGCCCCATGCAGTAGGAGGTTCTTTTGCATGAATTCTCTGTGACTTGCACGAGCCATGCTCCAGAAATGGAGATTAAAATTTGCATTCAGTAGTCCACTCCAGACGGTTGCACCCGCGAAACACCCATTCATCTCCCTGGCCAAGTCCATGGCTATTGATGCCAATTTTGGGTGCTCCTCCGCATCCGTGCTTCCAAACGTACGCACCCTGAAGAAGTACCAGTATTCTTCTGGAGTCAAGAATCGTACTCTAAGGGCTTGTGCAGTTCCAAAACTAGCAATTTTTTCAGATCTACTTGCGACTATAATTTTACTGCCACTTGCAAGGGGACCTTTTGAAGCTGAATACCACCTTTCCCACACACACTTGTCAATATCCCCATCTAGTTCAATGATGATCAATGTCCTTTCTCCATCCACGCTACGGTTTTGATGCTTGACTATACCTCCATCTCTTAGAGTCACTGCACTTCCATCTTTAAGGTCATCTCCACTAAAACACAAAATTTGAGAGAAGTGGCTACGCACCCTTTCATCGTTGTAAGCATGCGCGATGAGGGTGCTCTTTCCAACTTTTCTCGGACCGATGATCGGTAGAACACCCGGATTTTCAGCACCAGGAGTCTCCGGTTGCAACAGGAAATTTATGGTGTGTTCCATCTCGATTTGGCGGCTGAACATGCACTTGTTCAAAAGCAAATACATGCTATACGGCTGACGGTACAAACGAGGGCATCCATTTAGGAACGTAACAAACTCCCTCACAGTCACAGCTTGAATGGTGATCTCTAGGCTGCCAACGACTTGCTGCAGCTGCTCTTGTAAACTCTGGCCACTGCCATTAGAGAAACAAACACGCTTGGCAGGATTGAACTTAGACAGCGTAAAAGAGTGACTCACTTGATGATCCAGCTTGGCCTTGTCTTCTTCGTGGGCTCGGCATCTGACGGCGTCGAGGGTGTAATACCCTCTATACATCTCCTTCCTTAGCATGTTCAGTTGCTGCAGCATCGCTTGGTTTGTGATGTGCCGGTCTTCTGCCTCCTCGATGATGACGCGAACTCGTAGCAGCAGTCGTTGCAGGCCATGCAGTCTCTCCTCCATGGTTGGAGCAATCGGCTTCAAGAATTTTTCGATAAGGAAAGATATGGATCTACTAGTAAGATCACTCAAAATTGCAGAGAAAAATGTCTCCATGTTAGGGAAGCTCACTTCACCGAAGCTAGGAAGGTACTGAAACGGATAAAGCCAAGAGCTCAGAGAAACTATGTGATCATGAATTTTTTCAGAGGACCTGGGCATAGCAGGGTATAACATAAGGCAGCCACATACTCCATAAAGGGACAGACATTGCACTTTGGTTTATACATACATATGTTAGCAAACCTAGAATTGCCCAACCTAACCTAGTATTTAACGCACAGCCCTTGGAATTATTCGTGTAGCCAGTGTGAAGTCTGTCTGGTTCAAGTTTCTCTCTGTAGGATCGAGGAGGTGACTACAACGCGGTTTAAATAGGAACCACCTTATGAAAAGATCTTCCCTAAAATAACCATGAGAAGCTACAAAGGTCAGATTAAGATGCAAAGAAGAAACAACGTGAAAACGTAGCCAACCCAAAAGCTACGACAAGCTGTAGATAAATTTACGGTTAAGTGCCGTGTATGAAGGGTCACGTACCATGCGGCAGTAGACATGAAGTCATGAGCGGCTGCAGCGAAGAAGAAAGGAACGTTCCGTGCGGCTACAGTAGAGCGAGACGTGCGGTTGCAGAGGCTACGTGACGTACGCAAGGTAGCAGCAGCAGCAGCAGCGATAGCAGCAAGACTCTTTGTGCCAAACAAATCATCTCCACATGCTTTCACACGTACGTAGCATGTGGCACTCAAAGACTTGCCATCAATTCAAGTCACTTTGCATACCACACGCACTAACTCATCCCTTCACGATCCTTGTGTTTTATGTGCTTCCCACTTGAGCCATGTAACCTTAACCGGACTGCACGAACTTTAATTAGCTCTCTAGCTTAGACCTAGTCATGCCATTGACCGCTAACATTTTCTAAGGCTCTTCAACTTCCAAAGAGATGGAAGCGGTGCTTTTTTTTTTTTTTGGAAATGGAAGCTTTTATTTATTTTAAGTAAATTACATCGAGAAGATACAATCCCCTGAAATCACTTCCGGCCTCTGCTGAAACAGCACACAGCCAAACAATAAAAGAAAACAAAGAAACGAACACATTAATAGCTAGCAATCCGAAGACTAGACCGCCACCTATGCGCCCGGGAGTAGAAGTCCATGACCACCCGCACCAAATGTTGAGTAGCCTCCACCAAAATACACCGCACCTCCTCATACGCAATGACTCACGTCGTAGCCAATGGATAATAGCAAAAATAACCTGCAAAGGAGAAGGGTCGGTTTTTCTTTGAAAAACGCAATCATTTCTGCTTAACCATATAGCCCAGCACGTAGCTGCGGCACCAAGAAGAGCGAGATTTCTAACATTCATACCAAAACCCCCTAACCAGCCTCCAAACATATTATCAATGCTAACAGGACTAGAGATTCCATAAGCCAAATATATTAGGGTCCAAACGGTGTGTGCAAAACGGCAATCAAAAAATAAATGCCTAATTGTCTCATGTTCTTGACAAAAGCAACATGTCCTGCATCCTTGCCAATTTCGCTTGGCTAAGTTGTCTTTAGTCAGAATCACACCTCTCCTAAGGTACCACAAAAACACTTTGATTTTTAGTGGAGCTTTAAGTTTCCATAACCTTTTATATGAATGAGGGGCAGTCCTTTTAATTAATGCTAGGTAGAAAGATTTCACAGTGTAGAGACCATTGCGACACAACAACCATTGAAACTCATCATCAGACTGTGTTAAATTAATGTTAACGATACGTGAAACTAAATCATTCCACGCCACTAACTTTGGTCCAATCAATGCCCTTCTTCATGAAATATTTGGTTGCGATGTTGATAAGACCTCAGCAATGGTCATAAACTTCCTTCTAACAATACTATATAATCCAGGATATTGATCTTTAAGTGGGGAACTACCTAGCCAGATATCCTCCCAGAACCTCACCTGTGATCCATTGTTAATCTTGAATGTACCAAAACAGAGAAAATCTTGTTTGACCTTCATTAAACTGGACCAAAATTGCGAATCTCCTGGTTTCCACTCGACTTGCCCTATCGACTTAGAACCAATGTACTTGTTCTTAAGTAACTGTTGCCAGGTTCCTTCTGTTGTTAAAAGTTTAAACAACCATTTGCTTAGTAGTGCTACATTCTTAATATGTAGATCATAAATACCCAAGCCTCCTTGATCTTTTGGTTGGCAAACTATGTTCCATTTGGCAAGACGATATTTCCTCTTATTCTCGTCACCTTGCCAAAAAAACTGAGACCGAAAAAAATCAAGCTTCTTAAGGACACCTCGTGGAATCTCAAGAAAGGACATCGTATACATTGGTAGGCTACTTAACACTGAATTAATCAAAGTCAGTCTGCCTCCCACCGATAGATGTTTTCCTTTCCAACTACTAAGCCTCTTTTCGAAACGTTCTTCCACCGATTTCCAATCTGAATTACGTAATCGTTTGTAGTGAATAGGAATACCGAAATATTTCAAAGGCAAATTCCCATGCTTACAACCAAACAATTCCATGTATTGATGCAAAGAATTTTGAGCATCACCAAAGCAGAATAACTCGTTTTTATGGAAATTAATTCTGAGCCCTGATATTTGCTCAAAAGCACACAACAATAACTTAATATTGTGCGCTTTTTCCAGATCATCTTCAAAATAGTATTTTTTTATTTGTTCCGCAAATATCAGCTTCATTCTATATTACAGATATGGCTTTCTTCCCAAAAGAGAAATACAGATATGGCAATACAGATCAAACTCAGAAATACCAAGATGGTTATATAGCTACTATTTTTCCGAAAGCGCTTCTTCCTGGCGAACATATGTTGTGGCCTCCGTACCTCACAGTTTAGCATGCATGTAGCTGTAGTAGTATGGTGGTATGTGAGATCACCACGCAAGAGCCCTAAATTTCCCTTGAGGCTTAACACTTCCAAACAGGAGATCTTGCACGCTCATCTCGTGAGCTCCACTACTACACAAAAGCTCACCATAGACGGTGCGGAAATCTCATCATAAACGGTTTTGTGAACCGTCTATAAGCAAGTGTCAGTGATGACAAAAAGTCATTACAGATGGTTCCACTTACGAACCGTCTGTGAAGAGACACCGGGAGTCTCCGCTTGCAACAAGAAATTTATGGTGTGTTTCATCTCGAATCGGCGGCTGAACATGCACTTGTTCAGAAGCTAATACATGCTATACGGCTGGCGGTGCAGACAAGGACATCCATTTAGGAACATGACAAACTCGCTCAGACCTCCAATAGTAAGTTCTAGTCTGCCAAGAACTTGCTCTAGAAGCCCGTGTACACTCTGACTACTGCCACTACAGAAACATACACGCTTGGCAGGATTGAACTTAGATGGGGCAAAAGGGTGACTCACTTCATGATCTTTTACCTTGTCTTCTTCGTGGGCTCGGCATCTGAAGCTGTCAAGCGCGTAATACCCTCTGTACATCTCCTTCCTCAGTATATTCAGCTGCTGCCACATGGCTTGGTTCGTGATGTGCCGTTCCTCTGCCTCCTCGACGATAACACGAACTCGTAGTAGCAGACGTTGCAGGCCGTGCAGTCTCTCCTCCATGGTTGGAGCAATCGGCTTCAAGAATTTTTCGATAAGGAAAGATATGGATCTACCGGCAAGTTCACCCATAATTGCAGACGCAATCGTCTCCATCGATGTTGGGGGGCCTGGATCTCCTAATCCTTACAGGTAGGTGCTTCAATGGATCAATCACCGAGAGTGCAGAAGTCCATAGCCAAATTCGTACGTAGCAAAAGTTGGAAAGCGCCAAGAAGTCCAGATGCGTGTTCGATGAATTTTTGTACGCAGAATTCATTAAATAAAAAAATGAGAAAAAAAATAAGAAGAAGAGGAGTGGCTCTCATGTCAGTAAATAATTAGTGACACAAAACAAAAGAACAACATGTGGTGTGTAAAATTCTCTAGAGCAATCCTATAATATATGGGTCCCATGTGTCATAAAATATTTTTCTATATATAATCTAGCTAATATTAGACTTATTTTTGAAGAATTTGTCGCGAGAAATACGGAGGTTCGAACGGCTTGCAAATCCTACGACTTAAAAGATAGGGAAGAACTAGCACTCCGACGTCCGATACTGTTAATTCCATCGGACTCCTCTTGTAACATTTTTTTCAACGTTTGAAATTTTTTTTCCGACACATGCAATATTTATTTCAGTGCTTCAACATCCGTTTACTATGCCGCATTTCACTGTTCGTCGAAGAAAAAAGTTGCACGTGTTGGCAAAAAATATTACACACATAGAAAAAAATATTGCAATGCGTCCAAAAAAATTCAGACGTCTGAATTGCTACCTTTTGGATCAAACTGGTACAAAAACAAAAGGTTAACTGACTCGCGTACGTCAGCGTCGTGCAACCTTACGCATGCAAATTGATTGGTCGCTTACGTCATCGTCATACAGCCGGCTGACCATTGGACTCTGGACTTCGGTTCTGTTCTGTTCTGTTCTCCCTCAGACGACGCCAGCCCAAGCAAAACGCGGAGAAAAAAAAGCGAGTTAAAAGAACAAGCAAAACGCTGTTAATTTCTTTTACCTCCTCAGCGACGGATCCATGAATTTTTAGATGAATGCACGGAGTTAACAAATTATTGTTCAATGTAAAAGGAAATTTATGGTGTGTTCCATCTCGATTTGGCCGCTGAACATGCACTTGTTCAAAAGCAAATACATGCTGTACGGCTGGCGGTGCAGACGAGGATAACTATTTAGGAACATGAGAAATACACACCTAGGCTGCCAAGAACTTGCTCTAGAAGCCCGTGTACACTCTGAGTACTGCCACTACAGAAACATACACGCTTGGAAGGATTGAACTTAGATGGGGCAAAAGAGTGACTCACTACATGATCTTTTACCTTGTCTTCTTCGTGGGCTCGGCATCTGAAGCTGTCAAGCGTGTAATACCCTCTGTACATCTCCTTCCTCAGTATGTTCAAATGAAGAAAGCCATCAAAATGAGTGACTTGGGATTATTATCATATTATCTTGGCATTGAAGTAAATCAAAGCACAGAAGGGATATCATTATGTAAATTGGCATATTTTTTTTTAGATGAAGGAAGATTTTATTAATTTCAAGAACATTACATCAAATGATACAAGTCCTTAAAATTTCTTCCGGCCTCTGCTTAACAAGAAGCACACAGCTCTTAAACAAAACAAAAAAGAAAAAAAGAGAAGCCTTGATTGCTACCAGCCTGGATCGCAGAGCTCTCCCCCTTTTCATTGAATTGCTTAGCGAAAATATCATCAGAAATCTTCTTCGCGTAAGCAATCCGGCAGCCCCCTGGATTTCCAACATTCTGGGCGCCACAATCCGGCGACCTGGATTTCCAACATTCGGGCGCCACCACCAAGAACACCGCGCTATTTGAATCATTGCCCCCAAAATCTTGAACGCGATCACGGACTCCATATCGTCCATGACCACCAACTTGAAATCTTGGGGGACGAAGACCACCATGAGCAGGACGAAGTGGACCACCATAGCTGCGACCATTAAATCGATCGCCACCAGCAGCCGCCGTTCCGCCCGCCATGACTGCTTTAAATTGATTCTTAAAGCATCGTCACCTAATATCCTGCGCATCTGGTTGCACATCGCCGAGATTGGACTCAGGAACAAAGCCATCATTGCTGCAAGAGGACTGGAATGAGCACGACCGCCATGGCGTCGCCTCATCCAGATCTGTCCCCTCTCCCCCCCAATTGGAAGAAACCAGCCGATCTTGCCCGATCCGCACAACCCGCCCAACATGGAGCCACCGCGCCTCGGCCGCGCATTGCACGGCGCGCGACGCCTCACAAAGAGAGAGATAGATCCACCCGCCATCGATTTGTTTGTTGCGATCGGCCGCCAGATACACGGCGAAGATCATGCATTGAGACTTCAAGGAGCTAGAGATAATACCTCGCATCCTTTGGCATTTTTCGTCGTTACCCTTGGGCCGAACCCTCGTCCTTCGTGCGCCGCTTCCTCGGCGCAAGCGCCACAATTTGCAGCTTTGCACGATCGGATCGCCAATCTAGACATTGCTGAAGAACAATAATTCCCCTTCAAGCCGGCCGGGATCACCGCATCCGCGAGCGACACCGGAGACGGACTCGCGATCTTTGCCATGGAAGGCACCAAGCGTGACGCGGCGCAGGAGAGAATCCACGACCTCCCCCGCGCCGCGCTCATTCCATCGCGAGAGAACGTCGATGGGAGGGAGTTTTGAATTTTGAAATCCGGAAATCCGCGCTCACAGACGTCCTTCCGTAAAGCGTTTATTCGGTCGTAAATTGGCATATGCTTTGAAGATTTTGGAAAAGTGTGGAATGTCTAGCTGCATTGCGACAACTACACCAATGGAGGAGAGGTTGAAGCTAAGCAAGGTTAGTAGTAACCCACCTATTGATGCGACCATGTATAGAAGCATAGTGGGTAGCCTTTGATATTTGGTGAACACAAGACCCGACATTGCGCACTCGGTTGGCATTGTAAGTCGCTACATGGAAGCACCCACAAAACTACATATGGCAGCAGTCAAACACATATTGCAATATGTGAAAGGAACATTGAATTATGGGTGTATGTATACCCGCAAGAAAGAAGATGAACCAACATTGGTTGGCTACACGGATAGTGACTTGCAGGTGATGTGGATGATAGGAAGAGCACCTCGGGTATGATTTTCTTCCTTGGCTTAAATTTGGTTAGTTGGACTTCACAAAAACAAAAAGTCATAGCACAGTCATCATGTGAAGCCGAGTATATCGCAGCAACTGCGGGTGCATGCCAAGGAATATGGTTCAAAAGATTGCTTCCAAATCTAATGAATCGAGAAGAGAAAAAGGTTGTCCGGAAGGTGGACAATAAATCTGCGATTTTGTTGAGCAAAAATCCGGTACATCACGATCGAAGCAAGCATATAACTACAAGGTATCACTTCATAAGAGATTGCATTGAAAAAGGAGAAGTTGATGTTGAACATGTTGCAACTCAGGATCAATTAGCGGACTTATTGACAAAAGCTCTCGGAAGAGTTAAATTTGTTGAGATGAGAAGAAGACTTGGTGTTGTTGAAGTCAAGGCAGGAAAACAAGATTAGGGGGGAGTTTTGTTGAGTTAATCTTTTTGTTCAAAAGTTTGGTCTGTGTTAGTCTTTGGTTGAGTCGAATTCAGTGTGCTTCCTTCGTCAGAGTCTTCAAATTCTGTTTGGTTTCAGCTTCCGTGTCTGTGCCGGAATACAAATAGTAATCGGCAAAGTTGTTTAGTCCGTAGAGAAGAAGATTTTCAGTCCGAATTGTAAAACCGAGTTAGTCTTGATGTTTGTAAGCTGTTGAGTATAAGTATTAGCCAAAGCAATGAGAAAAGCAGCGAGTTCTGCACCAAAATACAAAATTTGTGAAAGTTGATTGTTCTCGCAAAAGTAGTTGTCTGTGCTTCATTGTGTTTTGCCGATAGAAACACCTGAAGCTGTTTTTTGTCGCTGGAACGTCTGAAAGTGTTTTTGTCGCTGGAAGTTCAGAACAAGTGAAACCAGCGCAAAGCTCTGAAGACGTCGATTTCTCTGTTCTCTGTTTTGGTTTGCTGGAACAAAGAACAGAGCCTGGTCGATTTCTCTGTTCTCTGTTTTGGTTTGATGGGGCAAAAGAGTGATTCACATCATGATCTTTTACCTTGTCTTCTTCGTGGGCTCGGCATCTGAAGCTGTCAAGCGTGTAATATCCTCTGTACATCTCCTTCCTCGGTATGTTCAGCTGCTGCAACATGGCTTGGTTCGTGATGTGCCGTTCCTCTGCTACTCGACGATGACACGAACTCGTAGTAGCAACCCTTGCAGGCCGTGCAGTCTCTCCTCCACGATTGGAGCAATCGGCTTCAAGAATTTTTCGATAAGGAAAGATCTACCGGCAAGTTCACCCATAATTGCAGACACAATCATCTCCATAGATGTTGGGGGGCCTGTATGTCCTAATCCTTAGTCCTTACAGGTTGGTGCTTCAATGGATCAATCACCAAGAGCTGAGAGAAGAAACCATGTAATCTGAAACATTTTACAGGACTGACCTTCTGAGAGAAACTAGCGTTAGGACGCCCGATTTCTGTCATCCCATCGGACGCCTCTTGCAACATTTTTTTTCTATACTTGCAACATTTTTTGTCAACGCGTGAAACATTTTTTTTGAATGCTTGCAACATACGTTCACTGTAGCGAATTCACTGTTTGTCGAAGAAAAATGTTCCACGCGTTGTAACAAAATGTTGCACATGAAGGAAAAAAATGTTGCAGTGCATTCGAAAAATTCAGACGTTCGAGTATAAGTCATTCCGTTAAAAGATATAATCTTTTGATCAAACCAATGCAAAAAGAAAATGTTAACTGACTCGCTTAGTCGCTTAGGTTAGCAGAGGTGGGCACTCGGATCAGTTTTTTTTACCGGTCAGAGGCACAACAGGTTCAGCTCGATCCAAAGTCTGATCTTGCACGAAGTTGGCCGTGTCATGTCGGCAAGACACTGTAGCACGGGCTATGCCAAGCACGATGGATTGCACGGCCTGTCATGATACTGTAGCACGGGCCATGTCTGGCTCGATGACTCAGGGCATAAGTAAGAAGCCCTGCATGAAAGACACCGACTTGTAGAGCATGAGGTCATGGATGCATCCAGCAGCATGGACGCCACCCCCGCCGCCGACTCCTGAGAGAGACAGTCAAGAGGGGAGAGAGAGCTGAGAGAGATTGAGATTGAGAGATGGTGCAAGAATCTGATCTCTCTCTCACCCGTCTCTCTCAATCTTTCTCACATCTCTCTCAGTCTTTCCCTCTCAATCTCTCTCGCCTGTCTCCCTCATTCTCTTTCTTGTCCATTGCTTTCTCTCGCGTCCGTGTTCAGCGCATCCCCCTCGATCTCTGTAACTGTTCAACAATAAATAAATTTTAATTCTTTTCCTATAATATTTGTGTCCATTACCTCAACTCCATGCGTCTTCGGCTTCTTTCCTCTCATTGCAATAGTGCAAATAGGCTGAGCCTGGACCAACACGGCACGAAGCAGGCACGAAACGCAAATAGACCATGTCTGGGTTCGCCGAAGGCGAGCCGAGTCGGCACTGCACAACGGACTATCACGATCCGGTACGATTCAAACATAAAGCATAATAAACCTATACCGAACCGATCTAACACGACACGACGCCCACTCTATAGGTTAGCGTCGTGCAACCTTAAGCTTGCAAATTGATTGGTCGCTATGTCGTCATCATGCAACCGTCCGCAGCAAATTAATTGGCCTACCGAGCATTGGACTCTTGACTTCGGTTTTGTTGCCGGATTTACAGATACCGGTATTTACTGATAGACTCGTGCTTAAGAACTTCGGTTGTGTGTAATTGTAGAGACCGGATTTTAATCCTTTATCTAAAAAACAGATAGACTCGTACTTCCTACATCCGAAAATATAAGAAAAATATAAGGTAAAATATAAGGTGTATTTTGACTTTATATAAGTATTTAGGTTGTACTGAAATTGAAAAGTTATGATTGAAAATGATTTAGATGTCTCACTTAATTGTCTTAAAAGATGAGAGATAATGCTTCGTATGGGTGGTAATAAATAAATACATATTGTTGAAAGAGTAAAAAGAAGTATAGAAGGAAAGATCTCATTAAATCTATATACAAACCTTATATTTATAGACAAGACTACAAGGAAATAAATCTTAATTACATACTAGGACGTACGGAGGAAGTAACCGATTGAAAGAAATCTTTTGTGGTTCTAGTAGTTATACCTGTTGTTTCATGGAATCTCCTTGATAAGTATGAATATGTGAACCTTGATAACCATAGAAAAGGATTAGACAATATATAATGTTAATTTGGGTACAAGCGATTTAATAATCAAGCTTAGCCACGCTTTAGAATCAACAATGAATCGATGAATCGATAAATCAATGATGATGATCAGATCAAAAGTTGTTTCTTGAGAAAATGAAAATGTATTTGGGATATGGTACTGGTGAATACTAATATTTTTGTTAAAAATCCCAAAACCAAAATTATGGTTTGGATGCGAGCAATTATTGGCAATAGCCGGATGTACAAGAGAAGTTATACGTAGTGTAGGGTGAAGTATTGCCCATGTCAGATTAAGGACCGAACAATGAGACGCTATTGATTCAAGAAATCCGTGCAACCACAAGTGTTGGGATGGGGCAACCTTAAACTGATTAAGTTATCTAGTTTAACTTTGCATTTATGGAAGGCGGGAGCTTGCACAGGCATTCCTTTCTAGGTCTGCTTGTAGGGGTTTCTATTTACCAATGCAACGGTGTACGCCTTGTTAAGGGGAGAAACCTATAGTACAAGGGTACTCTCATTTTTTCCATTTTCAAATAAACAGGCGAGGTATGTCTGCTATTCAGGTTTCTTCTCCCTGGCAAGGATTAACATCCTGGGCTGGTGTAAAGTTAAACTGGGTAATGTAAAGGTTTTCGTCATGAACATTCTGGCCACACGCCGAAGGAGGCGTGAAACATGCGGCAAAAATAAAAGGTCATGACTCGTGGGTAAAGCTGTACACCTCTGCAGAGTATAAATCTAATCGATTAGCCGCGTCCGTGGTCATGGGCACTTGGCGAAGTCATTCCAATGTTAGACTTTGTTATTTTCTAAAAATGGGTTTTGGGTTGAACTTATTTTACAACTGGTTATGATTTCATATCAATGTGTTGATATTGTTGGATTGCATGAATTGAATTATTGGATGAATGATTATATAATTATGTCAATGGGTTGACAATTGTTGGACCACACGAATGGATTATGGATTTGATTATTGGACTACTGGATCTTTGGATTATTCAATGCTTGGGAGAAGCTGTGAGTATCATTTATGCTTTCCTTATTTCTTATCAGCAATCTTGTTTTTACAACTTCCGTTTGAAATTTTCAAATTGATTTACAAATTAAATTTTGTTTTATGCAAAATTAACCTAAAAAGCCGCCTTCAACTTGACTTGCATTTATTGCATTTGCAAATACCACCTTAAGTCTTGCATAGTACAAAAGTACTCAACCTTGCTTGTTTACTATTTTTAGGTGATCGCGAAGTTTCGAAGACTATCTTTGTCGCAGGTTGCTCTAACAAGATAACATGTTCTTTCCTAGGCAAAGTAAGCTCATTGTAAATCAAGTCACATGATTTGCAAGCATCATCATCAGGAATCAAAGATTTAAGCCTAGCAATTTCAACATTCAAAGATTCCACAAGAACATCATGTTTCTTAATTTTCTTGTCACGTTTATTAAGAAATTTACCAAGGCGAGCAACAACAATAGCTAATTCATCGTAAGAAGGTTCTATCTCATTGAAGTTGTTGTCATGATCGTCCTCGGTGAAACTTTAATCACTTCTAGCCATGAGATACAACCCTGTCAATTCATGCTTATTTGGAGTTGTTGTGTTATCTTCACTACTCTCTGAATCCACATCACTCAAATTTACTTGTTCAAGAGCAGACAGAAGTCGGTAGACAACTCTGTGGTTGATGAAGCTCTTCTTCTTTCTATCGCTTGGAGAGAACTTCTTCTTCTCTTTTCTTCTGTTTTTGTCTTTCTCCTCCTTTGAAGATTTACCTGCAAGTTTAGGACAATTTGAACGAATGTGGTTGAAATCACCACACTCATAGCATCTTGGAGGGCCACTACCAACTCTCTTCCTCATTCTCACATTCTGCAAAGCTTTATTAAAACGAGAAGAGAGTAGTGCCAAGTCTTCTTCAGGGAATTCTTCAATCTGTTCATTGGTTAGTGAAGATAAGGAAGACAAAGCAAAACTTGAAGAAGCATTAATTTGAGACATGTTAGATTAGGAGGTCAATGCAATTGATTTATTATCAGTCTTCCTAGTAATAACATCTAATTCATGAGTTTTTAATTTAGAGAACAGAATATCTAAAGTAAGTGTACTCATGACAGTTGATTCTCTAATAGATGTAACTTTCATCTCCCAAATAGTCATGTCTAATGCACCAAGTAGTTGTCTAGCATTAGTAGCCTCATCAAAGAAAACCCCAACAGTACGTAAATTGCTAAGAATCTTATTGAAACGTGCAAAGAAATCATCTAGTGACTCACCAGACTTCATCTCAAATCGCATGTATTCTTTCTTATATATATCTTGACGAACCTCTTTGACAGTGTTAGAATCCTCATGATAATCACAAAGAGATTTCCATACCTCATATGCAGACTTGAGATGGATCACGCGGTCGAAGTCACTTCTTCCCAATCCTTGGACGATCAAATTTCGTGTTTTGCTATTTGCTTCAACATGTGCTCGATTGGTGTCATTGACTTCATCATTCTCAGGAACTTGATATGGCTTGTATACATTCTCCTAGATTGCAAAGCCCTGAGCTTGAATATATGCTTCCATCTTTGCTTTCCAAAACTAAAAATCAACACCATCGAAAACACAAGGTTTTGTTGAATACCTATCCATCGCTACGGTTTCTAATCACCAGTTAAGATTAATTAGAAAAACTAGCTCTGATACCACTTGTAGGATCGAAATATACAAATGTAGCAATCAGAGGGGGGGTGAATGATTGCGCGGAAGCTAAAATCAAATTTTTGATGACCTTTTTTAAAACACACCCCAATTTAAAACTCAAATTGCTTGAAGACCAGTTCATGCAGACGGAGAACAGTTGGGAGACCAGTTCACATAGTTGGAGACCAGTTCACGTATTTGGGAGACTAGTTCACGCAGTTGGGAGACCAGTTTACGCAGTCGGGAGACCAGTAGACCAGTTCACATAGTTGGGAGATCAGTAGACCAGTAGACTAGTTAGGCAACCAGTAGAGTAGTTGGAGAGCAGTCGGATGACCAGTAGAGCAATTGAAGAGCAGTTGAATGACCAGTAGAGCAATCGGGCGACCAGGCGAGCAGACTGGCAATTAGTTCACAAAAATTGTAATTCCTAGAGATCCCACAATTGGATTGATGTAAAATTTAAACTGTAGAAACTAGATTCAATTCTAAAGCCAACACAAAAAGAATCAGGTCGATCGGATCTACAGATATAAAGTTATATCCTTCACAATATGACTAAAACAAATAACGATCTAACAACGATGGACCAAACTCAAACAAGATTAACCAAAGATCTCACCATTGGATTGATGTGAAATTTTAACTGTAGAAACTAAATTCAATTATGAATCTAACCCAATAAGAATAAATGCAATCAGATCTATAGATCAAGAGATATTACCTTCGCAAGATGGATGAAACAAACAATGACGAAACCCGAGAAATAACTATGACGGACCAAAACTTCAGGCGATTGATCAACTAGCCGGAGCCAAGAGCAAAACGAAAATTGCTAGCTGCTAGAGATGTAAGAAAGATCTTTATTTTTGATCTGGTTACAGTACTCAAACAAAAGAGTACAAACCCTAAAACCTCAGCGCTCACATAAACAGGTGACACTTTCCCCTATTTATACTGAGCAAACATAAAAAGATTGAATACAACTCCTCTTACAACATGGAAAGAGTTCGTATACATCTCAACTTGGCCCACCCTGGCCAAAAACAACTCTTGCACGCGTGTACAGCCCACATGCCATACTTACGTGACTAACCAGCCTTCATGTGCATGTTCTCTAGCCCGAACGTCCCGCATGACACCCTTAACCACCAAGACCTCGATTCCTCCTTGAATCTAGTCCCAAACCTCAGTTCCTCCATGAACCTAGTTTTGGTCATGTCATCGACCACGTTCGCCCTCAAGCAACACCTGCACATGTAAACAAAAATGAATCCGAGCACAAGTTCACGACTTGACTCAAGGTTAATCTATGCAACCACTCACACGAGCATATTGTATCAAGAAATATCATTAACATGCTATCACAGCATATCAATTAAACAACTGAAACAACATATGCACAAGCACCACACATGCCATAACCAAAATCACTTTGCAATGCCAATTTCATTACTCAGCCAATTTTTCAGCACATGATTTCACAAACCGAGTTGGAATTTGATGAAAATTTTTGGAGAAGATTTTGGGTTATTGCTAATGCTCTCATAAACATTTCAGAGTACGATCAAATCTGAGGAATTTTTGAAAATCCATTTATTGCTTCCGTGCAATTGAAGAAATGTTGTATTTGGTTTTCCAAAGGCTTCAAATAAAATAATAAATTTATAAAATTTTTTGGGGTTGATTTGGGGATTATTTAAGTTTAAATAAATTTTCTCTAGATTTTGTGATGATTAAGCTTTTAGGGTTTTGAAAATCTGAAACCAATTTACTGTAATCAAAAAGCATTTTCTTTTAATGCAAGATTCCAAAAAATTCAGTAAATGTCAAAATTTCAAATTAAGGGCAAAATGTAACTTGGATACTTGCATTCAAATTTTGTTGGATTTCTAGATGTTACAATGAATAAATGGTAGATGGTGATTATAGACACATTGCCAGAGATGTTAGTTTAATTTGGTTGCTCTTCGGGATCTGAGCTTCCAATACATTTCAAAATACATGCTATGATGAAGAAGTATATTGGAGGCGAGTTGGTCAAGTGGAATGTAACTCGTTTCGGCACTAACTATATGTTCTTGAACAGTTTCCTTCGGCGCAAGGACAAGTTTATGCAATGGATGGTTGCCGAAGAATTTGTACACTCTCGCTTTCTTGATAACACTGAGGGGAGGTACGTGTATGCATGGCTGCCTTTCAAGTTTGGACTGGTGGGATAATCTTCGATATGTTATGAAGTCGGTGGAACCGTTATACGCCTTCTTGCAATTCCCCGATCAGGACAGGGTGCCCACATTGAGTGAGACGATCCTACGGTATACCTTAGTGCGACAAGAGTACGGCAGTTTGTTCTATGAATATCCATCAACAAAAGACATGTACATAAATGTGGTAGACCGCCGAATACTCATCAACTGTACTCGTTCCAACTTTTAATAATCCGTAGGACACACAAATTGTTCGTGCCGGGGGTTCTTTATTTTATATATAAAGAAGTCTCGAAGGTAACCAAAGAGTAGATACATAAATAAGTCTTTTTTTATTACATAAGCAAATAGCATATATAGAAAAGAGAATTAATTCATGAGAGGTGTTTCTATGTTTTGTTTTAAGTTGTATAATAAAGCATTAATGAAGGGTAAATAATATATTGTACAATAACATTCTCCATTCTTTAGAGTAAACAACGACAATGTGCGTCACTAGCATTAGTGATTTGTTATATACATGTACATGTACAGAAAATGTAAATCTAACCGTAGCAAATCAACTCAAAACCTTTCTCTTCTGACAGATCTTATCATCCGGGGCCACATGCTTGAGCTCACGAATCTGACAACTATATATGTAGCTGTAATAGGGCGGTAACTGAGATTTCCACAACACAACCTCGAATTTCCCATGAGGTGCAGCATCTCCAGACATGACATCTTGCACGGTGATTTTGGGGCCTCTTCACGAGCAAGCCCCACTCGACATTGATCGTAAAGTTCACAATACTGATTAGTTTCAGCTGTTCTCCGAAGAAAAAATATTTGCACTTCATCTCAGAATCACATGGACCTCTCCTAGGTACAAGTTGATTTTCCACCACCTTAAGCTTCGCCCTAAAGTGTTCAAGAAGACCTCGCTTTTTCGCCTCGTCAACAGTACTAGCTCTAACTAAGGAGGCCATGCTGCTTAGATCTATGAAAGGTCCAGTGAACTCCTTATACTTCTCTCGATCAAAATACGCATCAAACAGACACATTGCCAGAGATGCTATTTTTGGTTGCTCTTCGGGATCTGAGCTTCCAAATGCAAGCACCCTGAAGAAGTACCAGTATGCTTCTCGCGACAAATATCTTAGACGAAGAGCCTGCGTTGTTCCAAACTTCGCGATCTTGTCTGAGCGACTTGTGACTATGATTTTACTTCCGTGCGGAAGGCAACTCTGAGAATCGGAGTATAACCTTCTGCATGCACCCTCATCAACATCCCCATCTAGTTCAATTACGACCAGCAATCTTTCTTCATTTGAGGAGCTATGTCTATGTCTGGTCACTCCATCCCTGAGGGATTTCTCTTCTCTAAAATCACTCTCACTTATAAAGATAATACGAGAGAAGTGATTGCGCACCCTCTCGTCGCTGCAAACATGCTCAACAAGTGTGCTCTTCCCAACTTTTCTTGGACCAATGATCGGTAGGACACCTAAGTTATCAGCAGTGAGAGGTTCTATATGCAACAAGAAGTTGATAACCTGTTCTATCTCCATTTGACGGCCAAACATGCACTTTTCCATAAATATATAGGTGCTATATGGCTGGCGACACATCATAGGGTAGTTCTTCAAAAGTACAACAAACTCAATCATGTCGGTAATGACAGCCCCTAGATTATCAAGCACCTGTTGTAACTCTCCCGTGCCATGTCTACTACCAGCAGGGAAATGAATGCGCTTGGCAGGGTTGAATTTAGACAGGGCTAAGTAGTCACTCACTTGATGACCTTGGGCCATCTCTTCTTCTTCATGTGCTTGGCGTCTGAAGGTGTCGAGCACGTGGTAGCCTCTGTACATCTCTTGTCTCAGCATGTTCAGTTGTTGAAGCATGGCATGGCTTGTGATGTGCCTCCCCTCAGCCTCCTCGACGGTCACGCGAAGCCGAAGCAGCATCCTCTGTAGCCCCCGCAGGCTCTCCTCCTTGGACGGCGCCGGCGACTTTAAGTACCTGTCTATCAAGAAGGAGACTGATCTGCTGGCAAGTTCGCCTACGATTGCAGCGATGACCGCCTCCATTGGGAAACCGGAAACCTCTCTCACCAAGCGAAGAGGTGAGGTGATAAGAAGTATATGTGATGCGAAACTCTTGGTTTAGTGTCGAAGTCGTTGCTTTGATTTCTTTGACTAGTGTCAAAGAAGAATGGACTCGGTAGTAAAAGCCCAGAGGCAGTTACTCGGTGTAAGTTAATCGTATCAATCTACGCAGTTGCTATCTCCTTTCTGCCCATCGCTCGCTACTTTTCTTAACAACTAGCATTATGGTAACCATTTCTACAGGTAGCCATTTTTATAATTTCTTTGGGTTTAATTCACAATTCTGAAATAAATTCTTACCCAGAATATTCTACAGACCTTGGAAATCAAAGGTTAAATTTGACTTGTTTCCAACTGTGGGATTGAAAAACGGCGATAAGAGATGGGGTAAACAGAACCATGCAAAACATCACTTCATCAAGGAAGAGCGAAAGAATAATTTTTCAACGAAAATCAGCCTAGGGCAGCACTACCGCAGCTAAAAGTTCGGTAGTACAGGAATGAATAGTAAAACTGGCACTACCACATGCCTTTCTCGAGCCTTTTTCAAAAAAAAAACGGTTTGCAAAAGTGTACAAAGTATTATTGCTCTTTCACAACCCTCTCAAACCTTTTAGGATTGTCATATCCCTGCTCTATACAAAAATGGAATCATTATAGCACGGACGTCTGGACTCGTCCGGACGCCCGGCTCGGCCCGGCTCAGCGGTAGTCCCCTCCTTATTGTTGTTTCTCTCTCTTACTTTCCCCATTCTTCGCACTTGGTCAGTGGGCGAGACGGAGAGGCAGAGGGTTAGGCTCGTAAGGGAGTGGGTACAGAGCGGCTCGCGTAGGGAGGAGCCAGGCGGTGCCGACAGGGAGAGGCGAGGGGAGCTAGCCTCCTCGGCTCCGTGGACGACAGGCGCGGTTGGATGTGATCACTCGGATTGTAACATCCCAAAATTTTAATAAAGTAAAATTGTATATTTTAAATTTGAATATGATTATTTCTGAGTTTTCTTGGTATTATTGATTTTTATTTGGATTTCTTTGGATTTTTGTGTTGTGAGAATAATCAGATAAAAGAGAAATGAGAGTAAGAAATGGGAAAAGGTAAAATGGTAAAAAGTAAAAATTTGGAAGAATTACCATCTAAACCCTAAGCCTGCAGGAAAAACATTTTTACCTACAAATAAATTTTTATGAACAAGATCGAGACTTAATTATTGAAAAGACAATTGCTTTGACTAAAAACAGTGTAAGGTCAGATTTAATGTAAAATCTGTATATTTCATCTCGAGCTGATAAAATTGCCCTAGTAACCTCAATGCGTTAGCTACTCCCAGTAAAAGTCTCAGAAATTTACTCTGTTATATATGGCTGATAAAAATTCAAAAACAGAACTATTGAAAATCCGGAAATTGGAATGTCAGAATTATTATAAAATAAATACAAAATATTTTAACTTGAAAATTTTATGTTAGCACTATTTCTTATTTAAAATTATATAAAAAGTTTCAAAAATAAATAATATCGTTTACAACCTTAAATAATTCAAAATCCGGAAATAAATTTCTGAGTAGTCATAAATGTCAGAATTTTTAATAATTTTCTGTAAGACATCTTAAGCCTAAATTTTTACAGACGGTTACTCACTTCCTGGAGACCATAGTAAAAAAGTTTAGAAATATTTGGACCAGTTATGATAGCTCAATTAATAGATTTTGTACTGCCCAAAATATTCAAAAATGGTTTGAAAACTAGTTAACTTTGAGGGATTATTGTATGAAAACCACAGTGGAGAATTGAGAGAAACCAAAGAAAATGGAAACTACACACCTTAGTCTCTCTACACAAAAATTTCTAGAAAATTTCAAAAGAGATAAAATTACTTTTGAACCAACTCAACTCATGACCAAAACAGTCAGACACATGTAGAAAGAGTGCCAGCCAAACTTCTAGTCGTCTTCGGCCGCACCTGTAGCCACGTCGCCATTACTTCGCTGCCACCGGCCATCCCTCTTCATTGACATCTTTTGGCGCCATACCTCTTTAATTCTACTGCCATCTTCATTGACATGTTTTGGCGCCATACCTCTTTAACTCTACTGCCATGCCTTCTTCTCTGTCAAGCCAAATCAAATCACTGCCATCAGCGATGGAATTGCCTCATCATCACACTATGCAAAAGATGCAAGCCTGGGGCAAGCTCATACCGGGGGAGGTCAGGTGCCTACTCTGATTTTGCTAGGCAATTTAAGCCGGCTGAACCCTTGCCCATCCCTCTCCAGCTATAAGGCTTCCAGGAATGTAGCTCTGTGCCTCCGCAACGCCTCAGTCTCCCTTGAGCCGCAGCGTTCAGGGCATTCTTAACCTCACTCATCTCCCTCGCTATCCTTTTCTCTGTCCTCCATATCCGAAAAATGATAGAAAGGGGCAACTTTGAGTCTTTGAATTTCTTGTCTCGGCTAGAATTTCGAGCAAATAATAGCAACCGCACTCTCCTAGTAGAGCCCTGAGCTCGTCCCAATGCTCATCTTCAGCCCATCCAATCCATAACACCGCCGCCACTATTCATCTTATTCCCCATGGCCGGTGTATGGTGGCGGCTCACCTTGGTTACTCTCTGACCAAACCAAGCACAAAAATGGAATCCATGGACTCCCTTGATGCTTTTTCTCCAGTTGATTTGAGCTCAGGTGCTTCCCTTTTCCCCTCCGGCTGACTGAAGCTGCGGCCGCCGCCTGCCCAAGTCGCCGACCCATCTCCGGCCATCACTGGTCGCAGCCAAGCCCCAAACCTCATCGCTAGGCTGCCCTCTTGTTCCGTCGCCCACCGGCCAGCCAGCTCCGCCACTAACTCGCCGGCGCCGCCATGCCCTGGAGTTGCTCTGTTTGGGTCCTACAGAGAGAGAGAGAGTATGTAATGTTCAAGTAATTTGTCATGGCCATAGTTCACAAGTGCACACACAACCCAGTGGTAGAGTCTCTCAGCTATAGCTGGCAGATCCTGAGTTCAAATCCCTGTAGAAACACATTATTTCCTTTGTCATAAGGATTTGGAATGTGCAATAAAAATTCATATGTTACTTGCAGTTTAATCATTCAAAATGACTTTGAACAAAAGTCCTTTTTTAAGTGTTATATGAAGCAACTATAAAAACCTTAGCTCCAAAAATCATGAAATTATTCTTATATGTGGCTGCAATCATAAATGTTCTATTTTTTGCAAAAACATTTAGGGTTGACCACAATTTGAATTAAAAAAGAAAGCCTCTCTCAGATAGAAAATCAAACAGTTAAAATTTGAATCAAATGAACTTCAAATTTGATGAAACCAATTTCTAGCATCTTAGAAAATGATATCCTTTCTAGTTATGTAAAAATAATTCATATTTGTACTATGTTAAAATATTTTAATACAAGGCACTAATGATTTCTTATATGAAAAACATCTCGGATAAAAGCCAAACATCGCGGAACCCACTTTAAAACACTTCTAGGGTTGCACCCTGTTAATACCAGAAAAATGAATAAAAGATCATGCATAATGTAGTCGCAAACTAAAAAGGAAACCTAGCTCGACTTAGCGTTACTTTTGTGATCATTTAGACTACTTTAGTAGCGAATAAAATAACACGTCTAAATGCTAAGATTTGTAAAAATACTTTAGAACCACTCTACAAAGTTCATATTACTATATTCCGAGGAAAGAATCTCATTTCATCAAGCATATTAATCTTGTTAGCTTAATAACCCTAAGTGTTCACATTTCTGAAGACCGTAATATGAATGAATGAACTTTGAGTATAAATGAGAAATCAATAATTATAATGTTTGTATCACCAGAACCTTCTCAAATATCATGAAAATGAAATCAGTAGCCTAAATCAATAGATTAACCTGCGTAAAGCTAATTCTGAACAAAATCAATCAAAGAATAAGCGCTATTCACTCATAGTCTATTGTGATCATTTAAGCCTGTTTAGTAGCCTGTAAAGCAGCTCGTCTAAATCTGAATTTTGTAAAGAATAACTTAGAAATAATCTTTAGGATATGATCTGTAGTAATCTAGAAAAAATTCCTATTTCATCTTGCTTTGAATCTGAATCCTAATAGAGTAAAACCCATAAGTGATAAGGTTACCCCCCCCCAATCGCATTATGAATAGTAAAATTTATGAAACTTGTAACTAATGTATACTTCTATTAATCCAAACAATTTTTGCATCTTGAATTCGTAAAATAAAATTTATAAATTCATAAAGAACAATCTCTGTTCCTTGTGAAGAGTCTTTATTTGTTTTGCTATCTATTTTCTTTTTGCCCTTATTGAAGTTTATTATTTGCTATATTTCTGTTGATCGATGTGCAGAACCCGACGTTGTTGATTCCGTCATCGTCATCGTCAATCACAATCCTCGTCTTCGTCGTAAACAAAGATTAAGCAAGGCAAGCACCCCTTTGATCATATTGATCCTAGTATTTAATTTTCTTGTGTTTTACTAAACAAATTTATGCATGCGTTTACTTTCTGTAAATTTGCTATTTTGTGGTACTAGTAGTTATACATGTTGTCTCATGAACCTTCTTTGATAATTATGGACATGTGAACCTTGATAACCATAGATTAAGGATAGGCATTACTTAATGTCATCATGGGTATATGCGCTTATATATTATCCATGCTTAGCCATGCTTTAGAATCAGTAAGGCAGATGCGAAGGGGTTTCTACTTACCAATGCAACGATGTACGCCATGCTATGGGAGAGTTCCAACATTTCTATGCTCTGAGTTCTCTTGCCATAGTATGGGTTAATGTCCTGGGCTGGTGCGAAGTTAACCTAGGTAATGTAAAGGTTTTCGTCATGAACATTCTGGCCACACGCCAAAGGGGGTGTGAAACATGCGGCAAAAAGAAAAGGTCATGACTTGTGGGTAAAGTTGTACATCTCTGTAGAGTATAAATCTAATCGATTAGCCGTACTCGCGGTCATAGGAGTCTTGGCGAACTGGTGCATGTTAGATGTTTTATTATTTCCAAAAGGGCTTGGTTTCATTTGTTTCGCAACTATCGCTTTATGTCGAAGGGCCAACATTGATGGATTTCAGGATTTGGATTATTCGTCGCTCACGTCATGGATGACTGTGAGTGTTACTTATGCTTTACTTATTTGTTATCAATTAAACTTGCTCTTACAAATTCCGTTTGCAAACTACTTGATTTACAAATTCAAATTCGCTTTATGCAAATTAACTGTAGTAGCCTCCATTGACTTGGCCTACATTTATGCATTTGCAAATACCACTTTTCAGTCTTGCGGAGTACAAAAGTACTCACCCTTACTTAATTTGTTGTTTTTAGGTGTAAAGCTAGCAAAGCTTCGAAGATTTGTTTTGTCGTAGGTTGCGGTTGTTAGAATAATCTAAGCACTAAGCGTCGAATCTAGCCTAGACCATGATCACATTTGCGGAAAAATGAGTAGCAAGCAACTGACCTGGAGATGATAATGTTGCCATCGGTTCGATAGTCGGTGAAGCAGTGGACGCTGTCGATAGGTTACGAAGACCTTCGGGACGCCACCTACACTGTCCTTGAACCGCCCTTCGAAGTTCCTCCAGCGCCGGTAATGATCAGTAGAGATTAGGTGTTTCTTTTCTTTCGGGATGAGTCGAATCGTGCGTGTGTTGTTACCTCCACGCACGAGCTCACCTCTTCCTATTAATATGGCGCTGAGGAGCTCGGGGGCAAGTTCCATTGGATGGGAAACGCCTCCGATCATGGCGCATAATTAAGGAAATAGCTAATCACGGGATTAGCTTTTAGTTAGGAAAGTTTGGATTAGGAATGTGACTGTATGGAAATAATGGTGGCAATATCCATGCAGTCCCTGAGATCAACCAACATTGGTATCCTTATTGCCGAGTCCCTGAGATCAACCAACATTGGTATCCTTATTGCCGCGATCTTTCTAAGGATTTATGCCTCGTCAGTTGCCTGCGGGATGAATGGGCACACTACAAGGCCTTGCTTCTTTTGCTGTTATATACTCTGAGTTGTAAGATTTATGTGTTTATTAGTTTCCGCTTAATTAATATAATGTATGGTTGTGATTCCAATTATTGTAAATGTGCGTACTAGCTACTGATCCAGAGACTAGTACTGCAAGCACATGAGATTTTCATTTTTGCATTTTTGTAAAAATGAGGGTCATTACACAGATGGCCTGGGAGCGGCAGCGTGAGCTGCAGGGGTTATCAGGGTACCACATTGTATCACAGTTCCCCCACCGCAGCTGCAACCGCATCCAGGTGGGAAGCTGATGGTATTGCATGTCAGGAATCAGTTGTCTGCGACACCGAGTGCACTAGTCTGATAAATTTTCTCCCATCTCTGTGGCAGCGAGGGAGCTCATGTAGGGGGTACTCTTTTATACAATGTAGACCACTATTGTAGAGTATTTTCTCTCCTCTCTTCCTTCTCATTTCAATATTCCATCGACGATCAGAGAAGGCGTGTTTACATTTTTTTTTTCCAGCATGCACTTTCACGTTTTTGTTTGCTAATAATTCTCTACCGCAATCCCTTTGACGAATAGAGAACAATCACTACTGTTATATGAGCCCTACCTTTTATACCAACAAAGAATGCATGCCAAGAGAAGACACACCAACTAGTTAAATTTCCACCAGTTGCTCAGCATTCCTTCTACTCTAATTGCCGAAGCATTTTGAAGCAAGGAAACTCCAATGTCGTTAACTGGCGTCATTAATAACCATAATTATTTTCTTAATTCTCATATTCCGTTTCTATAATCCCACGCTACAAGGAGCAAATGCTCTGTTTAATTGTTTCAGGATTAAGTATTTTGATACATACACACACTCCATAAAAAGCATTTTGATAGGACAGGAAAGGAAGTTTAAAACCCATGCATGATTCTAATTAATTTAGTCCAAGCCGAGAAAGAGAATCATCATCTTGCGATCCCTACGCACCTGTAGGTTGGCCAGCCTGCTCGACAGCACGCCGGTCTCCGTACGTCGGCGGTGCTGCCTTCATGGTGATCGGACGGAGCCGGCCAACGGCGGCTAAAGGGAGTAGCCACCGGCGTCCGTCGATCAAAGATGATGCCAGCATGCAGGGGATGATCCGTTCCTGAAATGCTGCTAGAGGGTTCGTACATGCGGGCAGGGCCCAGGAGACAGTGAAAGTGGAGGGTTGATTCGTCAACTTCTTTTGTCAACTTGCCGGACATCCCTGGGTATTATGTCCCCAGCCCTGGCTAGAGGTGGGGCCGCGCGTCTAGATCAGGCCGTGCCATCGTGGCTCCGCTTGGCCATCGTGCCGTGTCACGTCCGTCAACTCGTCTTCGGTGAGTCTAGATACGGTCCATTTTCAATTCGTACTGGCTTTGTACCGTGTAGATCTAAATTCAGCCTATTTACATTATTACGACGAGATGTGAGGACACATGGAGCTAAGACATTGGACACATATATTAAGGTAAAAAGAACTAAATTTTAGTTATTTTTGAACAGATACATAGTTACTTTTCGTTAGAAACCTTACACACAGTGTGGGGTACCTAGTGCGGAGCGACTTAGTGTGCGTGCTCGATGTCAAAGTATGTACTCTGCGGTTTTCACTCTTTACTTTTTAACATCTTCGTTGTCTCCCCTTTCTCCGCATACAAGGACTGCAAAAGGTTCTAGCCGTAGAGCGAGTCACAACATAATGCAATATCGCGGCGTCTTGCCAAGTGCCATGCATGCTTTAGGCTCATTAGGCCTATTTCGTAGCATGCTGTGCCATCCACCATGCCCGACCGTAAGGCTTGACTCATATACATGCGTGCTGTGACGTGCTTTAGCTGTACTGTACCTATCATGCCACGTACCAGCCAAAAAAAGTCTAACCCAATACTCAAGTCTAGTCCTGGCAGATTCCTTCTCTCCATTCGCTCCAGAGCTGACTTCTTGCCATCACCAAATAATTTTCGGCGTACATGTCATATATCATACAGGAAAGTCTATATGCCTACATAAGCATACAGTATATACCAGTATATTACTAAATACAAGCATACAACGATAAATACTAACTGTACAGTATCTACATAAATCTACAAACAAACACCAGCATACAACGATACAAGCATATATATTACTAAATACCAACTGTGCAATATATACACATATATGCTAGTAAAGAATAAAAGAAGTAAGGAGCAAAGAATCAAAGAATCTGCAAATCGCAGGCGCAGCCCGCCCGCGGCCCGCGTCCCCTCCCCTCCTCGTCGTGCTGCCGACCGCCCGCCGCCGCTCGCCTAGGGCTTCTCAGGTGCGCGCCGCTCGGTCCCAGCTCTCGTAGCTGCCAGCTTCCATCGATTGGCCCTAGGTCGGGTGGGGAACGTGGAGTTCCACAAATTTATTCCAGCTCGTACATCCTCTGTATGTTGCTGGAGAGAGATATATACTAGGAGAACATTCTTGTTCTTTCTGAGAAGATGAGTAGAATGTTTTCATTTGACAAATGTTCAGCTTATAAATTACAGATATGGCATCATACATCAGATTCGAAGATACAAAGCTCGCCTGCTAAGCTTCCATAAAAATACAAGGATTGTCAGCTACTAATTATTCTTCTGAAAGCGTTTCTTCCTGGCGACCATGCGCTGTGGCCTCCGTATCTCACAGTCAAACATGTAGGTGTAGTAAGGTGGCAGGTGAGATCTCCATGCAAGTACCTTAAATTTCCCTTGAGGCCTAACACTTCCATAAACAAGATCATGCAAACTCATCTTGGAACCTTCTGCTTCACGTTGAGCCAAGGTCTGCGCAGAACCTATTTGATATTCATCAAGAATCACAAAATATTCAGAAGAAGCTCTGCTTACTCTTCTAACGTATACTGGTGGTTCCACCATTTTCCAAGGATCAGCAAACTCTGCCCCGTGCAGTAGGAGGTTCTTTTGCTTGAATTCTCTGTGTCTTGCAAGAGCCATGCTCCAGAAATGGAGATTAAAATTTGCATTCAGTAGTCCACTCCACACGGCAGCACCCATGAAACACCCATTCAACTCCCTGGCCAAGTCCATGGCCATTGATGCCAATTTTGGGTGCTCCTCCGCATCTATGCTTCCAAACGTACGCACCTTGAAGAAGTACCAGTATTCTTCTGGAGTAAAGAATCGTACTCTAAGGGCTTGTGCAGTTCCAAAACTAGCAATTTTTTCAGATCGACTTGCGACTATAATTTTACTGCCACTTGCAAGGCGACCTTTTGAAGCTGAATACCACCTTTCCCACACACACTCGTCAATATCCCCATCTAGTTCAACGATGATCAATGTCCTTTCTCCATCCACGTTATGGTTTTGATGCTTGACTATACATCCATCTCTTAGAGTCACCGCACTTCCATCTACATGGTCATCTCCATTGAAACACAAAATTTGAGAGAAGTGGTTACGCACCCTTGCATCGTTGCAAGCATGCTCGATTAGGGTGCTCTTTCCAACTTTTCCTGGACCAATGATCGGTAGAACACCCGGATTTTCAGCACCGGGAGTCTCCGCTTGGAACAGGAAATTTATGGTGTGTTCCATCTCGATTCGGCGGCTGAACATGCACTTGTTCAGAAGCAAATACATGCTATACGGCTGGCGGTGCAGACGAGGACATCCATTTAGGAACATGACAAACTCACTCAGACCTCCAATAGTAAGTTCTAGGCTGCCAATAACTTGCTCTAGAAGTCCGTGTACACTCTGACTACTGCCACTACAGAAACATACACGCTTGGCAGGATTGAACTTAGATGGGGCAAAAGGGTGACTCACTTCATGATCTTTTACCTTGTCTTCTTCGTGGGCTCGGCATGTGAAGCTGTCAAGCGCGTAATACCCTCTGTACATCTCCTTCCTCAGTATGTTCAGCTGCTGCAACATGGCTTGGTTCGTGATGCGCCGTTCCTCTGCCTCCTCGACGATGACACGAACTCGTAGCAGCAGTCGTTGCAGGCCGTGCAGTCTCTCCTCCACGGTTGGAGCATTCGGCTTCAAGAATTTTTCGATAAGGAAAGATATGGATCTACTGGCAAGTTCACCCATAATTGCAGAGACAATCATCTCCATATGTGCTGGGGGCCTGGATCTCCTAATCCTTACAGGTAGGTGCTTCAATGGATCAATCACCAAGAGCTGATCGAGAGAATAAACCGTGTAATCTGGAACTTTTTAGAGGTCTCACCTAAATCCTAATGACTTGTGCCACTGAACTGGCCAAAGTCCTTTTCTTGCCTTTCACTGAAGCCACGTTATTCTTTCTTTGATTTTTTTTATCCCACACCGATCCATCCCACTGAACACACAAGCTTTAATTTTTCCGCCCGAGACATCAGTCCGGATAAAAAATAGCGAACCAACCAAATTCGTACCAACGAACCGAACTATGTTCGGTCTCATTTTCTTTGATCTTAGAGTTGAATAGAAATATAAGTCGTACGTAGCGAGATGAACGAAAGTACAGAAGTCCATAGCCAAATTCGTACGTAGCAAAAGTTGGAAAGCGTCAAGAAGTTCATATGCGTGTTCGATGAATTTTTGTACTCAGAATTCATTAAATAAAAAAATGAGAAAAAAATAAGAAGAAGAGGAGTGGCTCTCATGTGAGTAAATAATTAGTGATACATAACAAAAAAACAACATGTGGTATTAGACTATCCTATGATATATGGGTCCCATATGTCATAAAATATTTTTCTATATATAATCTATCTAATATTAGACTTATTTTTGAAGAATTTGTCGCGAGAAATACGGAGGTTCGAATGGCTTGCAAATCCTACGACTAGATATAGCCTTCTGCAGGCCCGTTCCTGGGGCAGGGCGAGCAGGGCGGCCGCCCCGGGCCCCCAAACTATCGGGGCCCGTCATCTATTAGTATAATCAATTTGTGAAGGTCATAACTTTAGATCCATAGATCCGATTGAGTTGATTTTTGTTGGGTTAGTTTTGAAATTGAATCTAGTTTCTACATTCCAAATTTCATGTCAATCGAACAGTGGGATCTTCAGGAATTAATATTTTAGTAAACATATATCAATCTGTTTTTTTGTCGAAACCGAGGCAATCTTTAATAGTTTGATGAAAATGATTACAGTAGTGAAGCAATTCTATAAGATGAGAAAATTTTTAAAGTTAATTACTTTTTTTATTATGGTTGATATGGTCAGTTCATTGAAAAACAGATTTGAAGAACTCTAAGTATTCAAAGGTATATTTGGGCCTTTTCTGAGCTTAACAACTTTGAAGTCATTGGATTATATTGAACTTAAAGATTATTGTACTAAGTTAGCAAAAACTTTGTCTGTTGATGATTCATCTAATTTTGAGTTAAATAATCTGATTTCTGAGTTAAGAATACTGCAAATGACTTTACCAGATAGACCAATGTCTGCTATAGAGATTTTTGAGTTTGTTAGAAAAGTAGATTATTATAGTAATATTTCTGTTGCTTATCGGATTTTATTTACTGTGCCGGTAACTGTGGCATCAGCTGAAAGAAGTTTTTCAAAGTTGAAATTATTAAAGAACTATTTGAGATCTACAATGTTTCAAGAAAGGTTAAATGCTCTGGCAACTTTATATATTGAGAAGAAGTTATTGGATGACATTAATGTTGAGGCCATAATTGATGATTTTGCATCTAGCAATATTAGAAGATATTTTCTAAGATGATCTCTACAAATGTTTGAGGTAAATAATCTCACTTTTGTACTTCCATTTATTTATCGGTAACAATTTCTATAATACACTGAATATTATCTTTTTAATTGATACATGGTAGTATAAAAATATTTTGATGCTTATGTTAGGGAGGCCTCCGTATATAATTTCACCCCGGGCCCTCAAAAACTCAGGACCGGCCCTGGCCTTCTGGATCAAACTAGTACAAAAACAAAAGGTTAACTGACAATAAACTAGATATAGCGAGCTCAAGGCTAAAACAGAGCCACGCGAAGAAAAAAAGCGGGATAAAAGGAACAAGCAAAACACTGTTAATTTCTTTTACCTATTCAGTGGCGGATCTATGAATTTTTAGATGGATGAATGGAGTTAACAAATTATTGTTCAATATAAAAGTTTAAGATTCATAAGAACAAAATTAAAATACAAATTATTCAGATTAGAGCAAATATGTTACAATAAATTAGAAATTTTCATAATAATTAATAAAAAATACAAATTAACTCGTGAGACTCCATAACTTGGAAGTGAGATATGATGACTTCGTCACTAACATGTAGAAAAAAAATATTGATCATCCATTATACTTAGCTGGTTCTTTCACAAAATTATTTATTGGAAACAAATTTGCTTTCTATAGGTATTGATTTTGATGTGGAGGTAGTAATTGTAGTTGTCTTCTGTGTCATTCCAGATCGATCCCATAAAGCTTAGAATACCTCTTAATTTTCTTAAGCTCTACGTCACAAAATCAACTAATTAATTCCACTAATTCATCTTTTTATCAACATTTCAAATTCTCAGCATTCAACAAGACAATATGTGAAAACCTATATGATATGACCGATGGTCCTGACTGGCTGATGTTGCGGTGCAGTCCGTAGTGTTGCAACTACAACTTGATCGACAGCCCACCTGTCGCCTTAGCCCACCTGATGGTTGACTATACCTCCATCTCTTAGAGTCACTGCACTTCCATCTTTAAGGTCATCTCCACTAAAACACAAAATTTGAGAGAAGTGGCTACGCACCCTTTCATCGTTGCAAGCATGCTCCATTAGGGTGCTCTTTCCAACTTTTCTCGGACCGATGATCGGTAGAACACCCGGATTTTCAGCACCGGGAGTCTCTGGCTGCAACAGGAAATTTATGGTGTGTTCCATCTCGATTTGGCGGTTGAACATGCACTTGTCCAAAAGCAAATACATGCTATACGGTTTTGATGCTTGAGTATACCTCCATCTCTTAGGGCAGTCCCAATGCATATAGTTTCTATAACTTCCATATCATCTAGACACTACATGTAGAAACTATGTTCCCAATGGATAGTTTCTTCAAAATAAACTTTCATCCAGTCTCCTCTTTTCTCTTATTTTCTCACCCAATCCCCTTTTTTTCCTTTCTTGGTACTTGTGTAGAAATGGTTTCCTGCATGGGAAATGGTTTCCTTCTCTTTCATCATTAACTCTACCTCCACACCACCATTTTACTTACATGGCAACCTAATTAATGCTATGAAAACTATCCTAGTCATCCTGCACTTCCATCTATAAGGTCATCTCCAACTTTTCCATCTATAAGGTCATCTCCAATTTTTCCTGGACCAATGATTGGTACAACACCCGGATTTTCAGCACCGGGAGTCTCCGTTTGCAACAGGAAATTAATGTACCAATGGTCGGACATGATTATCAACCACCTGTCCTTTGACTGGAAGACTAGCGAAATGGACATGAATGAAGAAATACTCTTTGTTTAGACATGATTATCAACCACCTGTCCTTTGACTGGAAGACTAGCGACTGGCGAGGATACATTTCGACTTTTGAGAACACGGTCTTCACCTAACACATCTCGGTCTTCACGTAGTTGCTATATATCTCCTTTGTTCCTGTCGCTGGCTGCTTTTCTTAACCCCACTTTGGAACGAGGTAATTTACTTATATTCCTGTGGGAATGAAAACGGTC
Source organism: Guadua angustifolia (assembly GCA_036346375.1). Classification (NCBI taxonomy): domain Eukaryota; kingdom Viridiplantae; phylum Streptophyta; class Magnoliopsida; order Poales; family Poaceae; genus Guadua; species Guadua angustifolia. The sequence goes on along the minus strand of CM070512.1, from coordinate 52,554,806 downwards.
TCGCTTGATATTTTTTTATTTCAACACGGTCTTCACGTAGTCGACGCAGAAGCCCAAAGGTTAATTTAGTCCTCCACGTAGTTGCTATCTCCTTTCTTCTTGTCGCTGGCTACTTTTCTTAACCGGTACGTACCCACTATGGAACGAGGTAATTTCCTTATATTCCTGTGGGAATGAAAACGGTCCGGCTTGATATTTTTTTTATTTCGACAGGGCTTTTAGAGCATCTCCAATAGTCAAGCCTTAAAATAGAGTCCTATACCTCAAAATAGGGTCTAAACTAAAAAAATTAGAACCCAAGATAGCTATTGACTCCAGCAATTAGACCCTAAATCTCCAATCCTTCATTCATCCCTGCGTCTCATTGAAGAGCTCCATCAATAGGGCCGGAGAGGAGAGTTGCTAAATATAGCAACAGGACTCTGAGTCTTAAACCTATTTTGATAATTTTTCTCAAAATACAACCTCTGTTGGAGTGCTTTTTTTCCATCAAAGCCCTATAATTACAATTAGCAACCTATTTAGGACTCCTCTTGGAGATGCTCTTAATAGTAGCGGTCGCTGCCTCGTTGCGGAAGACGAGGGTACAGTTGTCTTTTGTTGTGTACAGTAGCAAAGCATGTCTATCTATCTGTATCTATACTAACTGGACAAAGAAACCTCTCATGTTAATCTAAAAGATCTAGTCACCCATCTAGTAGATCTAAGTTATAACGGATCAGATTAAAAGAAATAGTACATATAAAAAAAACAAAAAAACAAATTTCAGAATAAAAATTAAGGAAATTTAGTAATTTGATTTCCGTATGACTTCCACACTAATCGGGACTAAAAATGAAAGGAAAAACAACAATCTCATTTCCATAAGACTTCCAAAGTAACATCTAAAAATAAGTAAAATTCAGAATAATAATTAAATCAGAATTAGAAAATCTAAAGAAAGGGTACATGCCAAATAAAATGAAAATTAATTTATATGAGAATAAAAATAATTAATTCAATTTCCATATCAATTCTAAACTAAATCCATAATAATTGAAATGATAAATAGAAATAAAATAGGAAATAACATTTGGATTTCTATACAAATTCCAACCTAAAAGTGACAAAACATACCACATCAATCACAATAAAAAATATTGCAAATTCAGAATAAAAATAAAATAGTAATAAGCGATTTGATATGTATATGGGTTGCCAAGTGAACTGACAAAAATATTGAATTTTCCAATGAAAATCTACCAAAAATATCTACCTCTGCGTGCTCCGTGTCAGTGGTTTCCTCTTCTCTGGTCGGCCACCGCTGTAATCGCTCCCTCGCCACCCTGGAATATGTACTGTAGGATCGGATGACATCAATCAGAGGAGGGGTGAATGATTGCGCGAAAGCTAAAATCAAAATTTTGATTATTTTTGAAACACCCCAATTCGGACTCAAATTAACTGATTCGAATTCGACAAAACAGAATGATGCACGTCCACTAAAATAGTAATTCCTGAAGATCCCACCTTTGGATTGACGTAAAATTTTAACTGTAGAAATCAGATTCAATTTGGAAGCTAACCCAATAAAAATCAGCTCAATTGGATCTACAGATCTAAAGTTATTACCTTCACAATTTTACTGAATCAGATGTCGAACCAAATAAAAAACAGACTGACACACATTCACTAAAATAGTAATTTACAAAGATCTAACCGTTGGACTGATATGAAATTTTAACTGTAGAAACTATATTCAATTTCCAAATTAACGCAACAGGAATCAGCTTGATCGGAACTGTGGATCTAAAGATATTACCTTTGCAAGTTGACTCAATCAAATAATCACGGAAATTGAAGGTTACGCCGGACCAAACTTCAGATGATCCTCCAACGCCGGCCGGACTAAACTCGAATCAACTCCGGACTAAAAAACGCACCCAGGCGCAGGACCTCAATCGAACGTATGAAGCACCACCAAAGAACCAGCAAGCGATTTTTTCTAGTCGCCAGGCACATCCAAGTACATGCATGCATGCAACGACTTCTAGTCGACACTCGCCTTTTCTTGCATGCACAGACGCCGGACCAAACAAGAACTCAATTCAAATCAAACAAGAACTCACGTCACAAGAAGCAATCATCTAGTCGCTGGAACCTTTTCTTGCATGCATGTGTGACGTCAGGAACAGAGAGCAAGCAAGAACCCTCCAGGCGCAATCCGATTTACTTTCCAGCCGCAAGCCCTTATGAAAACGGCGAACGTCCCAGCCGCCACAAAAGCGATCGCGACTCACCCCAGAAATAAAAACCCTAATCTCCTATTAAATACCCGTATGCATATCCATTGGCCCAATAACACAAGGAACCCAAAACTTAAACTAACACACGTACAGCCTACACCATGAACAGAGTCTGCGTAGAACTTCCCCGTTCCATGTCTTCACCATCTTTATGCGCCCAAGCTAGAGCATGACTATCCAGTGACATCTCCGACCGACGAAATCCCATCCTAGTCTCGGTCCCTCGTCACACACCACGATCATCTCCTCGCTTCACCTACGCATCAAAGACAAAGAAAACATCTTTCGGAAACAAGTTCATCATAACTTGATCCACATTAGCTTTATTAACTCTTTTTACCACTTATTCATCATATCAAAATCTCGCCAATTATTCATCACAAATATATCATGTACCATGATCTTACATGTACCTCGTCGCCTTCAGACCCAGCCAGTGTTCAAGAAATCGGCATTAGGCGGCGCCTAGGCGGTATGCGGTCACCGGCCGCCTCGATTTTGGCCTCGGTGGACCGTTAGGCGGTGAAGCCGCCTAGGCGGTCGCAGGCGGCCTGGCGGGATTAGGCGCGGCGGAATACGGCGGTCGCGGCGGCGATTAGGAGTTGCTAGGCAGCCGACTTCGTGATGGACTCTCCCGAAGGAGCAATAAAAACAGCCGAGACAGAGACACGGGCGGGGCGCGCGAGCAGGACTGACCTTCGGTGGACTCGGGTCTCGGGGCGAAGGTTCGGCGCGAGCAACGGACGAACCCTAGCCGTTGCCAGTTCGTCGTCGCCATCGCCGCCGGCCACCACGCAGGTTACTCCCTAGTCCCTCCCCTGCTCCGCCCCCTCTTCCGCCTCTCCCTCCCCTGCGCCCCCGTCGAAGTCGAACGCGTCCTGCGAGGAGGAGAACCCGCGGTCCCCGCCCCCGCCGCCGTCGGAGAAGGTGCGGGATCTGCGCCGTGGTGCGCCACGATCATGGCGAAGTCGCCGCTGGGCTCCCGAGCTGCAGCGTCGGCGCATAGGAGAGGGAGAGAGGCTAGAGAGATTTGGGCGTCGTCGATGGCGTGGTTGGGCATCGGGTTTGGGTTTGGAACGTTGCTTCTGCGGCTGATCCGGATTTGGGAGAAGCTTGGGTTGGGGATTTGGATTTTGGGGGAGGAAATCGAATCGGGAATGGGTCAGATGACGCGGTACGTAGCTCGTCTCGCTGGGGCCTGGCCGCTGGTGTGAGAACTTATGTCTGTGTGGGTGGTACTATGTCTATGTTATTTATTTAATTGTGTGCTTAACTGCCTAGTTATTTGGTTCTTTACATCCTACATATCTACTATAATCTATTTTATCTGACCGCCTAGATCCGATTAATCCCCGATTAATCCGTCTAGGCGTTGGGCCCTACCTCACCGCTCGACTAGCGCCTAGCGCCTTCTTGAACATTGGACCCAGCAGGCCTCCTCGCTGCTCCCTGCCTTCCTCGTCGACACAACGTACATCGTTCCAAACTCTATGATCCTGTCCGAGTGACTTGTGACTAGCTACGATTTTACTTCCATGCGGAAGGCAACTCTGAGAAGCGGAGTATAACCTTCTGCATGCATGCATCCTCGTCAACATCCCCAGCTAGTTCAATTACGAGCAGCGGTCGTTCTTCATTTGGGGAGCTATGTCTTATGTCTGGTCAGGATTTCTCTTCTCTAAAATTGCTCTCACTTAAAAAGATGATACGAGTGAAGTGATTGCGCACCCTGTTGTTGCAGTGAACATGCATGCTCAACAGGTGTGTTCTTCCCAGCTGTCAGACCATGTGGTGGTCATCTCTGTGTTGTGACGAGTACTTGGCAAATGTGAGATGTTTCATGTCATAATCAATTAGTATTGAATATGTGATCCACATGTAGGATTGCATAAGAACCAATTTTTTCTGTCTAAGTGTTAAAAGGTGGGGTGATCACCCCCATTTATAAACTAAGTACAAAAAAGAGATTGATTTTGTATTGGAATTTTCCCGGGCAAAACTATTTAAGGCGCCATTGTCTGATATTTCTAGAGTTCAGAATACATAAGAAATAAAGAGATGGAAAGGAACAAAGGAAATGTCAGTTAAGTCATACGATAGCTCGTCATTTCTAAAAACTGATCATACAATACTTTATCTGAAATGCTCAGGATTAGCAATTAATGTAAAGACGGCAATATTCACCACATTTAGACTGAAAGTTTTGCTTGGGCCAACAATTGGCAAGACACCCAGATTTCGTTTGCCTGGGGGCTCTCTTTGCAGCAGGAAGTTGATGATCATTTCCATTTCCGTCTGACGGCCAAACATGCTATTTTCTAAAAACATATACATGCTATATGGCTGGCGATGCATTGGAGGGCAGTTCGTCACGTATACAACAAACTCACTCATACCGGTAATGATCATTTCTATACTATCAAGCACCTGTTCTAACGCCTTTGTGCCATGTCTACTGCTGGAAGCACTACAAACACGCTTAGCAGGATTGAATTTAGACAGAAATAAGGGGCGACTGATCACTTCGTGGTCATTGCCACTCTCTTCTTTGTGGGCTCTGCATCTGACGGTGTCGAGTACATAGCAGCCTCTGTACATAACAGTAAAAAGAGAAGGGTCTTCGTCACCACCTTCTTGAGGAAGTATGGGTCTGAAAGTCCTTAGGTACGAGGAGCAACAAGAATACAAGAAAGGGAACAAATTTTATTAATTCCTGATCCACGTTTTTATTATATGGGGAAAGCTATTTATAGTGCTATCGCTCGCCTGAGGGTGAAATTACAAAAGCATCTCTAAAAAGATTCTAAAGTACTAGGGGCTCTATAGTCATTTCCTCCTCTGTTTGGTAGCCCTGCCGCACGGTATCTCCTACTGCGCTCGGCGAGCACGAGTTGGTGAGTGCAGGAACACTCACTGTTGCAACCCGGTAGTGCGGAAGGCACGCTGCCGCAGTCACGAGGCTCCGGTTACCTTCCATGGTAGGCAATCGCGGAAGGTGACACGTGTCACTTTCTGGTGCTTCCGCGTAAGGGATAGGGCTATTTTTCAATTATGTGAGCCAAATTTACAAAAAAAAAGAAAAGAAAAGTACAAGGTACTAGAAAAAACGATGATTCCATAGAAAACTAGCACTAGGGGACAATTAAAGGAAGTAATAGCTGAGTAGGCTGCACGAGAAATTCTACAGATAAGCAGACGGTGATGGTTCAGCAAGCAAAGACCCGGAGTATACCGGTTGCTAATCAGTCTAGTATATGTAGTAAGTAAGGAAAGAAAGAAAGAAAAGCCGTAACAGTGGTCAGCAGTTACAAGAGAGAGGAAGCCCAAATGTCGAAGATCATGTTCATGGAATGGATTGATTTTTCGGTGTCAGATCAAAGAGACTGAGTCATTTTCTATGATAATTCCTCTCTCTCTCTCTCTCTCTCTTAGTCTGTCTCTGTTCTTGTTGGTCGTGGAAACGGTGGGCGGAATCGGCTGGCCGGCGGCACCTTGAGCAAGAGGGTGATCAGGCAAAGAGGATTAGGGGCTCGGGGTTTACCAGTGGTGGCCGGAGGTGGGCTGCCACCGAGGGCCAGTGGCAGCATCCATGGCTGGGTGGCCGCGCGGTGGAGAAAGGGTAAGGCGAGCTCAGACGAGTACAATTTGAGCTTCAGCAGATGCAGTGCAACCCATTTTTCTCGTGGCGGAATCAGCGGAGGAAGGCTACCACGGGTGACTGTCACTGGGGAAGAAGAACAGTAGGTTGGTGGTGTTTTAGCCGATTTGTTCTACTAATGTCGCTGGGGATGTGCTCAAGAGGCTACAAGGATGCTCTATGCCTGAGGAATTTGGAAGTGGTTCAATGGATTGGCTAACTTGATCTCAGGCTCAAGTTTTGGGTTCTGCCGGTCATGGCGAAAATTGAGTAGCCCTTGATTGGCTGTTCTCCTGCCATGGCAGAGGAAGAGCAGAAAGTTGAGGCTGTTTGTGGTGAAAGAAGGACGGCGACAAAAGGCTTGGTCGGTGCAGAGTTTTTGATCGGCCGCGGCAACGATTTCACTCGCATTCTTCTGTCGTGGCAACGAAGCAGAGGAAACAGGAAATGTGCACTGCTCCATTGACATTTGACAAGAGATGAAACCGCCTCATCTTATCCTGATCCGATCAAGATTTCAAGCCATAAATGATCATCAATTCTTAATGGAAAATTTTTGATAATTTTTGTAACTGATCTGGAGATAATAGTCACCCTACTGTAGAAGATTCATCTGAATATATTATCTGTATAAATTATAAAAATTCTGACAAGAACGGCTGCTTCAGGATTTGGGTTTTCTGATTTTTTTTCTTAGATAACAAATAAGTTTTATTTTATATGAAACTTTTTCTGCATAATCCTTTTATCTATTGGGAGTTACCATAAAAATTTAAGGTGATTAAAAATTGTGTTTATTTTTATAAAATTCTTACAATTGCCAATATTGCTCTTTAATCAATTTTGTTTTTGATTTTATATTTGCAATAAATTTGATTATTTATTTTTGAAATTTTTTTACAAGTTAATTTTGGCTATGATAGTTTTATATGAAAATTTCAAATTTAGATCTTATATATTCAATTTATAAAAATTCTAATATTGATAAGATTGTATTTAGGTTAATTCTGTCTTTAAATTCTTTTTAACTTTAAATGAGTTCTCTTGGCTTTGAAAGATTTTGGAGATGACATTGAGATGATTTGGGATTTATACAATTTTTTCCAGGATTTATTTCTTGAAGGATTTTAGGTTTTGCATTGAAAGGTTAAAGAAATGAATTAAGATAAAAGATTTTCTTAAGAACCAAAATTCAAAAAATTCAGAAAAGATGGAAATTCAAATTAAAATTATATTTCAAACTCATTTTCATTGTTTGCTCAAAAGTTTTATTTTGCATCTCAATCTTTTTCTTAAGACTGGATTTAAGAAATGATGAAAAGATAATCAGAATCTTATTTTCAATTTAAATTTTATTTCCAAATTTTAATTTTTTTATTTTTTTCTTCTTATTTTTAAAATTTTAAGGATGTTACAGTTGGGTCTAGTAAACACAACAATGGCTATGTGCTAGCTAAAGAATAAAATAAGTGAAAAGATCAAAGAATCAATTAAAAGAAGAATTAATTGGATATTTGCCACCCTTCAACGTGAAAATTCAACGCCATGTACAAAAAAAATGCCACTCCAGTGGCATGATTTGTACATGGCGTCGAAGTTTGAAATTGAAGAGTGGCAAATATCCAAATCTTCCATTAAAGAATAAAAAAAAATGCAAAATGATCACTTTTTAGCCTCTTATTACCTTTTTTTTCTACAAATCTAGCTTTTCCTGAATGGAATTACAAATTAGCCCTCTCCCCATCGTGGAAAGCCGCTCCTGCACTCCCGTACCAACTGTAGGAGGCCACCGTTCCCATGCTGGCCATCCATGGAAGGACGCTGCTCGGGCTAGCCAGCATTCGCGCTCGCGTGCATGGCAATGTAGCCTCCTATGCTCCCGGGCATGGCAGTCAACAAGTGTTATCTAAAATGTCTTTCATATCTCTGCGGTAAAAGTAAGCTAGATTTATAATTTCGTTTAGGAGAGAGCTATAGTTTAAAAAAAAAAACAAGCCATCGCTCTGTTGGCGCGTCCCTCGCCTCCTCATCGTCTTCTTGCTTGCCGACCGCTTCGCCACTGACCGCACCGCTCTCGTAGTTGCTTGCTTCCATCGATTGGCCCTAGGTCGGCTGTGGAGTGCCCGTGTGGGGTGGGAGGCCTTGATGGACTAGTGTATCCGTTCTTATATATACTAGGAGAACATTCTTGTTCTTTCTGACATGACGAGTAGAAAGAATGTTTTCATTTCACAAATGTTCAGCTTCTAAATTACAGATATGGCATCATACATCAAATTGGGAGATAGTAAGATCTCCTGCTAATTAAGCTTCCATAAAACTGAAAGGATTGTCAGCTACTAATTATTCTTCTGAAAGCGCTTCTTCCTGGCGACCATACGCTGTGGCCTCCGTATCTCACAGTCAAACATGTAGTTGTAGTAAGGTGGCAGGTGAGATCTGCATGCAAGTACCTTAAATTTCCCCTGAGGCCTAACACTTCCGTTTAAAAGATCTTGCATACTCATCTTGGGACCTTCAGCTTCACTTTGGGCAGAGCTTTGAGCCAAGGTCTGCGCAGAACCTATTTGATAGTTATCAAGAATCACAAAATATTCAGAAGAAGCTCTGTTTACTCTTCTAAGATAAACAGGTTCCACCACCTGCCAAGGATCAGCAAACTCTGCCCCATGCAGTAGGAGGTTCTTTTGCTTGAATTCTTTGTAACTTGCAAGAGCCATGCTCCAGAAATGGAGATTAAAATTTGCATTCAGTAGTCCACTCCAGACGGCTGCACCCATGAAACACCCATTCATCTCCCTGGCCAAGTCCATAGCTATTGATGCCAATTTTGGGTGCTCCTCCACATCTATGCTTCCAAACGTACGCACCTTGAAGAAGTACCAGTATTCTTCTGAAGTAAAGAATCGTACTCTAAGGGCTTGTGCAGTTCCAAAACTCGCAATTTTTTCAGATCGACTTGCGACTATGATTTTACTGCCACTTGCAAGGCGACCTTTTGAAGTTGAATACCACCTTTCCCACACAAACTCGTCAATATCCCCATCTAGTTCAATGATGATCAATGTCCTTTCTCCATCCACGTTACGGTTTTGATGCTTGAGTATACCTCTATCTCTTAGAGTAACTGCACTTCCATCTACATGGTCATCTCCACTGAAACACAAAATTTGAGAGAAGTGGTTACGCACCCTTTCATCGTTGCAAGCATGCTCGATTAGGGTGCTCTTTCCAACTTGTCCTGGACCAACGATCGGTAGAACACCCAGATTTTCAGCACCGGGAGTCTCCGTTTGCAACAGGAAATTTATGGTGTGTTCCATCTCGATTTGGCGGCTGAACATGCACTTGTTCAGAAGCAAATACATGCTGTACGGCTGGCGGTGCAGACGAGGACATCTATTTAGGAACATGACAAACTCACTCACACCTCCAATAGTATGTTCTAGGCTGCCAAGAACTTGCTCTAGTAGCCCGTGTACACTCTGACTACTGCCACTACAGAAACATACACGCTTGGAAGGATTGAACTTAGATGGGGCAAAAGAGTGACTCACTTCATGATCTTTTACCTTGTCTTCTTCGTGGGTTCGGCATCTGAAGCTGTCAAGCGTGTAATACCCTCTGTACATCTCCTTCCTCAGTATGTTCAGCTGCTGCAACATGGCTTGGTTCGTGATGTGACGTTCCTCTGCCTCCTCGACGATGACACGGACTCGTAGCAGCAGCCGTTGCAGGCCGTGCAGTCTCTCCTCCACGGTTGGAGCAATCGGCTTCAAGAATTTTTCGATAAGGAAAGATATGGATCTACTGGCAAGTTCACCCATTATTGCAGAGACAATCATCTCCATATTTGCTGGGGGCCTGGATCTCCTAATCCTTACTGGTAGGTGCTTCAATGGATCAATCACCAAGAGCTGAGAGAAGAAACCGTGTAATCTGGAACTTTTTAGAGGTCATACTTGTGCGACTGAACTGGCCAAAGTCCTTTTCTTGCCTTTCACTGAAGCCGCGTTTTTCTTTCTTTGATTTTTTTTATAGATATTCTATAGATATTGGTTTCTAGAGATATTGGTTTTCATATGGAGGTAGTAATTGTAGTTGTCTTCTGTGTCATTCCAGATCGATCCCATAAAGCTTAGAATACCTCTTAGGCTGTGTTTGTTTAGGCTAGTGCTGAAGGAGACGCTGCTGGAGCTGGAAGAAGCTATTTGGCCTGCTGGAGCTGGAGCTAGAGCTGGAAGAAGCATTGGAGGGCAGTTCGTCACGTATACAACAAACTCACTCGTACCGGTAATGATCATTTCTATACTATCAAGCACCTGTTATAACGCCTTTGTGCCATGTCTACTGCTGGAAGCGCTACAAACACGCTTAGCAGGATTGAATTTGGACAGAAATAAGGGGCGACTGATCACTTCGTGGTCATTGCCATTCTCTTCTTTGTGGGCTCTGCATCTGACGGTGTCGAGTACATAGCAGCCTCTGTACAGCCCTTATTTCAGCCACGTTTTTATTATATGGGGAAAGCTATTTATAGTGCTATCGCTCGCCTGAGGGTGAAATTACAAAAGCATCTCTAAAAAGATTCTAAAGTACTAGGGGCTCTATAGTCATTTCCTCCTCTGTTTGGTAGCCCTGCCGCGGTATCTCCTACTGCGCTCGGTGAGCACGAGTTGGTGAGTGCAGGAACACGCACTGTTGCAACCCGGTAGTGCGGAAGGCACGCTGCCGCAGTCACGGGGCTCCGGTTACCTTCCGTGGTAGGCAATCGCGGAAGGCGATACGTGTCACTTTCTGGTGCTACCGCGTAAGGGATAGGGTTATTTTTCAATTATGTGAGCCAAATTTAAAAAAGAAAAAAAGAAAAAAGAAAAGTACAAGGTACTAGAAAAAACGATGATTCCATAGAAAACTAGCACTAGGGGACAATTAAAGGAAGTAATAGCAGAGTAGGCTGCACGGGAAATTCTACAGATAAGCAGATGGTGATGGTTCAGCAAGCAAAGACCCGGAGTCAAGAGTTGTACCGGTTGCTAATCAGTCTAGTATATGTAATAAGGAAAAAAGAAAGAAAGAAAAGCCGTAACAGTGGTCAGCAGTTACAAGAGAGAGGAAGCCCAAATGTCAAAGATCATGTTCATGGAATGGATTGACTTTTCGGTGCTCAGATCAAAGAGACTGAGTCATTTTCTATGATAATTCCTCCCCCTCTCTCTCTCTCTCTCTCTCAGTCTCAGTCTCTGTTCTTGTTCGTCATTTGTCCCGTTACACAAGCTTCCTGAGGACAGAGTCCCGCAAATGGAGATATTCACTTCTGCGGTCTTGGGTGAACTCGCCAATAGATCCATCAGTTTCTTCATCAATAAATGCTCCAAACCAAAGCTACAAAGGATTCTACTCTGGCGCAGTGCGTCGCCGAGGAGGCTGCGAAGCGTCGAGATCACAAACCAAGGGATTCTCCAGCGAGTTGAGCATCTTTGAGATCACGATGTACCGAGGCTACTAGCCTACTACGCACTTGACACCTTCAGATACCCTGTTCACCAAGAAGGGGAGGCTAAAGATCAGGCGGTGAGCGCTTTTCGGATGTCTCTGTCTCTTTTTGGAGCAAAACGAGTTTGCATTGTGTGATATTTGTTTTCATATTTTTTTATCGGATATGAATATGAATAATATTGAATACAGATATAGAGCTAATTCGAATCGAAAATAATACAGTCACGGATATTTGTCAAAGCATGAAAACCTTTTAAATTATACACACAAAATGAAAAAAAAAACATAACTATTTTATTTGCTACAAACATTCATGAAGAACATGTAATGATTCAAGATTTGTATTCTCTATTGAATTATGTTTAAAATAATAAATTATGTATTTATGAGTTTTTATGCATTTTTAGCTACTTATTTAAAATATTTTCCTATTAATGATAACAGTGTTTGATTTTTCAAGAAAATTAAAAAGCTGATAAAATCCTAAATTTTTTGTAAATGTTAGATTGTGTCAAGAACTTCTATAAAAAATTTCGTAATTTTTGGAGTTAGTTTGCCAATTTTAATAATTAAAATTTGATTTATGAATTAATTAAATTAGAAAATGATTTTGAAATTCAAAAACTTTTTGGCTTATAAGAGTAGCATTGGCCCAGCCCATGGACATATCTGGATAATTTAGCTCATAAATATCCGAATTATTTAGATTCGTATCCGAATCCAACAGATAGTGAGCTACCGAATCCGTATCAATTTCTGATCTGATACTATCCGACAAATATCGAATCCGACAAAATCCATATTCAAAAATTGTCTGAATTGGTCGGAAATTATCATATCTGCTTTCTTCCCTCGAAAGGAGTGCCCAAGGTCAAATAAATATCGTGTGCATGGAATAGGTTGATCTTTTGGATGACTTAAAGAGCGTCACAGAACCGTGTATTGGCGGCAGCTTAACGCCGCACAAACAAACATTTGGCATTAAGAGCTGTAATGACTTTCTTAATTGCTAATTCTATTTATGACATTTATATATGATGATTAATTTAACAATAATATTGGTGACAAATAATATTTATGATGGATTACAATATTTATTGTGACAAATAATTTACTTGTGGAAAACAAGATACTGTGTTGGGTGTGGTTTATTTGCAACAGGAGGTACAACGTAAGAATGCGAGACGCACCTACATTGTAGGTCATACATAATCCGCGTAGGTACGTACTACACTGATGCCACAGTGTTGCTTCAGGGGCGCGCTGTAGCGCACGAAAAAGAAACCAAAGAAAGCGATGGCTAGAGAGGAAAGAGAAGAAACAGGAAGAGAAAGAAAAGGAAAGAAGCAAAAAAATAAAAGAGGAGAAAAAATTTAAGAGATTATTTGAGATTTGTGTTTTCATGTAAAGAGATCTTTATACGTATTCTTCGAGAAAAATCAATGGGTATGGATTTCGATCTATTAATTTTTGTTTACGAATAGTTACTTTCTGGAATGCGCATGTTTAATCTAGTTTTTCTTCCATGATCTTAGATTATATATCTAGATTGATTTGTTTAGTTTGACATTATTTTATTAATTTCTAGAATTAATGAAAACAGAAAAAATTAATTTTAGCAAACAGAAAAAAAGCAAACTATAATGGCATGCAGGGGATGATCCGTTGCTGTAATGCTGCTAGAGGGTTAATTCGTACGTGTGGGTAGGGCCCAGGGGACAGTGAAAGTGGAGGGTTGATTAGTCAACTTCTTTTGTCCACTTGCCGGACATCCCTGGGTATTATGTCTAAAGTGGCACGGCTAAACTATACCTATCATCGTAGCTTGATTGGCTCGGTGGGGACAGTGCCAATCGCGGGGAGAGTAGCAATGATGGATGGGGCTGCGCCGTGGTAACACTTGATTGGCTGCTCTCCTGCCATGGCACAGGAAGAGCAGAAATGGGGATAGCTTTGTGTGTGCGGCTGAGCAGAGCAAGGAAAAATGAGGCGAGCTGGTAGAGTCTTCTCTCTCGAGTGCCAAGGCTCAAAGTTGAGGTGAAAGAAGGACGGCGACAGAAGGGCTTGGTCGGTGCAGGGTTTTTGATCGTTATCCGTAATATTTCGTTTGGGGTGACGAATGCAGTGCGCACAAATCTAGTACGATATATATAACATAGAAGTCTTATCATAGACGGTTCGATTAACGAACCTTTTATGATAGGCTAGTACTATAGACGGTTGGTGGTTCAAGCCATCTATGATACTTGACAGACAGTTTGTATCATGAATCGTGATATTAGTTTATCACAAACGGTTCTTAGCATATACTATAACTTTGACTGTCATGATAGTAAAATCATTTGTAATTAGCTTTAACATAAGCGGTTTTTAAAACCATCTGTGATGAGATGTCTTATATAGATCTTTTTGTACTAGTGTATAGAATGTCTCGTGTGTTGCACCAAGGAAATAAATGGTTGGAAGCCAACAACAGCCGGCGATATCTTATTGAATTGGCTCTGTAGCTGTATGGGGTGGAAGTCAATACTTGCCGACAATATCTTATTGAATAGGGTCTGTAGATGTAACTTGGCCGCAGCTACTGTTACACTTTGATACCCCTATTTATACACTACAACATATGGATTGGATCAAAGTTTTATACGATACAGCACGAGCGTGCACAATCTCAAGAATGAAAAAATAAATCTCGTAAAGAGAATCAAAATAATGATGTTGAAGCAACTACAACAAGAGAGAGAGATTTGAAGAAGCCAACTATGAATTCTTTAATCACAACCTCAAAAATGCACAAAGGATTATAGCTTTGTCATAGCTCTATGTAAGAATATAGTGCTAAAGAATAACCTAGCCTTTAATTCTTTCGTGCACCATTTGCTTTGTGGCTTCTTGATTGCTTGGGTTCTTCATAACTACCTAATAAGTTTATATAGGCCCCTTGGTTCTCTTTCAAAGGGAAGTAGGGATCATATTCCGAAAAGGAGGTAGGAACCTTAATCCTATTAGGATTCATCTAGAACTTTTTATAGCACATGTACATTTCTTAATTCTAAAAGACTAAATGTGTGTCACCATATTCAACATGTATGGTTTTCCTTGCTCCGAGCTGCTATCGTGATCTTTACGTCATGTCCCATGATCTTTTAGCTTAATTTTGTTTAACCAAAAGATCAACGATTTACATACCTCTTTGGCGCTGTTAGATCCATCTACTTACCTCAGGTAGGGGGTACTCTTTTATACAATATAGACCACTATTGTAGAGTATTTTCTCTCCTCGCCTCTTTTCCTTTTAATGTTCCATCGATGATCAGAGAAGGCGTGTTTACATTTTTTTTTTCCAGCATGCACTTTCACGTTTTTGTTTGCTAATAATTCTTACCACAATCTCTTTGACGAATAGAGAACACAAACAACCGTATGCACACTAGATGTGCTTCTACTTCTTGTTGCATTTGATCAGTACTGTTTATATGAGCCCTACCTTTTATACCAACAAAGAATGCATGCCAACAGAAGACACACCAACTAAATTTCCACCAGTTTCTCAGCATTCCTTCAACTCTAATTGCCGAAGCATTATGAAGCAAGGAAACTCCAATGTCGTTAATTAACCGGCGTCATTAACAAAAATAATTATTTTCTTAATTCTCATATTCGATCGGTCGCTACAATCCCACGCTACAAGGAGCAAATGCTCTGTTTATTTGTTTCAGGAATAAGTATTTTGATACATACACACACTCCACAAAAAACATTTTAAAAGTATAGAAAAGGGACTTTAAACCGTGCCGTGCCATGTCGGTCTAGCTTGTCTTTATGAGCCTAGACACGTTCATTTATGATTCGTACTAGCTTCGTACCGTGTAGGCTTAGGTCTAGTCTATTTGCACTATTACGATACAACGAGAGAAAAGGAATTGGGAATGCAGGGAGCTAAGGCAGTGGACATAAATATTGAGGGAAAAAGAACTAAATTTTAGTCATTCTTGAAACAGGTACAGAGTTACTGCATCGTTAGAAACCTTACACCTAGTGTTGGGTACCTAGTGAGAAGCGGCTTGGTGCGCATGCTCAATGTCAGAGTATGTACCCTTCAATTTTCATTCTCCCACCTTTTAACATCTTCGTTGTCTTCCCTTTCTCTGTATACAAGGACCACAAAAGGTGTTAGCTGTAGGGCGAGCCACAACATGATGTAATATCGCAGCAGAGCGTCCTGCCAAGTGCCATGCCTGCTTCGGGCTCATTGGGCTGTTCCGTGCCCTACCGTGCCGCTCATCTTGCTCGACTGTGAGGCCCTATCCATACGCATACGTGTCGTGACGTGCTTAAGAGATGCCGTGCCATTTTGTGCCGTGCCGTGACGTGTTTCAGGCTCATCGTACCTGTTTTGTGCTCATCGGGCCTATTTCGTGCCGTGCCGTGAAGTGCATGCCACGTGTCAACGCACAAAATCCCAACCCAATGCCAGGTCTAGTCTTGTGGATTCCTTCTCTCCATTCGCTCCAGAGCTGACCTCTTGCTAGCCTGAGTAATTTTCGGCGTACATGTTATATATCGTACTGGGAAGTGTCTATATGCCTACATATTACAAGCATACAGTATATTACTAAATATAAGCATACAACGATAAATACTAACTGTACAGTATCTG
Source organism: Guadua angustifolia (assembly GCA_036346375.1). Taxonomy (NCBI): domain Eukaryota; kingdom Viridiplantae; phylum Streptophyta; class Magnoliopsida; order Poales; family Poaceae; genus Guadua; species Guadua angustifolia. The sequence goes on along the minus strand of CM070512.1, from coordinate 52,538,725 downwards.
CATAAATCTACAAACAAACACCAGCATACAACGATACAAGCATCCTCTGTATGTTGCTGGAGAGAGATATATATTTTTTTTAGATAAAGGACACAATCCGGCCTCTTCACCCAAGGATGGGAGAGAGATATATATACTAGGAGAACATTCTTGTTCTTTCTGAGAAGATGAGTAGAATGTTTTCATTTGACAAATGTTCAGCTTATAAATTACAGATATTGCATCATACATCAGATTCGAAGATACTAAGATCGCCCGCTAAGCTTCCATAAAAATACAAGGATTGTCAGCTACTAATTATTCTTCTGAAAGCGTTTCTTCCTGGTGACCATGCGCTGTGGCCTCCGTATCTCACAGTTAAACATGTAGCTGTAGTAAGGTGGCAGGTGAGATCTCCAAGCAAGTACCTTAAATTTCCCTTGAGGCCTAACATTTCCAAAATAAAGATCTCGCACACTCATCTTGGGACCTTCAGCTTCACTTTGAGCAGAGCTTTGAGCCAAGGTCTGCGCAGAACCTATTTGATAGTCATCAAGAATCACAAAATATTCAGAAGAAGCTCTGTTTACTCTTCTAACGTATACTGGTTCCACAATTTGCCAAGGATCAGTAAACTCTGCCCCATGCAGTAGGAGGTTCTTTTGCTTGAATTCTCTGTACCTTGCAAGAGCCATGCTCCAGAAATGGGGATTAAAATTTGCATTCAGTAGTCCACTCCAGACGGTTACACCCATGAAACACCCATTCATCTCCCTGGCCAAGTCCATGGCTATTGATGCCAATTTTGGGTGCTCCTCCGCATCTATGCTTCCAAACGTACGCACCTTGAAGAAGTACCAGTATTCTTCTGGAGTAAAGAATCGTACTCTAAGGGCTTGTGTAGTTCCAAAACTAGCAATTTTTTCAGATCGACTTGCGACTATAATTTTACTGCCACTTGCAAGGCGACCTTTTGAAGCTGAATACCACCTTTCCCACACACACTCGTCAATATCCCCATCTAGTTCAATGATGATCAATGTCCTTTCTCCATCCACGATACGGTTTTGATGCTTGACTATACCTCCATCTCTTAGAGTCACTGCACTTCCATCTTTAAGGTCATCTCCACTAAAACACAAAATTTGAGAGAAGTGGCTACGCACCCTTTCATCGTCACAAGCATGCGCGATGAGGGTGCTCTTTCCAACTTTTCCCGGACCGATGATCGGTAGAACACCCGGATTTTCAGCACCGGGAGTCTTCTGTTGCAACAGGAAATTTATGGTGTGTTCCATCTCGATTTGGCGGCTGAACATGCACTTGTTCAAAAGCAAATACATGCTATACGGCTGACGGTACAAACGAGGGCATCCATTTAGGAACGTAACAAACTCCCTCACAGGTTCAATGGTGATATCTAGGCTGGCAACGACTTGCTGCAGCTGCTCTTGTAAACTCTGGCCACTGCCATTGGAGAAACAAACACGCTTGGCAGGATTGAACTTAGACGGCGTAAAAGAGTGACTCACTTGATGATCCTTGGCCTTGTCTTCTTCGCGGGCTCGACATCTGACGGTGTCGAGGGTGTAATACCCTCTATACATCTCCTTCCTTAGAATGTTCAGTTGCTGCAGCATCGCTTGGTTTGTGATGTGCCGGTCTTCTGCCTCCTCGACGATGACACGAACTCGTAGCAGCAACCGTTGCAAGCTGTGCAGTCTCTCCTCCATAGTTGGCGCCATTGGCTTTGTACATTTGTCTATAAGGAAAGATATGGATCTACTAGCAAGATCACTCAAAATTGCAGAGAAAAATGTCTCCATGTTAGGGAGGCTCACTTCGCTGAAGCTAGGAAGGTACTGAAACGGATATAACCAAGACCTCAGAGAAACTGTGTGATCTGAATTTTTTTTCAGAGGACCTGGCATAGCAGGGTATAATATAAGGCGGCCACATCATCATCTATATACTAAACTTCGGAGGAATCCTGTGTGCTCAGCGATTTGAGCCACACGCGGTTCGGCTCGTTTTATTTTTTTTTTACGTTTTGATCCCTCAAAAAATACGTAATTACGTGTAGATCCTTCCTGCGGTTTTTTACGAAAATGACCTTTTAGTTCAGAAAAATCGCGAATCTTTCGTGAAAAGACCCTAAATAAATACAAAAAAGTAGTTACGTTTGGATCATTCCAGCTATTTTTCGCGAAAAAGACCTTTTGATTTAACGCAATCGCGGATCCTTCGTGAGAGGACTCTAGATAAATGCAAAAAAAAGTTATTGTGTTTGTACCCTTTCAACCGTTTCGCGCGTTTTCTCGATGATTTTAAAAGAAAACACCGCCGAAAAAAACGAAATTATTTCTGCGAAAAAACAACGCACGTGACGTGTCACGCCGTGAAAATTTTCCTAGTACCTATACTAGTCTGTAGAGTTCCAACGCTCTCGACGATTTGAGCCGAGCCGGCCGCGCGCGACTCAGCCAGCCGGTCGGCTCGGCTTATTTTTGTTTTTTTTGCGTTTAGGTCTTTCAAAAAATACGTAATTACGTATAGGTCCTTCCCGCGGTTTTTTACGAAAAGGACCTGGTTCAGAAAAATCGTGGATCTTTCGTGAAAGTACCCTAAATAAATGCAAAAAAAACGTAGTTACGTTCGGATCGTTCTAGCGATTTTTTTGCGAAAATGGCTTCTCGATTTAGCGCAATCGTGGATCCTTCGTGAGGGGACCCCAGATAGATGCGGAAAACAAATGTGATTACGTTCGTATCCTTTCGGCCGTTTCGCGCGCTTTCTCGACGATTTAAAAAAAACTCCGCTGAAAAATACGAAATTATTTCTTCGAGAAAAACAACGCACGCGGCGTGTTACATCGTAAAAATATTCCTAGTACCTATACTAAAGATTGCAAGCTTCGCACCTCCTCATCGTTTTGAGCCAGCCGCGCACAAGCTTCGCGCCTCCTCGTCGTTTTGAGCCGAGCAGCGCGCGGCTGGCTCGGCTCGTTTTGTTTTTTTGCGTTTAGGTCCCTAAAAATATGTAATTACGTATAGGTCCTTCCCGCGGTTTTTTTTATGAAAAGGGCCTTCTGGTTTAGAAAAATCGCGGATCTTTCATGAGAGAAGCCCAAATAAATACCCAAAAAAAAGAGAAAAATCGTGGATCTTTCGTGATCCTTCCCGCGGTTTTTACGAAAAGGACCTTTTGGTTTAGAAAAATCGCGGACCTTTCGTGAAAGGACCGTAAATAAATACAAAAAAAGAGAAAAATCGCGGATCTTTCGTGATCCTTCCCGCGGTTTTTTACGAATGGGACCTTCTGGTTTAGAAAAAACGCAGATCTTTCGTGAAAGGATCCTAAATAAATACTAAAAAGAAAAGAAAAATCGCGGACCTTTCGTGAAAGGACTCCAGATAGATGCGAAAAAAAATATAGTTGCGTTTGTGTCCTTTCAACCGTTTTACATGTTTTCTCGACGAATTTTAAAAAACACCATTGAAAGAAAACGAAATTGTTTCTGCGAAAAAAACAATGCACGCGACGTATCGCGCTTCAAAAACTATCCTAGTATATGCTATGCTTGGCTTGGGTTGGAGGAATGGGCGGCTTAGCTTTGGCGATGCACGGATGGATCTGGGGGAATAAAAAAGATCGACGGGGAAAGTTTCAGCTTATCATTTTTTATTCTATACGAAACGGAATACGTACCGGGGTGGTCACGGGCGCGTGGAGGAGGATGACGCGTGTGCGCTGCCGCGTCAAATGTGTACGTACGTACGTGACGAATAATGTGCATGCATAATATATATCGCACCTGTACAGTGTTAGAATTGGTAAACGAATCATGCGCTTGTTATGTTAATCATGTTTGTTAATAACCGGCGACTGGGACATCCAGCTTTTCTCCAATTATCAATCGCATTCAGCAAAATAAATAGATTTCCATAGTTCCAGGAAAATTCCTTCCTTCTTCCGTTTGTGATGCTTGCCAAAAGGGAAAGGCACATCAGTGAATAATGCTAAGTATTATGTATCTTTTGTTGATGATTACAGCCGTTTTGTTTGGATCTATTTTTTCAAGTGTAAGTCTGAAGTTGAGCCTACCTTTTTGCAATTCCAGAAGCATGTTGAAACCCTGCTCAATTCCAAAATCCGTATTGTTCAATCAGATTAGGGAGGAGAATATAATCGACTTCACCATTATTTCAATCGTACAGGGATTACACATCATATTTCTTGCCCTCACACTCACCAACAAAACGGAACAGTAGAAAGGAAGCACATACACATTGTTGAAACCGGCCTCACTCTTTTAGCGCAATCTCACATACCTCTCAAATTTTGGGATGAGACGTTCCACACAGCTTGCTACCTGATCAACAGAATGCCAAGCCAAACCATTGACCATGACACACCTGTGCATAGATTGTTTGGCACCGAACCTGATTACTCCTTGCTTCGTTTGTACTCACATACCATACAAATTTTGTCATCAGAGAACTACCAAGATGCAGCCGAAGGCAGTGAGCTCTATGACGAGGAGTTCGTTGAAGATCGCCAAGATAACTAAGCCGCTCCTAGTCATCGCTGTGGTGTCTTTTGGGTTTTACCTCTTTGTTATTTGTTTCATTGTTTTGAACTCTAGTCATGTGACCGGAGATGTAATAAATAGCCACATGGTGGTACTTTATATTTATGTTATTACTTAGCTTCGCTCAAGAATGATTCATCATTTGTTTGACCGTGTGTACTAGCTCTCGATCCGGGATTAATCAGAGATACGGAGATTCGGATAGCCGATCCGGGGCCTCACAAGGTGGCTCGGAAAGCTTTAGATGTAAGGTTCATATCCTCAAAGGATCAACTAGCTGACGTTTTCACTAAGCCGCTGTGGAAGGTGCCGTTTAACGCGATCTTCCACAATCTCAACCTGAAGAATCCATGCTGAGATTGAGAGGGGCTGTTAGAATTGGTAAAAGAATCATGCGCTTGTTATGTTAATCATGTTTGTTACAAAAAAAGGCCGGCGTGATGACTGTGTCCATTCTTAGAACGTGGAGTTTCCTGCTGTTTAGGATCAAGGATCCAATGTAACTAAACATGTTATATCATATCATAACCATCCTTATAGCCCCTGGATTCTCCGGCCAACCAGAGCGCCACCTGTCCCCCTAGCTTTTTTTGCGAAAAAGCCCCTCCGTTTCTTCGAAATTACGGATAGGTCCTTCGCGATTTTTTGTGAGACAAAAATATTTTTTTTCTTCGCGTTTAGGTCCCTGACGCGGTATTTTACAGAAAAGCCTCCCGTTAATTTCAAATCGCGAACAAGCCCTTTTCTAATTTTTCAGGATAGCGAACAGGTCCAAAAAAATAACAACCAGGTCCCTACTTCTTACGTTCAGGTCCTTTCTCCATTTTTCTCAGGGAAAATGTTTTCGTCACCGAAAAAACCTGGAAAAAATGTTTTACCACCCAAAAAACCCGAAAAAAATGTTTTCGTCACCAAAAAAATACAGATTCGTCGAAGGTTTATAGCAACTTATGTATTTGCCAACGGGTTATAACCGTGAGTTTTTTTTAAAAAAATGTGGGTTCGTCCGAAGATTTATAGCGACCCGTGGATTCGCCGACGGGTCCTAACGACCCATTTTTTTAACAAACGCAACAAAAAAACCGAAAAAATGTTTTCGTCACCCAAAAAACCCGGAAAAAATGTTTTCATCACCAAAAAAACACAGATTCATCGAAGGTTTATAGCGTATAGAGTATTAGGCTCGACAAAAGAATGTTGTCATCTCTAATATTTTTTCCCCTTTTTTCTCTAGACTATTTTGACCGGTGAGTGGTTTTGCGAAAATAAAAAAATATTATTTTCCCGAGCGTATGCTATAAAAATTCAACCGGTGCAGCGTAGCGCGCTTCTCTACCTAGTAAAGAGAATGATCCAAGTCGATCGCTGCGTTTTGGCAGGGCTTGTTTCCTTCCTCTCTGTTTTCTTTATACAACCATAGCATGTAGACAAAGCATCGGACCCAAGGATTTCCATGTACTATGCCGTCCATTCTGACCTTTCGGTACTATGCCGTCCACGATTTGGACGCATGAAAACATGAATCATCTGGTAGTATGTCCATCTGGCACAAGCGATTGGTATGGCTACTATTACTCCATCTCTCACGATGTTCATGTTCGTGTCAGATGCGGAATAAAAAAGCCCTCCATACAAGGTTTCAAATGTCGTTTTCAGTTGACATCTCGGACGTTGTTGGAATCTGAAGTTTCATCGAAACCTCAAAATTTCAGACAAATTTTGGACGAAATACGAAAACAAAAAAAATCAAATCCGGTTGTTTTCACCGAAATTTCCGAGATTTCACCCGGAATTGCCAAGATTTCGGTGAAATTGAATCGAGCAAAAAATGGTCGAAACGACGTCCAAAACTTTTGAATTTTTTGTGGAGGGTCCTGACGCGTCGGTAATGTTCCCATAAAACTTTTAGATGATTATCAAGCCTGAGAAATTTTTAAAAATCTGGAAAGTGCTACTGTCCTGATAAAACGCAGACCGGCAAATTTGAACCAAATAAAAAATGGAACAAAACATTTTAGAAAAAATTGATTTTCTTGTGCATGGTTCTGATGCATCACTAATGTTTCTATAAAATTTTAAGATGACGATCAAGCTTCTTAATTTTTTAAAAATTTAGACAGTAATACTGTCCTCATAAAAGTCTTACCTGCAAATTTCAACTGAATAAAAAATGGTGCTATGTCCTAATATAACCTAATGATTAATACATAGATTCGCTTGAGCAAACAAAAAAAAGTTAGAATTTTTGAAACTTTTAGAGAAGGGTATTAAAGAAACTATTAAGGTCTCATAATTTTTTTATCATTATTATATACCAGTAAAATTATAAAATTTTTACAATGATACTTTATCATTTGTGTTCCTTATATTTTTTATTTTTGAAAGATAACAAATGAAGTTTAATGCATCTATAGATTTGATTGAGCAAATAAAAATGTTTAAAGTTTTTAAAAATTTTATAGAAGGGTTCCTTACGCAATGCTTAAGCTCTTCTAAAAATTTTGGATCATGATCACACTCGAGAAAATTTATAAAATTCTGACAAGGTTATTATCTCAGTTATGTTCATTCTATTTTTGATTTTTAAAGATAAAAAATGAAGTTTAATTATTTGGAAATTTTTATGTATCATTCTACACTTCTAAAGATAGTACTATAAATTTTTCAGAGCATGTTCAAGCTTGTATAATTTTATAAAAATCTAAAAGCGTTTCTTCTAAAACTTTAAAACGTCTCAAAATTTTGTTTTTTCAACAAATTTTCATGTAAGATGACTTCCTTAAGAGTGATTGCGCCAAATTCGGTCAAATTACCCGAGATTCCTGAGGTATTGTAGCAATTTATTTAATTATTTATTTTATCTGTTCGGGATTTTGGATCCTGTTCCTGTCGGAATCCGAGATTTGGGCCCTTGCCTCATTCTGAGACGTGGTATGCAAACGAGACGACAATCTGAAAGCATGAGAACTGACCAAAAATCACTTGGCTAGGTGCACTAGTACTCCATAAAGGGACAGACATTGCACTTTGGTTTATACATACAAATGTTAGACGAACCTAGAATTGCCCAACGTAACCTAGCCTAGTATTTAACGCACAGCCGTTGGAATTATTGGTGAATGGTTGTGCACTCGTGTAGCCAGTGTGAAGTCTGTCTGGTTCAAGTTTCTCTCTGTACGATCGAGGAGGTGACTAAAACGCGGTTTAAATAGGAACCACCTTATGAAAAGATCTTCCCTAAAATAACCATGAGAAGCTTCAAAGGTCAGATTAAGATGCAAAGAAGAAGCCAACGTACGTAAAAACCCAACCCAAAAGCTACAACAAGCTGTAGATAAATTTAAGTCGGATTATCCTATTCACATGGGTAATCCGGGTCAACATAAAAAAACAGCAACACCTATTAAAATCAAAACAAATTATTTCATTACAAATATTATTGTAATGCAACACAGATGTTGTGGAAGATCAAAATATTGTGCTGAGTTAGATTTTCTTGTAACAGGAGATGTAGTGTAGATGTACGCAACGCACGCGAACTATGGGTCAAATTAAGGGAGTGATACCCCATTTGGTAGATGGGGGTTTATCTATTCTCCAATATGTTGATGATACAGTCATTTTTATGGACCATGACCTGGAATGTGCAAAGAATATGAAACTTCTTTTATGTGCTTTTGAACGACTTTCAGGCCTTAAAATTAATTTCCACAAAAGTGAAATATTCTGCTTTGGTCAAGCAAAGGATTATGAGGGAGTATATTCCAATTTGTTTGGCTGTAAGTTAGGATCTTTTCCTTTTAGATACCTGGGGATTCCAATGCATTATAGGAAGTTGAATAATCTTGATTGGAGGGGTGTGGTTCAGAAAATTGAGAAAAAATTAAGTGGCTGGAAAGGTAAGTTGCTGTCGGTTGGCGGGCGGTTAGTGTTGATTAATTCTGTGTTGTCTAGTTTGCCGTTGTTTATGATGTCTTTCTTTGAGATCCCGAGGGGAGTTCTGAAAAAAATTGATTATTTTCGATCTCGTTTTTTCTGGCAAAATGATCAGCACAAAAAGAAGTATCGGCTCGCACGATGGGAAATCCTATGCCAGCCAAAAGATCAAGGTGGGTTAGGGATCCTTAACCTTGACATACAAAATAAAAGCTTACTAAGTAAGTGGCTGTTTAAGTTATGCAATGAGAATGGGATGTGGCAGCAGTTACTTCGAAACAAGTATTTAAAAGGCAAGACTTTAAGCCAGGTTGAAAAGAAACCAGGTGATTCCCAATTTTGGAGTAGTTTAATGGGAGTAAAAACTCAATTTCTAAGTCTGGGTTCCTATATCCTAAAAGATGGGACACAAGTTAGGTTTTGGGAAGATACTTGGTTGGGTAATTCATCTTTCAAATCTCAATTCCCCTCTCTGTTTAATATTGTGAGGAAGAAGCATGCAACAGTGGCTGAAGTCCTGGGTTCTCCCTTGCTAAATGTGTCTTTTAGGAGATCCTTAGTGGGGAATAATCTGCGTAACTGGGGGACTCTCGTTGCGAAATTGATGACCGTGAGTTTACATGGAGGGACAGATTATTTTGAGTGGCATCTCCATAAAAGTGGGGTGTTCTCGGTCACATCCATGTATAGATATTTGGTTAATAATGGAATTCCAGTTTCATAGGAGATTTGGCTTACTAGATTACCATTGAAGATTAAAATCTTCTTATGGTACATCAAGAAGGGTGTGTTATTGACGAAAGATAATTTAGTAAAGAGGAATTGGTATGGTGATAAGTCTTGCTGTTACTGTAGTACAACAGAGACTATACAACACCTTTTTCTTGATTGTTGTTATGCTAAATTTTTGTGGAGAATAGTATACATGACTTTGGGTATTGGCCCACCTGTAAATATTCAGCATTTATTTAATGGTTGGGTGAATCAGGGGGGGTCCCATCAGGTTCCTGTATTACTATTAGGTGCTGCCGGGATTTGTTGGGCATTGTGGCTCACTAGGAACGATACCGTTTTTGACAAGTGTTTACCAAAATCTTTCTTGCAGGTCTTGTTCAGAGGAACGCACTGGTTTCGCACATGGGCCAAATTACAGCGAAGTGAATCGACAAAAGAGGATCTTATTGATGTTTGTCGTCAGTTGGAGTCGGTAGCTTTGCAGTTGTTTGCTAATTTTGGTTGGCCTTCTGTGGCTAGAATTGGTTATAATGTTTGAGGTTTTGGTTTCCTTGTTGAAACGGTGTTTTGTTTCGAGTTTGTAATAAGTGTGGTCTGATTCTCTCTTTGAGGATGAAGCCGGAAATATAATTTTCCATTATCTAAAAAAAAAGGGAGAAACCGCGCAGGAGGTGTATAGCCCAGACACAGCACACGAGTCACACAAGTACAGCAAGACAGAACACGAAGAGGCCAACATGAAAGCCGTTCGAATGAGTGAGCCACGCGAGAGCAACGAATGGGTCATACAAGTGCATAAGTATGTATGTTTTGGATTGTGTGTATGTATGTATATACGTACTAGACTGCGTTTGCATGTATTGGGCTGCGTGTATGTACGCATGTTTGCAAGTAATTACGGTTAAGTGCCGTGTGAAGGGTCACCATGCGGCAGTAGACATGAAGTCCTGAGCGGCTGCAGCAAAGAAGAAAGGAAACGTTCCGTGCGGCTGCAGTAGAGCGATGTGACGTGCGGTTGCAGTGGCTACGTGACGCAAGGCAGCAGCAGCAGTCCGAGGCAGCAGGGGCAGCGACGTGCGGCTGCACTGAAGGCCGTACAGGGTCACGGCACTTCTGGTTCCTGGCAGCGATAGCAGCAGAGCAACGTCCCAGGCGGCGCAAGAAGAACAGACAGAAGAGAGAGGAAACAGAGAGGAGAGAAAAAGAAAAGAAAAGAGAGGGAAAGGGAAGAAAAAATTAGAAACAAAATTTGAGATAATCTGAGAGTTACATTTTTATGTAAAGGGGTACTTGTGCGTGAAAATTGAGAAATTATCTGAGTGTTGCATTTTTATGTAAAGGGATCATTGTACGTGTTCTGCATTTCTAATTTGAAGAATAAATCAGTAAGTATGGATTCCAATCTACTGGTTCTTGTTTTTCAAGTTTTTGTACAGTTACTTTCTATTTTGGTTGTTTAATCTAGTTTTCTTTAGTAGTCTTAGATCCATTATTCTAGATTGATTCTTTCAGTTTGATAATTATTTTATTAATATCCATAATTAATAAAAATATTAAAAAAATTTGTTTACATGTTAGTTTGCACCGATTCATCCCTTCTTGGTGCACCTCGTTCCTTCAAGGTTTTTCGTTCACACACACGCTTGTCAAAGCGTTCTTCATCATGAAGCTCCAATAACCCGATTCACACACATGTCCTCAATTTGCTTGACCTAAACCATTTAGGTCAACGTCACGGTTGTCCATACCACCACTTTTTCAGTATTGTGCAAACGTTCAAATTGCCCATCAACCAACCTTTTCCAATTTCTTCACCTCAAAGTAAGTCCAAAACAAAGTGCCAATTCATCTCCACATGCTTTGACACGTAGCATGTGGCACTCAAAGACTTGCCATCAAGTCTTTACGCATCCGGTCTCCCCTAGGTCGTCTTTACTTGCACTGGCCAGAGTCACTTTGCATACCACACGCACTAACTCATCTCTTCACAATCCTTGTGTTTTATGTGCTTCCCACTTGAGCCATGTAACCTTAACCGGACTGCACGGACCTTAGCTCTCTAGCCTAGCTAGACCTAGTCAATTGCCATTGACCGCTAACAATTTCTAAGGCTCTTCAACTTCCAAAGACCAAGCAACCATCTCGAGTACAAGTTCTATGGACTTAATTCACATTAGTCAAAACCATGCATCATGTAACACGCACTACAAGAATCCGACCTATTTACGTCAGCCAAAAGCCGACATAAATAGGTCAAAAACCGATGTAAATATCTATTTACGTCGGCCAGAAGCCGACATAAATAGGTCAAAAACCTCGGCATGCCGATGTAAATAGGCCAACGTAAACCGAGCGACGTAAATAGCCCGTATTTACGTCGGCCTCTAGGCCGACGTAAATAGGAATAGTAGTCCACGTCGACTTGAGTATAGTCGACGTGGCACTTATTTACGTCGACCTCGAACCGACGTAAATAATGTCACGTCATCATTATTACGGCCGTAGTCGCTCCGACGTAATCTCGGAGACCGACAACCAAATATCAAATCGGCTAGTGGATTTGGGCAAAGAAATATCAATTCAGTGGAGCAAAAATATCAATCCATTCATATCATTCAGGACAGCAAAAATATTAAGCCATTCAACCATGCATTCATATAAACCAATATCAATCCGTCCATTTGCATACAACACATAGAAACTTCAATTTGCATATAACACCTAGAAAGTTCAATTTTCAAACATGACATATGACACAGTTCAACTATACTACTCATTGTTCAAACAAACATCAATTTGGTGGAGTATCTTCAAAATGATGCCCACTACCGGCGTTGCCTCCCGAGTTTAATAAGTCGCCAACCGACGGCGGAGTCCTCGAAGAAGAAGCGCCGATGCCTCCAACATGTGCATCCGGTGTGCGGGCCGCCGAACCCCATATCAACGAACATATGTTAGAGATAGCTAGATTACGTTAAAACAAATTTAAATTGTTCGATGATACCATGTTGGGAGATTGCGGGGTAAAGAAGGGTGGAGGTTGGAACGGGAGAATATTCAGTGGTCTTCCGAACTGCTGCGCCATATATTCCTACCAAACAAATGTAATTGGCATAAATACAATCATCGACATATATCTAAAATTAAAGCATGTATACATAACTAAAATTAAAGCATATAACCAAACAAATGTAATTGGCATGAATATATAACTAAAATTAAAGCATGTATACAATCATCGACATATAACTAAAAGTAAAGCATGAATGCTAAAATACATAACTAAAATTAAATTTGTAGTTTGCTTCTAGTAAGTTTAAATTTTTATGTATATATAGCAAGAACGACTAGGAGGTTGCTGAACATAATAAAAATTTCGGCAGCACCTCCCCTAAAATAGTGGACATCCACTCAGCAGACAAAAGACAGTATTCAATCTAATATCAACAACAACAACCAGTCATGGTATCCACTAACCATCATGACCAACTAAGCACATATAGCAAGAACGACCAATCATCGACATATACAAGGCTAGCTAATTAGCATCTAGTCCTTGGTAACTTCCATATAATTAAAGCATGAATACAAACATACAACGAAATAGACATAAGTATATAAATTTTTAGGATTCAATCATACGACTTACTTGTAGAGCCGCCTGTTGTTACGCCTACCATGCAACAAAATACTCTTGTTGCTGGCAAACCTCATCGTCCTCACTCCTCTTCAGCCCCCAAACCTCATCGTGACACCGCCGCACTGCTCCGTCCTTGTCCTCACTCCTCAGCCACCACTATGGCAAAGGGCAACTGGAATAGGAGGTGACAATCCTTAAGCTTATACCAAGGAGCCGCAAAGGATCCAAGTCATGATCCTTGTCTGCTTGATCATATTGCTGTCCAGATTAATTTGGTATACGGTATACGGGTATTTTCTGCATTAGTTTGGTATACGGTATACGGTGAGCTGAGAAAAAGAAGCTCGATCGCTGCAGGCCCTCCCCTTCCTGATGAGAGCCCGAGTGCGCTCGCCGATTGAGAGAGAGAAGATGTATGCTTGCTGCAGATGGCTCACGTAGACCAACCGCAAGCAGCAATATTGAGGTACATGGCTGGCGCTAGCTCATCTTTACTTGGTTGCTGCGGAATCAGAGCCAAATAACCCTAGCCGGCCATGTGCAAAAAGAGAAAAAGACATGAAATGACTTGTCTTGTCTTGGCTTTCAATCAGTGACCAATGAGGCTTCAGCCGGAAAAGAGAAGAAAAAGGAAAATGAAAAGGAGGAGGACCACATACTGCAGGCGTCTACATCCATCCAGTTGAGACAAAACAAGACCATGCAAAACCATCACACAGGCAAGACTTCTACACGGCTTCTGTTTTTTGTGATCAATTTCCAGACCGCTTGCAGCAAAAGAACCTCTCCATTATTTCAGTCATGCAGTGTTACTCATCCATCGGGGTAACATCCCGAAAAATACAATAAAATAAAAATAAATGATTTGAATTTGAATATAATTATTTCTGAGTTTTCTTGGCATTATTGATTTTATTTAGATTTACTTTGGATTTAAGCATTGAGTGAAAAATCAATAAAAATAATTAAGGAATGGATAATGGTAAAAGAATAAAAAGGTAAAAGTAAAATTTTGAAAAATTTATATTAAAATTTTTATCTCTCAGGTAAACTTTTTACCTGGGATATTTAATTTTACTGTACAATAAAAATAATTAATAATTGAAAAGACAACCTTTTAACTAAGAACAGTGTACAGTCAGCATTAATGAAAAATCTGCCGACCTTATCTCATTCTAATAAAATTACCATACTGTCCCTAATGCATTATTTACTCTGGTTAAAATATTAAAAATTAATAAAATCTTTTGAGGCTCTTAAAAATTCAAAAACATAATCATTGAAAATCTGAAAATTGGAATGTCAGAATTTTATGAAAATAATTATTCAAATTTTGACTTTAAATTTTATGAGAGCACTATTAGATAATTTATAACTCAGATAAAAGGTTTCAAAATGTTTTGATGAATTATAAATCTCCATAAAATTTAAAAACAGAAGGCTAAATTATGTGCACAGTGTATTGTCAGACTACTTAAAATATTTATGTAAGTTATTTTAACCCAAAATTTTTACTGAAGGATAAGCACTACCCGAAGACTCTAGTAAAAAAAAGTTTCAGAAAATTTGTCAGTGATTTGATGGGTGAATTAATGGTAAACCTGATCTGTCCGGGCTGCATCTACTCCCTTTGACTGACTTGTTTTGCCGACAGGTGGGCCCGGACCCCACTCGTCAAGTTTGATCCTCTCATTCGCTTGGCCCTTTCCTCCCCCCGACTGAAGCTTCCTCGCGCTTAGCCCGAACGCTGCCGCGTCAGGAAATAGCCTAGCAAATCGCTGCGATGGCAAGCGTTAGGCAGCGTTGGGCGACGCTAGGTTCACATGCGGCTCTGCCAAAACACTGCCGCAGCAATCCTTTCTCATCAATTTCGCTGCCACGGCAGTCCTTCTGCGCACCAACTCGCCGTGTTTGCACTGAGACGAGTCGCATTTCTCTCGCGTGTTCAAACCCTGTATTGTTATCCATCGTTTAGCCATTCACCGAACCGAGCGCCAAAAACTAAAAGCACCCGGTTTCTTCGCAATGGCCGCAAACACAAGCGCCTAGGCCGAAACCCAATCAACCAAAATAGCTAGCCATCTTATAATTCAATTGGCATGAAGCATCATCAGGGCCATTCGATCATCTTCTCCAGTTCAATTCTAGCTCCCATTAGCCATAGCGCGCCCGCGCCACTGCTCATCTTCTCCACCTCCGGTCTCATGGTGGCAGGCCATTCCGGCCACTTTCAGACTTCATTAACTGGCAAATCGGAGCCTTCATAACACCTTGATGCTAATTTAGCTACCCATTCGAGCTTGGGACTCGCCATTCTTGCTTCCGGCCGAGCCCCGCCATTTTCGCCGCCTGGCCTCCGGTGGCAGCCCCTTGTGGCGCGCCATCTTCGCAGGCAAGAGTTTCCCTGGGTTCCTCCCAGTCTCGTTCTGCTCCACCGCCCGCCGTCCGTTCAGCTTCGCTGTCCATCACCGCCGGCGACATTGCCCTGGTTTCCTCTCTGTTTTGTGCCGCTGACAGTGGGGCCTCAGCGTCAGTCAGAACAAAGCCCAAACAAGGAAAACAACGAATACGCTTCCAGGTATAGAAAACGTAAATGCCATTTTCTAGGGGATATTCAGTCAGACTATACTTCAAACATTAATATATTTTAAATTTTTGATCCAATTCCAGTAAAATAAATTTCTAAATTTATATAAAGTCATAATCTGTTAAAGTATGTAAAAATATTAAATTTTGAATGTCAGATTATGTTATTCTGAGATTTATTATCATAAACCTTACCATGGACAATGTTGCACATATGAAGAATACAACTCCTGAAAATGTGAAATAAATATGTAAATGTTCCTGAGACCATGACAAACTAATTTGTGCAAAACTATTTAATTTTAAAACTCATTTTAAATCACTTGAATTAAAACTTATAGAAAATCTTAATGTGATCCAAATTAATAAGTACACAAACCATAATTCTTTAAATCATGAAATAACTAGTCTACAAAAAAATCAACGAAAGGACCTAAATGCAATTTCCAATTTAGCTATAAACCCTCGACGAATCTGCGTTTTTTTTAAAACTGCGTGTAGGGACCTAAACGTAATTTTGATATTTTTCAGGTCTATTTTACTTAAAAAACCGATGAAAGGACCTAAACGTGATTTTTAATTTTTCGAAAGAACCTAAACGTGATTTTCGGATTTCAAGGGACCCTACCGATGGGCGACACGTGGATAGCCTCACGAGTGGCCAATCCTTAGGGCTTTAATATATAATAACTAGGAAGATAAGCGCGGCGCACGCCGCACGCATGAACGGAAAACGAATTTCCGTTTTTTCTAGAGAAAAAACAGACCGAGATATATTTTCTAGTTTTTTGGAGGGCCTTTCGGTTTTTTTTTGGGAAAATGGAACAAGGCGTTTTTTAAAAATCTTCGTAGGATCTTTTCACCTTTTTCTTGGAAAAATAGACCGGAACGAAAAAATAGACAAAGGCGTAGTTTCTAAATCTTTGGAGGATCTTTTTTGTGGTGGCACTCGGACACTCTCTAAGATCCTGCAACTTTTCAACTTTAATACATAGTATATATTTTCTCGGGAAAAACGGAGAAAGGACCTTCTTTTGCCTAATCTAACACTTTATACATTCACCCGTCAATAATATATGCTTTGAAAAATATTATAGATCGAATTACAAAAAAAACTATAAAGATACAAACGTGCACATATTTCTCACTCCGGAAAATATCAGAAACCGAGTTACGGGGGAAAAAATAGAGAGATAGAGTTGTAGAAATATCTTTTTCGATGAATTATTTGGAAAATATTGAAAACCACGTTGGAAAACTAAGGTGTGAAAAAAGTCTAGAGGAAAAACGGTGAAAAAATATTAGAGATGACAATTTTCTTTTGTCGAGTCTAACACTGTACGCACTCACCGAGTAATAATACGTGTTCTAAAAAATATTAGAGATCGAGTTGGAAAATCGAGTTGGGAAAAAAGTCTAGAGATACATGCTTCGAAAAATCCTATAGATCGAATTGGGAAAAAAAACTATAAAGATACAACCGTGCACATATTTCTCACTCCGGAAAATATCAAAAAATAAGTTACGGGGAAAAAATAGAGACATAGAGTTGTAGAAATATCTCTTTCGACGAATTATTGGAAAAATATTGAAGATCGAGCTGGAAAACCGAGGTGGGAAAGGGCGAAAAATTATTAGAGATAACAACTTTTTTTTGTCGAGTCTAATACTCTACGCGCTCACCGAGCAATAATATCGAAAACATTTTTGCCGGGAAAAACGGAGAAAGGACCTAAACGTAAGGAGTAAGGACCTGTTTGCAACGTTTTTGGATCTGTCCGCTATCTTGAAAAATAAGAAAAGGGCTTGCTCGCGATCTGAATTTAACATGAGTTTTTTTTCCGTAAAATAGCACGCGAGGGACCCAAACGCGAATTGAGAAAAAATATCTTCCCCTTACAAAAAATCGCGGAGGATCTATTCGTAATCTACAGGGACCTATCCGTAATTTGAAGAAATATAGGGAGGTTTTCGCGAAAATGGCTAGGGTGACACGTGGCTAGGCTCCTCATCCGGCAATTCTATGGAGTATAATATAGGTAGGATAACATATTATTATTATTATTATTATTATTATACATTGGGTACCTCACACTCACATGACATCGCTTGATCCAAACACTTTTAGGCGCTTTGCAGGCCATCCCCTAATACCGAAGTTTGTCTTATCCAGGCAATACACATACCAGGTTTGACAAGTCAATCCTACGTTTGAGTGGCGATTGTATTCTTTTCTTGGCACAACGTTAGTCTTTGGAAAAATTGATGATTTGCTCTTATTTATTTGTATCATTAATTATTTATCTCGTAATATCTTATTGATGTACGGCATTAAAACCACATGATTAATAGCACTAACTAAAATAGAACAAATCATTAAATCTCCTCAACATTTCCAAAAATCACCCTCGATGAGTGATCCATGTATATTGTATATCATACAATGATAAACATCGGGGAAAAGTTTTTGCATACTACTGCAAATTGCACAGGTCATGGATATGCATCCCTTGTGTTATTGACATGTGGGGGCACAAATCCATATGTCAGTGAGACAAGTGATGTTATATCTAGGATCGTAAAAATTTGCAATAGCAAATAAGAAATTACCCCTAAACATAAATTCCTCCACACCAATTCGTGATGGCAGCAAGCGATGTCGTTAGATATATATTATTGTTGTTCATGTCCACTGCTATGCCAATATAATATATTAGCTCTAAATTTATTAAGGACAAAACCAGATCAAATTATTATCAAGGATGGCTCGTAAAAAATTGTAACTAAGGGCATTAACTACTTAACAGATGTACATATTCAACATTAATTGCTAACGCAAATATTGGCAAATAAATAATGCAGAAAATACCCGTATACAATATACCAAATTAATTTGGACAGCAATATGATCAAGGAGGCAAGGATCATGACCTCCCTTGCGACTCCTAGTCGACATTCGTTCCTTTCGTAAGCTTAAGGATTGTCACCTACTCCAGTTGTCCTTGCGGCTCCTTTGTCATAGTGGTGGTGACTGAGGACGAGGATGGAGCAGCTCAGCGGTGTCACGACGAGGTTTGGGGGCTGAAGAAGGGGAGGGAAAAGAAAGTGAGGGTGCTGCCGCTGTGGCTTTATAGTGGCAGGAAGGTGGTGGTATAGAGACAGAGTACTCAAAAAAGCTCGAGCTTTGCGATCTATTTGAGCTCGGCTTTCTTTAAGCTCGATTCGAGTTTCTAACGAGTCGAACTTGTGAGCTTCACCGACCCAAGCTCAAATATCTCGCAAACCTTGTAACTCGTTAAATATTACTATATGTCAATTCTTACTGAACTCGAACTTGCGTATTTTTAATTATTGAAAAATAGTATATATTGAATTGTTTATTGTTACCGAGCTTACTCAAGCTGAGCTCAGAAATGCTACCAAACGGTATACCGTTGGGAATCACTTCCAACGGTATACCATGGTTCATTAGGTTCACGGGTAGGTTTCGTTTACTAGGTTTCACGGGTAAGTTTCATGATGTCTCACGGATAAGTTTCATGAGGTTTCAAGTTTTATAAGGTTCGTGTTTCATTAAAAAAAGTTAGCATTGTGCTGTCTGATGAAACCTTTGGTTGAAACTTATCTATAAAACTTTTTTTAATGAAATACGAACCTTATGAAACTTGAAACCTCACGAAACTCATAAAACTTATCCGTGAGACATCATGAAACTTATCCGTGAAACCTAGTAAACGAAACCTACCCGTGAACCTAATGAACCATGGTATACCGTTGGAAGTGATTCCCAACGGCATACCGTTTGGTAGTTGCTCTCAAAGAAGTAGGGAACGAAAATGGTGTCTAGAAAAAGAGAAAGAGAAGGTGGAGGTGGAAATGACCTGGAATTGGGCCGAGACAGGGTGTTTTGGAAATTTTCAGAATTTGAGGATTTAGAAAAAAAAAGGAGAGCTCCTGCCTAGCGTTAGTGTTTTCGTCTGTCTTTTATCTTCTGCCTTCGTATCTTTGTATCTTTGGCTTGCGGTGGCACATTTCCCTCTTTCTTAATGCATAGCAGAGCTTCTGCCGTTTCTTTCAAAAAAAAAGAAAAAAAGGAGAGAAGAATTCTGGAAAAAAAAACACGTGAAGCTCAGTAGAACACAAAAAACTCAGAAATCAAAATGAACATCTCGAAGGTGAACTCAAAAGAGAAAAGTTAGTTTAGAAGCTGTGGCTTCTTTTAGAGAAAAGTTAGTTTAGAGAAAAGTTAGTTTAGCACAACTTGTGGCTTCTTTTAGAGAAAAGTTAGTTTAGAAGCTGTGCCAAAAGAGACCATATGTCTTGTATGTTTTGTTTCATGAATTTGTTGGGGCCTGGGTCATTATTTGGATTAAAACTGGGCGCGCGACCACACTGACTTGGAATTAATTAATGTGAAGCAGCAGGTAAACAAGATGGCGGGCGCCTTGTTTCACCGACTGAACCATGTGCTGGAGAGCAGGCGGGTGTCTGCGATCCGCATCGAAGCACTGACGGCGCTGACTGCTGCTGTCCTGTGCTTCCTCATCATCTTCGGGTCGTGGCGCCGGTGGTGCACACACTGGTTCATCCAGAAAGGCCTGATGGTTGCGTACTTCATGTCCTTCTCCTTGGCGACCTACACCATCGGCTTAATGCAGTCGGCCGCGCTGAAGGTTGAAGTGTACCCCATCTGGGCTGTCTGTTTCCTCTTCGTCTTTGGTTGCAGCAACTCCATCACGGCTTACAGCGTCGACGACCACAAACATGTCGTCAGGCAGTTGTATCAGTACGGTATCTACGTGGTATATGTGTGGCTGATCATGTACAGCGTCGCCGATGGCGTTAGCTTCATCGTGACCTGGGTGATGCTTGTCATCACTCTAGTCAAGGTTTATCAGAGGACAATGGCATCCGCGAGGCTGGCTGCCTTGCGGAATGCGACCAGAGTGATTGCCGATTACATGGACTCGGAGCACGAAACAAGCGGCGGTGAGCTGGCGCCTTACGATCCTGTCAGCATGACTGGCTACCGCTACTTGGTCAGGATGGTGCCCAAGACCCCCGCGGTATTCAACCTGGAAGCTCCCCGCTATGCATCATCACTAAATGATTTTGAGGTGATCACCATAGACAAGATATGGCGGGAGGGCGGCGACGACAACGGGCCTATTGGCCAAAGCATTGGTCGTGATTGCAAGGATGTCTGCCTCTCCTACGCTCTGTTTCTCTTACTGACAAGGCGCTGGTTTGGGTACAGCTATGGTGAATCCAAACAGCAGAAGACCCACGATCTTGTCTTCGATGGCCTGCTGCGGGACAAGGACGGCCAGATGGGATACGAGAGGGCATTCAAGGTGATTGAAACCGAGCTGGCTTTTATGTACGACCGCTTCTTCACCAAGTACGCTACTATGGGTTATATGCCTTTCTTAACCCTGGCTTCAGTCGCCAGCATGCTCTCCGTGATTGTACTCACAGTCATGCGTGCAATGGGGATTGCTCCGGCTGGCGGCGGAAAAGGCTCCCGTGTGCTTATCGCCAAAGCTACAGTTGCAGACGCTACTATCACGATACTAATACTGGCAACCCTTGCTTTGCTAGAGCTGGTGGAGTTGATGATTTATTGGACGGACAACTTGGGCAGAGTCTTCTTTGCTTGCCAGTATGTCAGTCGACCAGCATTGAGCTCGGGACGCAAGCTAAGCTGCTCGATGAGAATGGGAGCATTTCTCAGCAGGGTAACATTGTTCAGCAGTAGCAAGTACTACTGGCAACATCAGCTTGGGCAGTATTCCTTGCTCCAGTCAGTCAGCCGTGGCAATCCTATTGTGTGCATTGCACAGACTCTAAATTTCTGTCAATGGATTTCCAAGATTTTAGCACTGCATTGGTTTTTTTTTTGGAGTGCCGGCTGTCTCCAAGAAAGCATTGGATCCTGTGGAGTTGAGTGCAGAGGTGAAGCGGTCAGTTGTCTTCTCTCTGAAGCGCACCGACGGCCGACTGACCAACGGAACTTCGTCGCTGGAGGACAACCGCTGCAACCACCTTTCATGGGCGTGCTCGCCAGGCTTTTGCTACTCTGCACGTTCCCCCCGAGACCGAGAAAAGGACACTCAGACGCCCGTCATCTTGATCTGGCACATTGCAACATGTTACTGCGAAATGGCAATGACGGCGTCACGCTCCGGTTGCCGGCCGGATGACAACACTGAGCTCCACATTGGTGTTGCAACAAAACTGTCCAGATATTGTGCTTACTTGATTGTCTCTGCACCGCAACTGCTTCCGGGGCACCCGCACGATACATTTTGTCTCTTCGAAGCCGCCGCGCGTGAAGCTGTTAATGTCCTCGCGGGTGCGGAAGACAAGTACGACGCCATGAGAAATCTGGATGTTTCAACAGAGAACATCTTCAAGAGTGGTGCGAAACTGGGGAAGGAGCTCGAGGCGATAGAAGATGTTACGCTGCGTTGGAAGGTGATGGCTGATTTCTGGGCCGAGATGATGCTCTACGTCGCGCCGTCGGATAACGCCAATGACCATGTCCAGCGCCTCGCGCAGGGAGGCGAGTTCATCACCCACTTGTGGGCTCTGCTGTTCCACGCCGGCATCGTCAACAGGGACAATCAGCATGACACTGTAGTGGTGGAGCTTGTCGATGGCGATCGTCATGTGTGAACCCAGCCACCGTTGCTGCCAAGTTCGTTGCCGTGCATTCTCTTCTGCCGCTGCCGCTGCTTGGTTTTGACAAGTGCGCTGCGCTCCCCTGTATCTTGTTACATCTAAGTTCTGCATTTGGCTTTGTTTGTGTGATGCATTCAGTTAAATCATGTACTTTAAATTTGCATGTGAGTTGTGACATTTGTGTGTTCCCATTCCAAGGATTGCTTCGATCCTCTGATCGTGTACTCAGCCATCCCCCAGGGATGTATACTGGGAGTATACTAATTCATGAATTTGTATAAGCTTGCGACATGTATGGCTACCTGTTGCCGCAACTACTGGACTATAACTACAAGTAACAGTTACCGCATTTTCTTTACATAGATCGAAATGACCGCCTTTTTCTCTCTCTCATGAGCTTGTTTATTTATTGGAATATAGTTGAGTATGAATGTCACAGGAACTAAACAAATTTTTAAAGAAAACCTGTGAATTATTTGTGATGCTAACCCACCACATTGCAGAATTTCGATGCTAGATCCCATCAAACAGTGGTGGAGCCAGAATTTTGATAAACCTCAAGCAAAGAACTAAGCGGCTAATCATAATATCAAAGACTATGGACACTGAGGTACAAACAAAAGTATAGTAAAAATGCACAATTAAAAATAATTTTGAACTTCTTGCTTACCATTTCAACAAAATAGATAACATTTAGCAATGCATCAATGTACTCCTTTGTCAGAATTGTGCTACTATTACGAACCTAGGGAAAAAAACAACTGAGTGACCGTATCAATAGCCATTACTGTAATTCTGACAAACTTTAGGACCACGGTGCGTTCCAGTTTATGCTACAGTGTTGGAACATTGAGATGAAGCTGTCAGAAACTCATGCAACTAGAACCCGGTGAAATGTCATTTTCCATTCATCATATATAATGTTGGCGTTAATTGGATACTAGCCATGTGTCCGTGCATTACAACAGAAACTTAATTTGCGATAAAAAGTTTATTTGCAAAAAGCACTAACAGTGACAAAGGTGGGTAATTAAAGAGCAGTGGCAAAGGTGGGTAATTTTGATGAGGTGGCGCGGGAAGAAACTCTTGCTTTATATAGTAGAGATTTAAAATCGCATACATATCTCAGGAGAAAAGCATGATTACCTGTTCCCATGAGGCCACAGCTTCGCAGAGACAAACCTTCAGCCTCTCTCGTTTTTGGATCTTTATGCAAATATCAGTGCAGATATTAGCTTGATTTGACTCATCAAATAGTATTAGTAACAAACATACATTAAACATGCATGTTCTCTGACATAAAAAAAACAAATATTATTAGAAAAGTGTGCTGTCACAGAGTCTTCCAAATTCGGACAAATAGCAAATTATATAGGTGTCCATCAGTTTAAGCGCTACTTATAATATAAACCATTAAATTTTTATTAAAACGAATAATTGTAAAGTCGATTTTCCAGGAACCCCAAGTTGTAAAGGTTTCGGCATCACCCTAATCAATTTCTCGCCATTGAGATTAGCAATACTTCAGAATTTGCATAATTCATTCATACTAAAGTTCACCAATCAATGCACATAGATTCATAAAATGGTCAACTCAAAGTAAGGGCCCTGTAAGACTGAAGCAGCCACCACTTCAATAGCCAATCTTTACCATAACATTCGAAACATCCTAAATCCAACCAAGCAACATCAAATCAAACTAAAGGTTAACCAAGTTAGGACCAAAATTTTTGGCACCAATTAATACCCTTTGTCAAGCAATATTCACAAATGTAATTGACAAGACCGACACAATTTAATTCAGGTTAACTTGCCAAATTTTCCACAAAACGTTAGGACGTCGATCTACTCTTTTTCACTAATCTAATCTAGTGGAAATAAGTAAATATATACCACTTGAAGGAAATTTGCTCGATTTAATAGTTAAGCAATCATAAATTCACAACAAAGGTTTCACCGCTCCAATTACCTCTCTTCCCCCACAAATATCAATCGAATGCGGTGAAATTAGGACCACAAAGGCAATCCATTTCATCACAATGCACCAATTACACATCATTTGACACGCCACTAAGGCACTAGATCTTACCATCTGCTTAACGCTCGCTGACGAACAGGGGAAATCAAGCCACGTCTCGGACCTCGTCGAGATGTGCCTCACGAACACCACAGACCACGGGTCCCCCTCGTCCGCCTCCCCTGCCCGAACGGCAGGAGCGACGACGCAATCTTGGAGATCCCCTCCACGGCCTTGTTGCTCTGCAGCATCGAGATGCCACTCCGCACCGACACCCTCCCCGATCTCGCTGGGTTGCTCCGGATCGCGATCTTGAGAGGCAGCCTTGGCGGCGATCGGCTTCTAGGCGCCGCGGAGAAAGCGAGCGGCAGCGGCGGCGGCGTGAGGAGGGCTACTGGCGTGTGGCGAGCAAGGAAGTGAGGATATTGCTGCTCTGTCCGTACACCAAGCTCCGGTTGGGCCAAGAGGGCTTGAGCGATTCGTCGAGCCACCTCCTCGGCGGGCTTCACTGCTTCGCTACTAATTGGGCTGGGCCTCGGGCCAGTTCTTATACGTGTATCAAATATATAGGTGCCTTCGGTAGGGCTAACTATTGAGTTTAATGAACTATTATTGATTTTCTTTCATAGTTCAATGTAAAATTATTTTTCTATCATTTAAATGGCTATTTCAAATTCAAGCTAAAAGTCGCTACATGCCAAGCCTCGTTAACACTTTTTTCATTTGAAATGGACTCATTTAATTCTGAACCTATTAATTACTATAAGCGAATCAATTTTGATTCAAACCCTGGCAAGCTTAAATTTCATCGTCACAACCACTTTGCAATACTAATTTCATCATTAAGCCAATTTTTCAGCACATAATTTCACACAGATCCCATAGTTCTGCAGAGCAGTAAGAGCACCAGGGTTGGATGGACATTTTATTGCATAAACCATAGTTATTAGAAATGCGATTCGTCCGAGTAGCGGTACGGGATTCGGGTGGTTCGCCCCCTTCTTTTTTAATTTCCATTGTGAATATAAATCCCACACCCTAAACCAGTTCAGATTCGACGAATCTGGTTCACGATTCATAGGGGTTTATATCGAACCCAGTAACTATGGCATAAGCGCACCAAAGCTTTCCAGCAAAAGTGCAACTCACAAACAGCCAGTGCGAGCACGCGATGATGGCATAGCAGATACGAACAACGCAAGTTCAGATAAACATTAAGAACTTCAGAAACAACTTGCGGTAACAGAAAGTCACTAGACCACACAAAACGGAGATTTTTTAAAAAAAATGAAAAAGGCAATGGATAGAGTAACAATTTACAAAGTTGCAATAAGCGCATCAGGGCTGGATGGACGTTTTGTCGCATAATGTTGCCAGAACTTTCACAGAATCTGCAAGTTCAAAGTAAGTGGTATCAGTTACGACATCTGAGTATGTGGCAAAAATTGATGACCAATAGATAGCCATTTTGACATTAATAGAAACGCTTACATTTCACACAATCTCTAACCAAGGTTGCTTACAAGATGCATTTTCTTCAGTATACCGCGCCGTGCACACTAATTTCTGCAAGTTCTGTCAGATGGTAGACTTCTCACTGTCTCTTCAAAAACATCTTCAATTTCTTTGAGGCTGGTTACTCGCAGAAATTCGTTTATTTTCTCCACAAAGCTCAATGCTTGTTGAATAATCTTCTTCAGTGTCTTCATGAGTTTGGGTACTCATTGAATTTTGCATAAATTCTGCTTGAGGCTGTACGCTCAGAGGGTCCTCCGCCTCTTGAATATTCTGGTCAGTTGCTGTATTTTCTATGTCAAGATTCAATTGGTCCTTATGTAGAATACAGCGTGAGAAAGCAAGGTCCACAGGTGTGTCAGAAACTCTCCTCCATTTGCTAGATGTTCAATCTGAGCTGTTGCATTCTCTGATGGAGCTATGTACAGATATCATCTCAGTCCAGAAATCTGCTAGTATCTTCCAACGCCTGTTATCTTTTATTTCTTCAAACTGATTTCCGAGCCGGATCCCTTTCATGGAAATTCTCTCATATGACAGTTGTTGGTTAGAAGTTTTAGAAATTTCATATTTTGCTTGCAGTGTTCTGTTACTACACAACATATTTAGAGCATCATCTCTCACCTTGTCAGATAACATTCTGGTGTCTATATAATGATCTGGAAGTAATGCTGGGACAAATGCCATCAAATATGCACAGTAACTTGATAGTATTTTGGCAACAGTACGATTGGATGACACTGAACTCGCTTGTTCTATTCCACAATATTGTGCAATCTCACAATATTCAGCTGCGACATGCCAAATCAACATGGCGCTGGTGTGATTTTCCTGCTGACACGGTGATGGTCGATAATTGTCCGTTTCTGGCTTTGAGAGTTCGAGCAATTGCTAACTTCACATCCCGGTCAACTGAATATGGCCTGGTCCCTTGATGCCTGGGTTGTCGAGTCCTCTAGAGAAGACCGAACGGTACTAAACAAACTCTCTAAATAAACACCCGGATATGGGAGAAATTTCACAGTGTATTATATCTTCTCTCCTGTTTCCTCTCTGTTGTGTGCTGTGCTGTGGGCTGGAGGTCTGCACTGTTGCCGTATGTGAATTGTGCAGCAGCCACCTGAAGCTCTCTCTCGCCTCTGTTTCGCGCGTCACGAAGGGAATTCTTTTGCTTGCGCTGCTGTGCCGCCGCCGGCTCTTTTCTTGCTCGTCTGTTTTCTTCCCTTGCTGCGGTCGCCGCGCTATTTCCTTGCGCCGCCAACCTTTTCTGCTTTTATTTCGTGCAGCCCAGTAGGTAGGTCTTTAGCTGCAATCTCTTTTATACTCTGCTTAACCCTAACTTTTTTATCTCTAATCAAATGCATATCTCTAATCAAATGCATATATTCATATCCATCTGACCCCTCTTTCAAAAAAAAAAAAAAATATCCATCTGACCCAATTATACATGGCCTAATGTATGCATACGCATAGGCCATCTACCCGCTCTCGCATGACTCACTTGCTCGTGGCCCACCTACCATTCTTACGTGGCTCGCTCGCTGCACGGCCCGCTGGCTGCTACACTGTATTGCCCATCTGCGTAGACATTTTTAGGTCCCATCTCACTGCACCTGCGATTCTCGCATGCTGTGCCTGGGCTATACACCGTCTGCGTGGATTTTCCCTAACCTACAGTGTATATCACACATTCACATATGCCTACATTGTGTCTCCACGCATGCCTACGCTGTGTCTCCACACCTGCGCGCATCTTCTGTTATAAATAAAACAAACCCAACATAATACCTTGATCATTCATAAATAAATTATTCCATAATAAATATTGTTGATCACAAATATTATTGTCAAATTAATCATCACACATTCACATCGCAAATAGAATTAACAATATATAGGAAAAGTAGGATTAGTACTATGAATATTTGCTACATTAAACTTCAAAATGAGAAATAAGCTCATCACATACAGAACCTGCCGGACGAAATGGCTCATGTATCGGGACTTTGGTTGCTTGATTGTCTCTATCCAGGAGACCAAGAGGGATCTGGTCAACCACACCATTCTCAAGTCTTTCGCTCCTAAGAGGTTCAATCAGTTTGCTTTTTCTCCTTCTGTGGGGGCCTCTGGTGGGATCCTTATTGCTTGGGTTGGGTCGGTCCTGGAGGGCCATGTTGTTCTGAATTCCTCGTTTGTTCTCTCTGTTAAGTTCAAAGCCAAGCACAATGGCAATAGTTGGACTTTATTCTCGGTCTATGGCCCCTGTGGTGCGTCTGGCCGGGCTGAATTCCTAAGTTGGTTGTCCAACCTCTTTATTCCGGATAACGAGGATCTTATGATCATGGGTGATTTTAATCTGTACAGAAGCTCTCTTGACAGAAACAAGCCGGGTGGGCGGCTTCGTGACGCTCGTATCTTTGATGACATTATCTTGCATTTGGGTCTCTCTGAGATTCCTTTGAAGGGCTTGAGATTCACTTGGAGCAACATGCAGAATGACCCTTTACTGGAAAGGCTTGATTGGTGTTTTACATCTGCCCATTGGTCTATATCCTACCCTGCTACGATCTGGCTTCCCCTCTCCAGAACCATGTCAGATCATGTCCCGTGCGTTGCCCAGGTTCAAACTAACATTCCGAAGAGTCCGCTGTTCAGGTTTGAAAATTTCTGGTGTCACAGGCCGGATTTTCTTCACTTAGTGGAGCACAGTTGGAGTCATCATTATCAAATTCATCTTTCGCCTGTTGCTCGTATCCAAGCTCAGTTGAACCGTCTCAGGTCTTCCCTCCGCAGTTGGAATAAGAGCATCTCCGCTATAGACGATCAAATTTCGCATAGTTCGCATTGCATTACTGTCCTGGACTGCATTGAGCAACACAGAACTCTTTTCAACCACGAAAGAATCTTCAGGGAGGTTCTTAATTCTCATCTGATTAACCTGCTTAGGTTCCAGAATTCATTTTGGAAAAGTCGTTGTACGATTAGGTGGGTTCGTTTCGGTGACGAGAACACTAGGTTCTTCCACAGCAAAGCCTCCGAGAGATACCGCCATAACCTGATTACTTCGCTCACCTCTCAAGCTGGCGACATTGTGTATGATCACAATGCCAAGGCGGATCTGCTCTTCTCTGTTTTTTCGGCTAGAATGGGGGTCTCTGATAGCCCGATTTTGCATCCCAGCCTTCAAAATATCATCCCGAGGAGGACTGATCTACAGGATTTGGTCTCCAACTTTTCGGATTCGGAGATTGACAATGTGGTGGCTCTTTTCCATTCGGATAGTGCTCCTGGCCCGGATGGCTTCAATGGCATGTTTTTCAAGAAGTGTTGGCATATTATTAAAGAGGATTTCTATAAGCTTTGCCATTGCTTCCATAATGGGACAATTTCTCTTGCTCCTATTAATCATTCCTTTATTGTTCGGTTCCCAAGACCGACAATCCTCAAAATCCGAATGATTTCAGACCTATCTCTTTGCTTAACCTTTCTGTCAAACTGATTACAAAACTCTTGGCCATTAGACTTAATCGTGTCATCGCTTCCATTGTGCATGTCAATCAGTATGGCTTCATCAAGGGTAGATCTATTCATGACTGCCTGGCTTGGACATTTGAATACATTCATCAGTGTCAGAGCTCCAAAAGAAAGATTGTGCTAATTAAGATCGACTTTGCTAAGGCTTTTGACACCATTGAGCACTCTGCGATCATCGCTATGCTTTCGGATATTGGTTTCCCTGCTAAATGGACTGATTGGGTGTCCGAAATTCTTGGGTCGGCTTCTACTTCTGTGTTACTCAATGGTATTCTGGGGCGTCCTTTTTGCTGCAAGAGGGGGGTCCGGCAAGGGGATCCGATTTCTCCCCTCCTCTTTGCTATTGCCGCTGACCTGCTTCAGTACATCCTGAATAAGGCCTCTCAGTCCGGGAGTCTCTCCTTGCCTCTGCCCTCGACTGCTCAGTCTGAATTCCCGGTCATCCAATATGCTGACGATACTATTTTATTTGCCAAGGCCTCTCAGTCGGAGCTTTTCGTCCTTAAAGGGCTTCTTCAGTCCTTTTCGGATGCCACGGGTCTCAACATCAACTTCTCCAAGTCTTGCATGCTCCCCATTAACTTGACTGTCTCCGAGTTGGAACCCCTTGCGGGCCTCTTTGGTTGTAAGGGGGAGTCTTTCCCCTTCACTTATTTGGGTCTCCCCATGGGCTCGGCGAGGCCGCTTATCAAAGATTTCGAGCCTCTGGTCAACCGGATCAGAAGAAGGGTGTCATCGTTCTCTTCTCTGTTATCTTTTGGCGGGAGACTCCAGCTGGTCAATTCGGTGGTTTCCTCGATGTCCACTTATGCTATGTGCTCCCTCAGGATTCCGGTTGCTGTTGTCCACAACATTGATTCTGCCAGGAGAATATGTCTTTGGGGGAAAAATGAGGTCAATGGGAGAAGTAAGTCTCTGGTGAAGTGGGATAGGGTTTGTAAGCCTAAGCTCAAAGGTGGTCTGGGGGTTATTAACCTCTCGACTCACAACACTGCGCTTCTCCTGAAATTTTTGCACAAGTTCTTTAATTGTCATGATATTCCCTGGGTTCGCTTGCTCTGGTCTTCTTATTATCATTCCTCCCTTCCTCAGGCTTCGCCTAAGAGGGGGTCCTTTTGGTGGAAGGATGTTCTCTCTCTTCGGCGCGTTTGGGATTGCTCGTTGTCGGTGGGGAAGATATCTGGCTCGCTTCGGGATGATGTGTGGAATAATTTTCGTCTCAAGAATCGGTTTCTGCATCTCCACTCATTTGTCAGGATTGATAACCTCAGTGTCGGTGCCTTCATCCGCAACCCTGCAGTTTCGCTCAATTTTCATTTACCTCTGTCTGATCAAGCTTTCCAAGAGCTCCAACAGCTTTTCCTCCTTATCCAGTCGGTGGGTAATTTAAATGACAGTCCGGATGAATGGTCTTACATCTGGAATTCCCCTGATTACAAAGCCAGCAAGTTCTACAACAGGGTTTTCAGTCAAATTCCTGTTCCTGCCCCGGTTATTTGGATCTGGAAGGCCAAATGTTCTCTTAAAATCAAAGTTTTCGCCTGGCTTCTTTGATGTGATCGTCTCAACACTAGGCAGATGCTCCGAAGGAAAAATTGCCCTGTCTCTGAGGGGAACTATAACTGTGTGCTCTGCAATGCTAGGGTCGAAGAATCCCGTGATCACCTGTTCTTTGGCTGTCGCTTTTCTTCTCGTTGTTGGAACGCTTTGCAAATTGTTTGGGACCTCCGTGGTGATTTCTTCCAGAGATTTTTGGTTGCCAACTCTTCGACGCATCAGCTGTTCTTCATGGATGCCTTCATGATTGCTGCCTGGGGCATTTGGAAGCAGAGGAATGACAAGATTTTTAGGTCCCTTCCGCCGAGTTTCCTCTCTTGGAAGGACTGG
The DNA here is from genome assembly GCA_036346375.1 of Guadua angustifolia. Taxonomy (NCBI): domain Eukaryota; kingdom Viridiplantae; phylum Streptophyta; class Magnoliopsida; order Poales; family Poaceae; genus Guadua; species Guadua angustifolia. The sequence goes on along the minus strand of CM070512.1, from coordinate 52,507,621 downwards.
TGCTGCTCGGAATTTCGCCTTCAATCTCTTAGGGTTCCGGTTAATTCTCGTAATGCTTTCCTTGCCTGGGGTCTTAGGTTGTTCTAAGTTGCTTGGGCCGGTGTCTCGCCGGCTTTGTACCCTTGAACTTCCTTTGAGTTAATATATTTTCCCGGCGGGGGCTTCCCCCGTTGTTTGCTCTCAAAAAAACACACACTATAGGCTGAGACTGAGTTTGTGCTTCCCAGGCCAAGAGCAACGACGAAGTCCAGTCCACCCCTGATGCAAATCGCTCTCAACTGAAGATTATTTTAGTGAGGGGGAGCTCCCTCGCATGAGACCAAGAGTGTAGAACACCAGAGAGCAGGGTCGATGACTCGATGGTGCAAGAATTAAAGCAGATAGAGTACCTGGGCCCTATTTGTTTGGGTTTTTTTTTAAAGCCGAATTTGTTTGGACTTTTTCACTGGCTTAAAAGCTAGAACCTAAACAAACGAGTAGACTCCCATGTTAACCTATACTAACTAATTTGATCTGTATATATGCGAATATTAAATTCCAACAATATTAAAATCTGTAAACCTATACTAACTAATTTCTATGAGGAAGCTCCCGTGTTAACCGAAATGATCTTGCCATCTATATGGTAGACTCGAGTTATAACGGCTCATATTAAAAAAAGTGTCCATATCAAATACAAACCAAATCAACTAAATTGGGAATAAAAAATTAGCAATTTGATTTCCATACAACTTGCAAAATAACTATGGAAATAGTCTTGGAAAGTTAAGAATGGACGGTTTCCTGTCGCGCGCGGAATGTTTGGCAGCGTTTTTTCTCTGTGTACAAGCAAAGCAAGGGATTAATTAAGGAGGCGTGTGAGTGACTAGCGGGTTCTGGTCTTGTCTTGGCTTTCAATGAGGCTTCAGCCGGAAAAGAAGAAATAGGAAAAGGAAAAAGAAATGGAGGGCATGATTCGCCTTGCATATTCTTAATTACTGGCAGCAGGCCCCCACCGACTGGTTGAGTCCGAGCTAATTAACCCGTTGTTGAGCCAACGGGCAGCTCAGATGCGGCGAGCTAAACCATGCATTCAGCGTCTTTGGTCGCATGCTTCGATTTAAGCCTTTGGGGCAGGAGGTCGATCGAGATGCGCGCCATTTGCAGCACTTGAGCATCGCTTTCCTTCTTGTCTCTTGAAGCAGAGGACAAACCTCCAATGCAGAATAGCTCCATTCAGCCATGATATGAACACGTGCAATTGCTATTATTAAGCACCGCTTTCCTTCCTTCTTGTCTCTTGAAGCAGAGAAGAAACCTCCAATCCAGAAAAGCTTGATTGTCGTCGATTAGGTAGACGTACCGCCAAATAACCGAGTCGATCGAGATGCGCGCCATTTGCAGCAAGTAAGCATCGCTTTTCCCTCTTGTCTCCTGAAGCAGAGCCAGAAATTTCTAAAAGAGGGGGCCTAATAATATTGAATCTCTACTAATGATTGATATTCAAAGTTTCATATATAGTAAGTACAATATGTAACAATTGTAACTTGCAAGGATTTAGGGAACGTACCACTTATTATTTCACAAGAGGCGATAGTTGATATTTGCGAGTCCTCATGTTCTGAAAAGGCATAAAATATCTCTTCAACTAAAAATCAAAATTATAGACATTAAATCATGTAGCTTGATGCCCTGATCATTGATAATTAATAGATTACCTAATATCTATTATAGATTAGTACAACAGAAAACATATAATAATTAATAATACCTTGTCAGCGGTGGCGGCGCAGGCGAAGCGGTGTCTCCGATCGTCACCGCCTGATGCTTATTGTTAGCACTTAGCACACAGTACTCCACTGCCCTAAGGATTAGACGAATAGTACTGTATCAAAGACCAAAAATGTCTAGAAAAATTGGACGTCCTAGCAATTCTGTAGACCAATCACAAATTCACAATCACATGATCTGAACAAGTTGTTCAGCAATTTTGCTAACGGGATTTCTTTCTAGTTCTGGTAATAAACACCTTGAATGCAGTTGTTTCCTGAAACTATTCCAAGCATACAATGTCTTGAACAACTCGTTGCCGGTAACTAAAGTAAATAACTAATAATTAATCAATCAATAATTAGCAAAAGGCACGAACTGTTCATGGATATATCACATATACATATGCTTGCGATGAACATGGAGAAAACTAGATAACATCTCAAGGGAGTAGGGACAAAGGTTCACCGTGCACGTCGTCGTAAACCAGCCGGCCTGATCGATCTCCACTGTGAGAAGGCATGCGAGAAGGCGATCTTTGACTAGGTGTTTCATTCACAGCATGCGAGAAGGCGAGAAGATGAGATGTCGGCCGCCGGGTGTTTGGCCTGTATATCAGTATATATACATAATACACTTCATGTCTTCATGGGCATGGGGGCATCACGCCCCCTGTGGTTCCGCCTCTGTCTTGAAGCAGACAAGAAACCTCCAATGTAGAAAAGCTTGATTCAGCCTTGATATGAACATATGTGCAATTGCTATGTTAGGGATAGTAACACGGTATAATATTGGAGATGGATTTAACATGGAAAAATCTTTACGGAAAAAAACCACGGCAAACAATACACTATATCACTTCCAAGATTACAAGTACAGAGGGTTGGCTTATATAGCCAAAGAGTCCTAGTTGTAGAAGATTTGACTCCTAACAAAATATGGATAGAATCAAAAGATATAACAGTTAGAGATATTAAGTTATCTCCAATAAACCACCCCTTAACTCAAAATCTATAACAAAGTTGTTTTCGGAAAAACCTGAAAGATAATTAATTACTAACAGCCAGCACAGGCCACTTATTGATTGCAGTATGAGGCCAAGTAGAGGGAACATACACAGCCATGCACAGAAGAACAAACAGCACAGGGTGCCCCGGCCGGTGCTATATGTAGGCTGGCAGCAGGGTGATGATACATGCGGTGCTACACGTTTCCGACGACGACGCGATGCTCCTCCCGCTTGAGGATGCCTGCATGAGAGAGCAAAGCCCAGAGATGGGTCACCAACTCACCACCCTGCGCGAGGCATTCGATGTGATCCTTCACGTTGTCCGACGGCGCGACGTAGAGCATCAGCTCCGCCCAGAAATCCGCCAGCACCTTCCAACGCAGCGTAGCATCTTCCATCTCCTCCAGCTGCTTCCCCAGCTTCACACCCCTCTGGAAGGTCGTCGTCTCATGCTGCGTGTCTGGTAAAATTAAATCCTTCATGGCCTCGTACTTGTCTTCCTTGTCCCCCAGACATCGCCCTGCTTCCCTTGCAACTTCATCGAACACACGCGATGTATCATAGTGGTGCCCGGGGAGAAGCCTTGGCGCACAGACCACCAGGTATGCACAGTATTTGGACAGCTTCGTGGCAGCTTCGACGTGGAGCTTGAGATCTGTTCCCTTGTTTGGGCAAAAACATCTCAATGCTGCCATCTCACTGTAGCACGTCGCAATGTGCCAAGTCAAGATATGGTGCGCCCGATTCTCCAGTTTCTGGGAGCAGCTTGTGTCTGAGGAGGAGCGCATGTCCTGCGCACAAGCCCATAAGAGGTGACCTGCTCCATTGGACACTAACGATGATTCCCCATCCGTTAGTTTACCATCAGTGCGTACAAGGGACTGGACAAGTGCCTCCTTTACTTCCGCGGTCAACCCAACAGCAGGTTTCTTCCCGGCTCCCCTGACGTGTTCAATATTAAAGCCGTAGTCACCTCTTTTCCGGTGGCTGCAGAGCCCAGAATCTACAAATGCCGGGAACGCGTCCTCCTCCGAGCGACTCAATCCCCAGCCGATGAAGAGTCGTCGATTACAACTGCGGCTGACTGAACGAAGTAACGAGTACTGCCCAAGCTTGTGTTGCCAGTAGCGTTCTCTTGACGCACAGTTCACACCAATCTTGGTAAGAAGCTCTCTACATCTCATCATGCAGCTGCTTCCCCTTCTGAGATACTGGCAAACAAAGGATACTCTGCCCCAAATGGACGCCCAGTAGAATAACAGCTGCAGCAATTGAAGGCAAGCAGTGCATGCAAGTATCAGCACCGTGATAACAACATCAGCTGCTGTGGTGTTCAAGGGAACGGGCGCATCCTGAATACTGAACACACGGTGGGTTGCTACCAGATACGCTGTAACAGCTATTAAGATGGGTGAGACCATGGACAAAACTGTTGGCACCCATGGTCCATAATAGAAGGCAGCATACTTGGTGAAGAAGAAATCATACATAAAAGCTAGCTCAACCTCGATCACCTTGAAAACCCTGTTGTAGTCGACTCTGCCCTCCTCGTTCTCTGGTACGGGCAGCAGCAGCCCCTTGAAGACAAAATCGTGCGTCTTCTGTAGCGTAGATTCACCACAGGCGAACCCAAAGACGCGCCTCCTCAACAGATGGAAAAGAGAGAAGGAAAGGCATGCATCCTTCAGCTCAGGGCTCAGTTTAGGATCATCGCAACCCCATATCTTCTCTATGTCGATCACTTTAGGACCATCCTTAGATATTTGTTCTGCAATTGACCCGCGGAGGGGCCAGTCAACCGGGTAACGGTAGCCTTTCATGCTAACTGGATCCCAGGGTGGTTGTCCACCGTTGGTCATGGTGTGCTCCTCATACATGTAATCAGCAACCATTTTATTCAAGTTCCATGATTTGCTTGCCACCTCAGATGCAGCTATTCTGTGCGCAAACTTGAATAGAGCGGGCAAGAGCAGAAGAATACAGAAACTGCTACCCGCTGAAACGTAAGTGGGACTGACAATAAAAACCACCATCACATATATATAGTTGAGGATACATTGGTACACCAGTCTCGTGGTTTGGTTGTTGTCATCGAGGCTATAAGCTGTGATAGAGTCGGCACAACCAGTGAGGTCGTAGAGGGAGATGGCCCAGACGGGGTACATCATGCTGCTCCTCACCGCCAAGGATTGCATGGAGCCAATAGTGTATGTTACCAGGGAGGGGGACAGGGTGAATGCGGCCAGGAGACCTTTCTGGATCAGCCAGCTTCTGCTTCGGCGACGGCGGGACCCAAAGGTGGCGAGGAGTAGCAGGGCAAGAGCGGCAAGCACCACAAGAAACTCGATGCGGATCACTGTTCCCCTTGGGCTCTCCAAAAAGTTCCTTGTGCTCTCCAAAAATGGGCCCACGACACCTTTCGTATGATTTGACGAGGTCGTCGTCGGTACTGTGGCATTGATCCCAGCATGCTCCTTGCAGTAATCACATTCATCACTACCGACCTTCAATGTGTAGATAGGGATACATGAATTAGCTAATTAATTGTTCAAATCTACGTATATAAACAATTAATCATCCTAATTAAAAAGCAAATCAACATCTACTTACATACGAGCAAACTGACCCCAAACCTTCGTGTGTTACTTACTACATGCCACTACCTCCCATTCGCAGTACTATAATCGTCGCACAGCTATAAAGTGTATATTATTATAGAGTGTTTACCATCCTTGGGAGATACCATCAAATCCATCTATCTATTATATTATTAAACAAAAGGATAAATAAATCACCATGTTGACTCTCAAGATGTAGAAATTCTCACATTAATCAAGAAAAAAGAGAAAAGATCTAGCTATCCATCCGATGGATCCAAGTTATAATAATTTAGATTAAAACAAAGAGTCTATCTAAAGTACAATAAAAACAACTAAAATTCTGAATAAAAAATAAAATAAAATAACCAATTTGATTTCATACAAACTTCAAAGTGAAATTAAAATTTGGAATAAAAGTTAAATGCCAATTAGTAGTTTTATTTGCATACGACTCTCAAGGTGTAGAAATTCAATTGTCACATGAATCATCGACGCTCTTGAGCTAGTGATGACTGTGCAAGTACAACAGTTCGAATTTCTGCACAATGCTCGGATGAGTCGAGCCACGGCTTCAACGAGATTTTACGTGAGCATGCGCACTGTAAACTTCAACGAGAGAAAGAGAAAGTTCATGATGATCAATAGTTATGGGCTAGTGATTCATCTTATTTGCTTATTCTTCCTACAGAGTGCATTTATTTATGTTCTCGCATTTGAGTTAAACATTGTTTAAATTGAAGGAGCTATAAATTATGACTTTTGGTTTTAGATCTCAGTTTTACCTAAGATCTGAAACTCGTAGGCTAAAATAAAGTGAATTAAGTTTATGTTTTTTTGTCTAAAATGTAAACAATATAATCCATCTAAACACTCTTAATGTACTCACGGCTCCAACTACATAGATATGATGGAGCTGAAACTCTACCAAACACACCCTATATATGACTGGTGAACGACCCTAGGTTAATTACTTCGTGATCTTGCTAGTGGCCAGGTTTCAACATCACATCAAGTTATATATGTTACTTTTGAAACCAAAGAGAAGAGCTCTGCCATACACTTGAAGTTATGGTACCAGCTACTAGCTACTCGTTTCACAAAGAGTGGTCACCCATTTATCACGCCAGGGGCATAATCCACTTCAAGTAGTTATATAATCCACTAGAACAGCGTTGTAGATCTATAGACCGATCAATAGCATTATTATATTGTTAATTTCCAGCACGTACACCATTATCGAACACACACAGAGAAAAGAAAAGGTAAGTAGAACATTTAATTTCCTTCATCATGCGTGACTGGAAGAGAGACATACCGTACGTCCACCCATTTGCTAGGGTGAGCTGAGAAAAGAAGCTCGATCGCTGCAGTCCCTCCCTCCCCTTCCTGATGAGAGCCCGAGAGCGCTCTCAGAGAGAGAGAGAGAGAGAGAGATCTAGAGAGAAATATTGGCTAGCTGCAAATGGCTCACGTAGACCAACCGCAAGCAGAAATATTGAGGTACATGGCGCCAGCTGATCTTTACTTGGTTGGAGTATTATATAAGGTCCCCCCGACTGAAGCTTCCTCGCGCTTTGCCCGAACGCTGCCGCGTCAGGAAATAGCCTAGCAAATCGCTGCCACGGCAAGCGTTAGGCAGCGTTGGGCGACGCTAGGTACGTTCACATGCCCTCTGCCAAAACACTGCCGCAGCAATCCTTTCTCATCAATTTCGCTGCCACGGCAGTCCTTCTGCGCACCAACTCGCCGTGTCTGCACTGAGCCGACAGCCGAGTCGCATTTCTCTCGCGTGTTCAAACCCTGTATTGTTATCCATCCTTTAGCCATTCACCGAACCGAGAGCCAAAAACTAAAAGCACCCGGTTTCTTCGCAATGGCCGCAAACACAAGCGCCTAGGCCGAAACCCAATCAACCAAAATACCTAGCCATCTTCGAATTCAATTGGCTTGAAGCATCATTAGGGCTATTCGATCATCTTCCCTAGTTCAATTCTAGCTCCCATTAGCCATAGCGCGCCCGCGCCACTGCTCATCTTCTCCACCTCCGGTCTCATGGTGGCAGGCCATTCCGGCCACTTTCCGACTTCATTAACCGGCAAATCGGAGCCTTCATAACACCTAAAACGATAACTATGTAAAATTAGTTTTTAAAGACTAAATATGACTTTTGTACTCCATCCAAGCACGCGTCTCGGTGCCAATAAAATTAGTTGACCTCGACGGTCTCGATGATAACGAAAGCTAGCTGCTAGCCTGCTAGCGAACCCATATAGTAATACTTAGGAATGTTTTTGCAGCATGACACATCGCGTGTGTCCGCGATTACGTTAAAATGAAAGATTTTTTTCGTGAAAAATAGTTAGAATGATCTAAACATAATTACGCTTTTTTTCGCATTTATTTAGGATCCATTCGCGAATGGTTCGCGATTTTGCTGAATCAAAATATCCTTTTCGTAAAAAAATTGCTAAAAGGACCTACACGTAACTACATTTTTTTTAAGGGGCACTCGAGGAGGGAGGACACAACGCGCGATGCCGCGCTCGTCAAAAAAGGTTTGAGTCGAATTCTTTCTGCAAAAAAATATAATTTTGTTTTTCTCGGCGGTGTTTTTTTTAAAAAAAATTTGCTTTCAATCAGTGAACAATGAGGCTTCAGCCGGAAAAGAGAAGAAAAAAGGAAAAAGAAAAGGAGGGCATGATTCGTCTTGCATATTCTTACTGGTAGGGCTGGGCAAATAAACCGGAAACCGAAAACCGACACCGAAAAAACCGAAACCGAATTATTCGGTTGTTGATTCGGTTATCTGTCTGAAATAACCGAATTTATTTCGGTTTATTCGGTTTTATACATCGGTTAACCGAATTAACCGAACTAACCGGACTATAATTACTTAGTGGTATTTAGTAGGCAGCATCTCGTATTTCCTTGCTCATTTGCTGATTGTTTCATATGCGCTTCTCCTATCTGCTTCTCCATGTGTTAAGGATGCTCTGAACCACCTTCCCTTAGGGACTTAAATTTTCTTCCAATTCTCATATTTAATTCAAGCAATTCTCAATAATGTCAACAGGTGATTTACACAAACTTATATTGTTTTGTTCGCAGCCTCATTTAATTCTCAATAATGTGCGCAATTTTCGTTTCTGTCAGACAATTTGTTCTTTGTGGATTGTGGTGAACTGGTGATTCCTGAATCCTAACAATCAAATTCTGGTTAATTCGGTTTAAAACCGAAACCGAAACCGAATTATCGGTTAACCGAATTGTCGGTTTCCGAAATTTTCAAACATATTTCGGTTTCATTTTTGAAATAACCGAATTTTCCAAAAAACCGAAAACCGAAACCGAATTTTTCGGTTAAACCGAACGCCCAGGCCTACTTACTGGCAGCAGGCCCCCACCCACTGGTTGGGTCCGAGTTAATTAACCCGTTGATGAGCCAACGGGCAGCTCAGATGCGGCGAGCTAAACCATGCATTCAGCGTCTTTAGTTGCATGCTTTGATTTGAGCCTTTTGGACAGGAGGTCGAGATGTGCACCATTCGCAGTACTTGAGCATCGCTTTCCTTCTTGTCTCTTGAAGCAGACAAGAAACCTCCAGTGCAGAAAAGATTGGTTCATCCATGATATGAACATGTGTGCAATTGCTATTATATAAGGTGTCGGTATTAAATTAACAAGTTTTTACTATCTTTGAGATGCACCATGAGGTACTATCAAATTACTTTTAGACCGTTGATAGCTCTACATTATAAACTTTTGGTGCCTCTTAGTGCCAACGTAACTCAATAGATAGATCGGCACTTTCCAACGATAATAAAAAGTCTTTTACCTCTCTAACCGGAGAATGTAGCTCTAGTTGCTGAGGATGAGAGTTTGCTTTGTGCCGTCTGGGTCATCTAACAGCTATCCTGAAAAAGTAAGATTGAGCATACTGGTTTTGATCCAAGAATTGATGTTCATGTTAAAGGGTCGGATGGCATTTTAGGATGTGTTTGGCAGGGATTCAGTTTCTCCAGATTCGTGAATCTGAAGAAGCTGAAAATATTCGTGAAGCTGGAGCTGTGAGTACATTAAAAGTGTTTAGATAGATCATCTTGTTTATATTTTAGACCAAAAATATAAACTTAATTTACTAGCCTACAAATTTTAGATTTCAAATGAAACTAAAATATGAAACTCTGCCAAACATGCCCTTGTTCTCAAAACATGCTGCATTCGGTAGTTCCCAAATGACCCACATTACAGCTGCTACTCCAACAGTAGGTCCCGTACTACCTCGAGTGATGAGGCAGAGAGGAAAGACTGGTTCGGTTCAGCTGGCACTTGGGACCTTAACAGGGAGATGGGTCCACGCGACTTTGACGCACAAAGGCAAGTCAAGTTTACTTTGGGTCCACGCGACTTTGAAGCACAAAGGCAAGTCAAGTTTACTGTCCCGGACAGCACTCGTGAAGGCAATAATTCGGTCATCTGATCACGGCCAAACTTTTTGACTATGATGTGCAGACAGTGAATGACCTTTTGTAAAAATTTTAGATTAAAATGTTTTACAGAAAATTATTAAAAATTCTGGTATTACTATCGGCTCAAAGATACTTTTTTTAAAATTTCTTTTATTTAAGAATTAAAATAGTATTATTTATTTTAAAAAATTTTTATCTGAGTTATAAATGAGCTAATAGTGTTTCCATAAAATTTTCAGGTCAAAAAATTGAATAATTATTTTCTGAAAATTCTGACACTTCAATTTTCAGATTTTCCATGATTCTGTTTTTGAATTTTAAAAGGCATTAAATGATATTATTAATTTATAATATTTTCACTAGAGGTAAATAATGTCTTTAGGACACTATGATAATTTTCACAGCTCCAATAAGTTTCGAGCATTTTATATTAATTCTGATTATGCACTATTTCTAGTCAAAAGAGATGTCTTTTCATTTGTCATTCCATCATTCTTTGTTTTAAAATTTATTTATCAGCTAAAAAATTTACCTAAGTGCTAAAGATTTTAAATATTCAATATTTTAATTTTACCTTTTTATCTTTTTACCATTATCCATTCATTAATTCTATTTGTTTAATCTTTTTCACACTAGACATAAATCCAAAGAAATCCAAATAAAACCAATAATGTCAAGAAAACTCAGAAATAATCATACTCAATTACTTTATTACAATTTTTAGGATGTTACATTGTTGGAGCTGGCTGGAGAAGGGCAGAGGCTGAGCTGAGCGGCGGGGCTAATGGCGGTTAGCAAAGAAGGAGCCATAGGTGTGATGGTGATCAACTAACTGAGGAGAAAGCATATAGGGGTCTAAGGGCACCATTTTTTCTCTTGGCAACGATGGTGACTCACCAGAGAAGCTTGGCGATGTTGACTATGGTCGGATAAGAAGATGGGTGCGGCGGTGCTGTCCTTGGCGATTTGAGTTGCAAGAGAGGAGGGGGATGTGATCAGAGTGCCCTGAGGAAGCTTTCGGTCAAAGTAATCGAGGAATGGCTCACTAGAGGAAACGATTGGCTTCGGTTGCTTTGAGAGCTCTCGGCGGCAATGGCGCTACACAGCAGCGCAAGGCATTGGATCTGGGCAGGAGGAGCAGCAGGGGTAGCGTGGGAGGTCATGGTGTGCCTTAAATAGCTACAGAGAGGAGGGCTCAGCGCTTGACCCATAAGCATAGCATCTCACCCAAGGGGAAGAAGACAGCGGCAAAGCGAGCACAGGAAATTACAACAGGCTCACAGGTCACAGCTTGCAGAGCGAGGCAATAGCTCGACAGGCAAGTGGCGAGACAGAATGGCACAAGTATTAGGGCTTTGGCGCTGCTTGGTTGGCAGCATTGCAGTAGGGCGACGTGTCGTCATAATGCATACTGGCATATCAGAGCATGCACGACGTGGTGTGGCACAGCGGCGTGGCACAGCTAGGCAGGCACTAGGCAAAGGGGATGGCTGACTAGTGGGTCCGACAAAGGGTAGGCTGACCAATGGGGCCGGGGTGTTAGTGAGAGAAGGGAGAGAGAATGTTGAAAGAAAAGAGAAAGTGCATTTTGCTGGAATGCATTTCCTTACTGCGGAGACAGTTTTTGGATAAATGTGCCCTTCGTTGGATTTTTACTAGATTTTAATTAAGTGGTTTACTTTGTAGCTAGGGTTTCTAGAATTTTCAAAGCTATCAAGGTAGCTTCAAATTTTATGAAAATTTTATACGGTGATCTTGAGATAGTACTAATAGTTTTGTAAAATTTTTAGAACTTGATTTTCTTAAAAATTCTTTAAATGCTTCTGTTTTAATACAATATTCAGTATTTTATTTTTTTAGAAGCATCAATTAAATTCAAAAATTTATAAAACATTTTGGAGAGGCTATTTGGATTATTTTAAACTTAAATAAAATGTTTCCATACTTTGAGAGGATTTGCTTTGCTGTCTGCTGATTTCATGGAGAGCGCGGGCAAGACGAACCGGTGCGCCGTCTGCGTCGGCGACATGGGCCGCGGCCGAGTGCTCCCACACCTTCCATCTCCGCTGCATTTCCCGTCTCACCGTCTGCCCGCTCTGCTACGCACGCTGGCGCGACACCCCAACCCCGCCACCGTCCTTTTGTTGCGTTTGCCACTTGGCTTGAGTAAGCAAAAGTTGCCCTGTCGCTGTTGCCATCACTCCGTCTTCGTATACGTTCTTCGTATGCTTTGAGGCGGCCAATTGCTTCTTCAATCGTCATCACCTCCAAGTCAGAGAATTGCTTGATTGCAGCAACAACCTGCAAGAACTTGTCAGGTACTGAAACAAGCAACTTCTTTACCAGCATTGCTTCTTCCAATTCATCTCCCAAGCTGTGAATTTGATTTGCCAGACTTGTAATTTTCCCAGCAAATTCATCGACAGTTTCTGCTTTCTTCGTGCGCAAGGCTTCAAAATCACTTTTCAATGTCTAGATTCTTGCCTTCTTTACCCGATCAGCACCGAGGTTCATGATCTTCGAGCTTTCCCATGCTTCTTTGGCCATTTTGTGCTTGGCCAACCGCAGCACAATCTCTTCTGGAACCGCCTGATAAATGCAAGCCAGCACCATCTTATCTTTTCTTCTTTCCACGTCAGCACCATTCGTGGGTTCTACTGCATCCTAGATGCCTTTTGCGTCCATGAAAACTTCCATCTTGATTGCCCAAGTGGAATAATTGGTCGAAGTCAACATTGGGTAGTGTAGGGTTACACCACCCTCCTTCGACGCCGCCCTGTCGATGATCGACATCGGAAGAACTGGATGGGATGAAAAATAAGATGGCTCTGATACCTCTTGTTGTAACACACTTCAGAAAATACTGAAGATTGCGCACTATTCAAGTTCAGAGAACGAACTTATAAGCACGAAGCTTCAGAAGAACGACAAGTTGAATTGGTGCTGCGCTCTAACTGCAGAGTTTTCGATTTTTCTTGATTAGCTTAAATAGAAATACTAGATTACAAACTACCAACTAACTCCTCCATTCAAATCTACCTGGTTATATCTGCAGCTAACTACTTGATCTAAATAAACTGAAAACCAAATTACAGATAGACTAACCGAAGCAGAGTTTGGCAACAACCCAAACTAAATAAGTAAATATTGTTGCTTATCTCGGCAACCAAGTACACCAGGCTTAAGTTCAACGGAGTAGAGAGAGAACAAGATGATCAGCAGCCAATCTTGTGGGTTCTCTTCTTCCTGGTGGCGACCGTACGCTGTGTCTTACGTACCTCACACTTAAACACGCAGCTGTAGTAAGGTGGTATCTGAGACCTCCATCCAAGAACATGGAATTCTCCTTGAGGTATAGCAGCGCCTAAAATGATATCTTGCAGTGTCACCATGCGAGCTGAATTATTTATGGCTAGAGGTTTTCATGTTGTGAGCTTCGTTCCTAGCATGGCGGCCTGTTAGGTTTCCCTACACTTCCACCTGCCTCTGTCGGATCAAGCTTTTGAAGAACTGCAAAACTTGTTGAACAGAATTCACACTGACTTTCACTTGACTGATTCCTTGGACAAGTGGCTTTATATCTGGAATTCTAGTGATTATATTCCCAGCATGTTTTATCAAAGGGTATTCAATCATGTTGATGTTCCTAGGCCTATTATCTGGATTTGGGAAGCAAAATGTTCGTCCAAGCTTAAAGTTTTCACTTGGCTTATGTGCTAGGATCGTATTAACACTAGAAACCTGCTTAAGAGGAAGAATTGCCCTATTCCGGAGAATAACTATGATTGTGTCCTCTGCAATCATCATTCTGAAGAGACTCGTGATCATCTTTTTTTTGCTTGCCCTTTCTCCAAATCTTGCTGGAACGCTCTGCAAATCCATTGGGATGATCAAACCGGTTTCTTCCAAAGGATCTTGGATTTCAGGCTGTCGGTTGCTGATCAGTTCTTCATGGAAGTCTTCATGATCACTTGTTGGGGCATTTGGAAGCAGCGTAATAATATGATTTTTAGATCTGTTCCTGCTAGTCTTCTGGATTGGAAGGATTGGTTCCTCTCCGAAATTCGCTTACAGTCTTATAGAGTGGCTGTTAATCTAAGACCTTGTTTGCTGGCTTGGGGTTCTAGGCTCTCTTGACTTGCTTTCTTTTGCTTTTTGCTCTTTTCGGCTGGTTTCTCACCGGCTGTGTCTGTGCTTCTAATCTTTTTCAATAAATTTCCAGTAGTGGATTCCACTACTGTTTTCGGCTCAAAAAAAAAAAGAACTAGAACAACACGTTCAGATGTTCCTCTGTTTGGTGCGTTAGTTTGGCCCGGTCACTTGCCAAGGATCAGCTGGACATGCACCAAACAGATGCGGATTTTTCTTCGTGAATTTTACGAGTGTTGCGAGAGCCAAGCTCCAAAGGCGAGGGTTGACATTTGATCTCAGTAATCCGCTGAAGATGTTTACAGGCTGGAAACACCCATCCGCCTCCTTGGCCATGTCCATGGCTATTGAAACCAGCTTGGGGTGCTCCAAAGGGTCCGTGCTTCCAAACGCACGCACCTTGAAGAAGTACCAGTATGCTTCTCGACTCAAGAACTGCAACCTGAGAGGCTGTGTAGTTCCGAAACTGGCAATCTCGTTGGATCGACTCGTGACAATGATTTTACTGTGACCTGTAATGCAACTTTTGGAAGCCGAGTACAAGCTTCCCCATATACCCCGATCAATGTCCCCATCTAGTTCAACAACGATCAATCTCCTTTCTCCATCCACTTCACGGTTCTGATGCTTAACTATACCACCATCCATGAGAGTCGTTATGTTCCTATCTGTAAAATCTTCTCTGCTGAAGAACACAATTTGTGAGAAGCGATTACGCACCCTTTCGTCAATGCAGGCGTGCTCGACAAGGGTGCTCTTTCCAACTTTTCCCGGGCCAATGATCGGTAGGACAGCCAGATGTTCAGCAGGTGGAGTCTCTGCTTGCAACAGAAAGCTCATGACACGTTCCATCTCCAGCTGACGGTCGAACATGCAATTGTCCAAAAACGAGTACATGTCGTATGGTTGACGAGGAAGCTGAGGATATCTACTTGAGAACATGACGAACTCATTCACATCTCGGATGGTGGTTTCTAGGCCTCCAATAATTTGCTGCAGCTCTTTCGCAGTCTGACGACTGCCACTAGACAAACAGACACGCTTTGCACGATTGAATCCTGACAGGGCAAAAGAGTGACTCACCTGCTGCTGACCTTTGGCCTTGTCTTCTTCATCGGCTCGGCATCCGAGGGTGTCAAGGGTGTAATAACCTCTGTACATCTCCTTTTTCAGTATGTTCAGTTGCTGTATCATCGCCTGGTTGGCGATGTGCCGACCCTCTGCCTCCTCGACGATGACACGAACCCGTAGCAGCAGCCGTCGCAAGCTTTGTAGCTTCTCCTCCATGGTTGGCGCCGTCCGGTTCAGGTATTTTTCGATGAGAAAAGACATGGATCTACCAGCAAGTTCACCTATAATAGCAGAAATAACTACCTCCATGTTGAGAACTTGCGGTCAAATATGGATCCACCGTCACTAAAATGGATCACCAAGAGCTAGCTGAGGGAAATTATGTTTTCTGAAACTTTTTACAGTGCCAACTGTTAGCCTTATCTTTCACTATGCCTCGTGTTCCAACAAGCTTATTGGGTTTGCAGATATAAATATGCAGGCCACGTTGCTTTCGCTGCATTTCCATAGAAATTCATGACACCTTTTTTTGAGACTCGTAGAAATTTATTAGGGGCTTGCATAGAAATTCCTGACCTTTTTAAAACTCATAGGAAGTTCGAGGTTCTAGCGTAGAAAGTCATGACCGATTAGGGATGGTAATCGTATTGCCCCCGCTCAACTTAATTACTGGTAAAACCTATACAGAATGGAATCTATGAGGTGCTCATCAATCAAACCATCAAATCTCTTAAGTAATTTTCTATTGACTAGCACAGCAAAATCGGCTATGGACTACACAGCGTTTGCAGCTCAGGGGTTGGCCTAATCAATACTTTTGCCTCATGTGCTGCCGAAGCCTAGAAACGGTTCTCCACCTTTTCGTTGACTGCTCTCAGGTCCGACGTATGTGGATCCTTTGTTGCACAATGGGTTTGCGTTCCGTCCCTCCAACCAGGCAATTGGGAGACCTCTGTGCGTCTCGAGCAATGGAGCTCATTTTATGGCCTAGTATTTTATAAAATTATTTTCTATAGCATGTTTCCTTGAATTTCTCGTGAGTTTCCTTTAGGCACTAGGTTATGTATTAAAGGGGTATGAATTGATCTATTGAAATTGGCATCCAAAAGAATTCCAGAGACAAATTTTAAATAAAGGGAAGCTCAAATATGAAATATATTCACTGTAGGCCACTTCATTTGTTTTGGCCATTTTTCAAGGTGTTACAAACACTTTACGAACTTATTCCAATCAACAATCATAAGGATCATTTCTAATGGTCTAACATTCATCCATTTTAGGAGAAGTTGCACAAAAACCAGGCAAAACCACAAAACCAAGATCTTGCGTTGCTTGTGCAAGGATTCAAGCCAACATGACAAAACATGTTTTTCCACACATGCTAGCACTCTTAATCTCCGCAAGAATTACACCAAAAGCATTTGAATTGCAAGAACCAAGATCTCACCCTAATCAAGCCAAAACCTGGCCAACCTCCAAATATTTGCTATAAGGATGCCTAGATAGATGGGACATGACCTCCTAGAGGTTTTTCCAAATCTTACATGTCCTTGGCAACCAACAAGACATAGGATAGGAAAAACCACAAGAGTCAAATACAAGCAAGGTGCGCAAAAATCTCAAGAACAAGCATTTGCATGAATTTGATAGATATGTCAAACCTAAGGGTGATAAAAAGCCACAACTCCTCGCTCCCTCTAAAGGCCAGAGAGTATTTGAAAGAGTAGAAAAGAAAATACACATGTGCTGTACAATTACACTACAACATCTACAACATTTTGGTGAAAACAAAATGCATCACGATATGAGTGTTTTGCATTACTTGTACAGAAAATTTTACTTGAGCAAACTAATTCAAAGCCTTCCTCTTCTGACAATGCTTGTACCCAGTAACCATACACTTTGACTTATGAATCACACAGCTATAAATGTAGCTGTAATAAGGCGGTAAGTGAGATTTCCACACAAGGACCTCAAATTTCCCATGAAGTGTAACACTTCCAAATGCTATCTCTTTGAAGGTAATTTTGGGAGCCTTTTCATGAGCAAGCACTACTCGATCTTGGCCGTAGATTTCAAAATATATACTACTTCTAGATATTGTCGGAATTAAACCATGTTTACTTTTCACCCCAAAATCACTTGAACATCTACAAAGTAGCAGCTGATCCTTCTCCCTGAGCCATTCAAGAACCCTGTGCCAATGTCGTGCGTCACCACTAGCTCTAAGAGAATAAGCCAGGCTGTTTGCATATATGAAAGGGCCAGTGAACTGCCTATATTTCTCATGGTCAAAGTACTCCTCAAATATCTCCACTGCCATGGATGCTAGCTTTGGTTGGTCTTCGGGATTCGAGCTTCCGAACGCAAGCACCCTGAAGAAGTACCAGTGTGCTTCTCGAGACAAAAACTTTAGATGGAGAGGTTGTGTCGTTCCAAACTTTGCGACCTCTTCAGATCGACTTGTGATTACGATTTTACTGCCTGGTGAAAAGTAGCCTCGAGAGGCAGAGTATAGCTTTCTCCATGCATTCTCATCGACATCCCCAGCTAGCTCAATAACAACCAGGAGCCTTTCTTCATTTGAGGAGGAGGTATGTCGATGTTTGATGACTCCTCCATCTCTTAGGGTGCATGGTTTTTCTTCTCTAAAATCATTCTCACTAAAAAAGATAATATGAGAAAAGTGGCTGCACACCCTTTTGTCCAAGCAAACATGCTCAACAAGTGTACTCTTTCCAACTTTTGCTGCCCCGATAATTGGTAGGACACCCAAGTTGTCAGTCCCTGGAGGTTCTCTATCCAACAAGAAATTGACGACCTGTTCCATCTCTATCTGGCGGCCAAACATGCACTTCTCCATAAACATATACATGCTATATGGTTGGCGACACATAGGAGGGTAGTTCTTCAGAAATGTAACAAATTCATTCATACCAGTAACAGTCATCTCTACACTTTGGAGCATCTGCTCCAACTCATCTTTTCCGTGTCTACTGCCATTATAAAAACAAACAAGCTTGCTAGGATTGAATTTTGACAGGGAAGAATAGCTCACTTCATCGCCTTTGTGGTCTTGGCATGTGAACTTGTCTAGCACGTAGTAGCCCCTGTACATCTCTTCTCTCAGCACGTTGAGCTGTTGAAGCATGGCTTGGTTTGTGACGTGCCTCCCCTCGGCCTCCTCGATGGCGACGCGAACCCGGAGCAGCATCAGCTGTAGTCTCCGTAGGCTCTCCTCCTTGGACGACGCCGACGGCTTGCAATATTTGTCGATCAAGAAGGAGAGGGATCTGCTGGCGAGTTCGCCTATGACTGCAGAGAAGAATGTCTCCATTGGGCAACATCTCTCACCAAGAGAAGTGATAACTGATAAGAATTATATACGTGGTGCGAAATACTCTTGGTTTTGTGTCAAAGTCATTGCATTGATTTTCCTTGACAGGAAGTGGAGAGGAAACAGTCTACATGGTAGTAAAAGCTCAAAGTTTTAGTCTATGCAACCGCTAGCTACTTTTCTTAACTAGTAGCATTATGGTAACCAATTAATTAACAGGTAGTCAATTTTATATTTTTTTGGGGGATTAATTCACAATTCTGAAATTTAAATAAAATAAGAATGGAAATCTTAAATTTCGAATACGATTTATTTCTGAATTTTCTGGCATTATTTGTCTTTCTTGGAATTTTTGTTCTAAAGAAAAATTCTTTTATAATGAATTAGTAAAAAGATAAAAGTAAAAATGTCAGAAAAATTCAGCAAAAGTTAAATTTAATATAGGAAATATTTGGAACTCGTTTTCCAGCAGTCAAAAGCAATATGGACATATTAATTGATGATAGGAAATGTATATTAATAATGTTTGACTAAAAACAGTGTAAAGTGCGAGCGGCGTGAAGGCCCGTGGCGGGAGCCGCGTTCGAGATGTCAACTTGACCTACAATTTTCAATATGTCATACTCAGATCATTTTTACCATCTATTAAAGATATCAAAAATTAATATTCACATTTAGTGCCTTTTAAAATTCAAAAACTGAAAACCGGAAAATCTGGAAATTACAATGTCAAAATTATTAGAAAATAAAAACTCAAAATTTATTTGTGCAGCAGTGCTCGTCAGATTTATTAAAATATTTACTCAAAACGTCAGACTGAGCCACCTTGCTTCCTTTCCTTTATCCTTAGTGGCTGCCAAATGGGCCTGGTCCCATGCGCCAGGCCTCATCCTCTCTTATTCTCTCACGGCCGGAGCTCCATCGCCTCTGCACCTTGTCGCATCTCCGGTCAAGCGCTGCAATTAAACAGCCAAGACTGAGCAAGCACCGCACAACCGCTGGACTTGACACACAGCTATAAATGTAGCTGTAATAGGGTGGTAAGTGAGATTTCCACACAAGGATCTCAAATTTCCCATGAAGTGTAACACTTCCAGACAGTAGCTCTACTCGATATTGGCCGTAGATTTCACTCGACATTGGCCGTAGATTTCACAATATATACTACTTCCAGATATTGTCGGAAGTAAACCAAGGTTAATTTTCACCCCAAGATTACTTGAACATCTACAAAGTAGCAGCTGATTCTTCTCCCTGAGCCATTCAAGAACCCTGCGCCAATGCCGCGCGTCACCACTGGCTCTAAGAAAGTAAGCCATGCCATTTGCATGCATGAATGGCCCAGTGAACTCCTGATATTTATTGTCTTGGTCAAAATACTCATCAAATATCTCCGCTGCCATGGATGCTAGCTTTGGTTGGTCTTCGGGATTCGAGCTTCCGAACGCAAGCACCTTGAAGAAGTACCAGTGTGCTTCTCGAGACAAAAACCTTAGATGAAGAGGTTGCGTTGTTCCAAACTTTGCGACCTCTTCAGATCGACTTGTGATTATGACTTTACTGCCTGGTGAAAAGTAGCCACGAGAAGCAGAGTACAACTTTCTCCATGCATTCTCATTGACATCCCCAGCTAGCTCAATAACAACCAGGAGCCTTTCTTGCTAGCTCAATAACAACCAGGAGCCTTTCTTCATTTGTGGAGGAGGTACGTTGATGTTTGATTACTCCTCCATCTCTTAGGGTGCATGGTTTTCCTTCTCCAAAATCATTCTCACTAAAAAAGATAATACGATAATTGGTAGGACACCCAAGCAAACATGCTCAACAAGTGTACTCTTTCCAACTTTTGCTGCACTGATAATTGGTAGGACACCCAAATTGTCAGTCCCCGGAGGTTCTCTATCCAACAAGAAATTTAGTGAAGCTGGCCACAAGTTCTTTAAGGACAACCTTAAGAGAGTACAAAGGATTTTTGCTCTTTCGCAACTGCTCAAACTTTTTAGAACTCTCAGATCCTTGCCCTATACAAGAATCTAGTGTTAAAGAATAACCTAACCTTTAATCCTCTCGTGCACCTCTTGTTGACGAGTTGGTTTGTGGCTTTTTAGTTGCTTGGGGTTTTTATGACCACCCCATAAGTTCATATAGCCCCTTTTATTTCTTCTTTAAAGTAAGTAGGAATCATAGTCTTTTTAGGATTCATCTAGCACACTTTTCTAAATACTAAAAGACTATAAGCCACCAAAATCAAAAGATCAAGATGCACAAAAGAATGCAACACAAAAACCCAAACGATATGCTACAACAAGCTACATGTAAACTTAAGTCGGATTATCCTATAGACTCAGATAATCCACTTGAGTCGGACTATCCTACTCACTCAAATAATCCCGATCGGCATAACAAAAACAGTAGCATAGATTAAAACCAAAACAAGCACAAGTTTTAAACCGATGATCCAAATGAAATGAAATTTGAAACACAACTTCCCTAGGACTTTACGAACCTATTCCAATAAATGATTATAAGTATCATAGCTAAAGTTATGGCATTTATCTATTTTAATAGAAGTTGCACAAAAATCGGGCAAAACCACAAAATCAAGTTCTTGAGTTGCTTGTGGGAGGATTCAAGCCAACACGACCAAGGATGTTTTCCCACACATCCTAGCACTCTTAATCTCCACAAAAATTAAGCCAAAAGCTTTTGAATCACAAGAACCAAGATCTCACCCTATTTATGCCAAAACCCAGTTAACCTCTAAATATTTGCTATATATGAGGATGCCTGGATGGATGGGAGATGACCTCTTGGCGGTTTTTTCATCTCTTACATGTCCTTGGCAACCAACAATACATATGAGAGGAAAAACCACAAGAATCAAATACAACCAAGGCAAAAAGCTCAAGAACAACAAGAACAAGCACTTGCATGAATTTGATAGATATATCAAACCATAGGATAATAAAAAGCTCACATGCAAGAGCCTCAAGTCATCTATCCCTAAAGACTATATGGAGAATATAGGAAAGAGAGTAGAAAAGAAAATACACATGTGTTGTACAATAACACTACAATATCTACTACATTTTGGAGAAAACAACATGCATCACAATATGAGTGTTTTTGCCTTACATGTACAGAAAATTTTACTTCAGCAAACTAATTAAAAGCCTTCCTCTTCTGACAATGCTTGTTCCCAGTAACAATACACTTTGACTCGTGAATCTCACAGCTATAAATGTAGCTATAATAAGGCGGTAAGTAAGATTTCCACACTAGGACCTCAAGTTTCCCATGCGGTGTTACACTTCCAGACAATATCTCTTGCAAGGTAATTTTGGGCGCTTCATCATGAGCAAGCCCTACTCGACCATGGCCATAGATGTCACAATATATACTACCTCCAGGTATTGTAGGAAGTAAAGCATTTTTTCTTTTCACCCCAAAATCACTTGAACATCTAAGAAGCAGCTGATTCTTCTTACCCTTCTCCCTGAAGCATTCAACAACCCTGCGCCAATGCCGCGCGTCACCACTAGCTCTAAGAAAATAAGCTATGGTGTTTGCATTTATGAAAGGCCCAGTGAACTCCTTATATTTCTCCAGGTCAAAATACTCCTCAAATATCTCCCCTGCCACGGATGCTAGCTTTGGTTGGTCTTCGAGATTCGAGCTTCCGAACGCAAGCACCCTGAAGAAGTACCAATACGCTTCTCGAGAAAAAAAATGTAGAAGGAGAGGTTGTGTCGTTCCAAACATTGCAACCTTGTCAGATCGACTTGTGATTACGATTTTACTGCCTGGTGAAAAGCAACTTTGAGAAGCAGAGTACAATTTTCTCCATTCATCCTCATTGACATCCCCAGATAGGTCAATAACAACCAGGAGCCTTTGTTCATTTGAGGAGGTACGTTGATGTTTGATTACTCCTCCATCTCTTAGGGTGCATGGCTTTTCTTCTCTAAAATCATTCTCACTAAAAAATATAATACGAGAAAAGTGGCTGCACACCCTTTCGTCGAAGCAGACATGCTCAACAAGTGTACTCTTTCCAACTTTTGCTGCACCGATAATTGGTAGGACACCCAAATTGTCAGTCCCCGGAGGTTCTTTATCCAACAAGAAATTGACGACCCGTTCCATCTCCATCTGGCGGCCAAACATGCACTTCTCCATAAATATATACATGCTATATGGTTGGCGACACATAGGAGGGTAGTTCTTCAGAAATATAACAAATTCATTCATACCAGTAACAATCATCTCTACACTTTGGAGCATCAGTTCCAACTCATCTTTTCCGTGTCTACTGCCATTGTAGAAATGAACAAGCTTGCTAGGTTTGAATTTTGACAGGGAAGAATAGCTCACTTCATCGCCTTTATGGGCTTGGCATCTAAACTTGTCGAGCACATAGTAGCCCCTGTACATCTCCTCTCTCAGCATGTTGAGCTGTTGAAGCATGGCTTGGTTTGTGACGTGCCTCCCCTCGGCCTCCTCGACGGCGACGCGAACCCGGAGCAGCATCAGCTCTAGTCTCCACAGGCTCACCTCCTTCGATCTTCCGAACGCAAGCACCTTGAAGAAGTACCAGTGTGCTTCTCGAGACAAAAACCTTAGATGAAGAGGTTGCGTTGTTCCAAACTTTGCGACCTCTTCAGATCGACTTGTGATTATGACTTTACTGCCTGGTGAAAAGTAGCCACAAGAAGCAGAGTACAACTTTCTCCATGCATTTTCATCGACATCCCAAGCTAGCTCAATAAGACAATAACAACCAGGAACCTTTCTTCATTTGAGGAGGAGGTACGTTGATGTTTGATTACTCCTCCATCCCTTAGGGTGCATGGTTTTTCTTCTCTAAAATCATTCTCACTAAAAAAGATAATACGAGAAAAGTGGCTGCACACCCTTTCGTCGAGGCAAACATGCTCGACAAGTGTACTCTTTCCAACTTTTGCTGGACCGATAATTGGTAGGACACCCAAATTGTCAGTCTCCGGAGGTTCTCTATCCGACAAGAAATTGACGACCTGTTCAATCTCCATATGGCGGCCAAACATGCACTTCTCCATAAACATATACATGCTATACGGTTGGCGACACATAGGAGCAGAGAAAAATATGTCGTCTGAAACTTTTATTGTGGCAATTGGTAATATGCTGGTTGGGGAACCTCTCCTCCGCTTACAGAGAGGCACTGCAATACGAAACTACAGATCACCGAGAGCTAACCAACTTTCTTTTTTAGTGCCAAGTGTTTGTCTTGTGTGTTCAAACAAGCAAAGAATGGTAGGAAGTCAATAGCAGCCGGCGCGCCATGTACACTCATGCCGTGCCAATCTCATTCACCTGCGGTGAGTCCGTACGTACACAATTAATTAGCGAGAAGGAGAGGGATCTGCTGGCAAGTTTGCCTACGATTGCAGATAAGCACGTACGTCTCCATTGGGAAACCTCTCTCACCAAGATAAGAAGTGATAATAATTATACATGTGATGCGAAATACTGTTGGTTTCGTGTCAAAGTTGTAGCTTTGATTTCATGACATGAATGGAGAGGAAACAGTCTACAGGTAGTCTACGCAGTTGCTATCTCCTTTCTGCACGTCGCTAGCAGCTACTTTTCTTAGCTAGTAGCATTATGGCAACCAATTTAACAGCTAGTTATTTTTTATAATCTTTTGGGATTAACTCACAATTCTGAAATAAATTCTTACTTAGAATATTCTACAAAGCCTAGGAAATTAAATGTTAAATTTGATTTGTTTCCAACTGTTAGGATTGGAAGCACGGCAAAATAACTGGAGACAAAGATTTAACGTGGAAAACCTCTTGCGAGAAAAAACCACAGAAAACAGTCCATTATGATGCTTCAAAATTAAAGGTACAGAGGTGTTGGTTTATATAGCCAAAGAGTCCTAGTTGTAGACGAGTTGAACTAACAATCCATTTGGATAGAATCAAAAGATATGGTAGTTACAGATATTGAGTTATCTCCAACGTATCTTCCTTTAACACAAAATCTATAACAAAGTTGTTTCCGAAAAACCCCGAAGAGTAGTTGAACACATGAATACAAGTATGTTAAAAATCGAAACGACTATCGAACAAAGAAGACTGGAATAGTCAAGCGCATTGAGCTGTTGAAGCATGGCTTGGTTTGTGACGTGCCTCCCCTCGGCTTCCTCGACGGCGACACGAACCCGGAGCAGCATCAGCTGTAGTCTCCGCAGGCTCTCCTCCTTGGACGACGCCGGCGGCTTGCAGTATTTGTCGATCAAGAAGGAGAGGGATCTGATGGCAAATTCACCTATGACTGCAGAGAAGAATGTCTCCATTAGGAACCCCCCCCCTCTCCCTTGTCCTTACAAGATGTTGCAACGAATCAACAGGAGCAGAGACTACTTTTCTTAACAACTAGCATTATGGTAACCATTTCTACAGGTAGTCATTTTTATAATTTCTTTGGGTTTAATTTACAATTCTGAAATAAATTCTTACCCAGAATATTCTACAGAGCCTTGGAAATCAAATGTTAAATTTGACTTGTTTCCAACTGTGGGACTGAAAAACGGCGATAAGAGATGGCGTAAACAGAACCAAGCAAAACATTACTTCATCAAGGAAGAGCGGAAGAATAATTTTTCAACGAAAATCAGCCCGGGGTAGCACTACTGCAGCTAAAAGAGTACAAGAATAAATATTAAAACTGGCACTACCACATGCCTTTCTCGAGCCTTTTTGCAAAAAAAAAAAACGGTTTGCAAAAGTGTACAAAGTATTATCGCTCTGTCACAACTCTCTCAAACCTTTTAGGATTGTCATATCCCTGCTCTATACAAAAACGGATTCATTATAGCACGGACGCCCGGCTTGGCCCAGCTCAACGGTAGTCCCCTCCTTATTGTTGTTTTTCTCTCTTACTTTCCCCATTTCTTCGCACTTGGTCAATGGGCGAGACGGAGAGGCAGAGGGTTAGGCTCGTAAGGAAGTGGGTACAGAGCGGCACGCGTAGGGAGGAGCCAGGCGGTGCCGACAGGGAGAGGCGAGGAGAGCCTCCTCGGCTCCGTGGACGACAGGCGCGGTTGGATGTGATCACTTGGATTGTAACATCCCAAAAATTTTAATAAAGTAAAAATGTATATTTTAAATTTGAATATGATTATTTCTGAGTTTTCTTGGTATTATTGATTTTTATTTGGATTTCTTTGGATTTTTGTGTTGTGAGAATAATCAGATAAAAGAGAAATGATAGTAAGAAATGGGAAAAGGTAAAATGGTAAAAAGTAAAAATTTGGAAGAATTACCATCTAAACCCTAAGCCTGCAGAAAAAGCATTTTTACCCACAAATAAATTTTTATGAACAAGAACGAGACTTAATTATTGAAAAGACAATTGCTTTGACTAAAAACAGTGTAAGGCCAGATTTAATGTAAAATTTGTAGACTTCATCTCGACCTGATAAAATTACCCTAGTAACCTCAATGCGTTAGCTACTCCCAGTAAAAGTCTCAGAAATTTATTCTGTTATATAAGGCTGATAACAATTCAAAAACAGAAGTATTGAAAATCTGGAAATTGGAATGTCAGAATTATTATAAAATAAATACAAAATATTTTAACTTGAAAATTTTATGGTAGCTCTATTTCTTATTTAAAAATTATATAAAAAGTTTCAAAAATAAATAATATGATTTACAACCTTAAATAATTCAAAATACGGAAATAAATTTCGGCGGTCATAAATGTCAGAATGTTTAATAATTTCCTGTAAAACATCTTAAGCCTAAATTTTTACAGACGGTTACTCACTTCCTGGAAACCATATTCAAAAAGTTTAGAAATATTTTAACCAGTTATGATAGCTCGATTAATAGATTTTGTACTGCCCAAAATATTCAAAAATGGTTCAAAAATAGTTAACTTTGAGGGATTATTGTATGAAAACCACAGTGGCGAATTGAGCGAAACCAAAGAAAACGGAAACTACACACCTTAATTTCTATATACAAAAATTTCTAGAAAATTTCAAAAGAGATAAAATTACTTTTGAACCAACTCAACTCATGACCAAAACAGTCAGACACATGTACAAAGAGTGGCAGCCAAACTTCTAGTCTACACATGTACAAAGGGTGCCAGCCAAACTTCTAGTCGTCTTCGGCCGCACCTGTAGCCACGTTGCCGCTGCCACCGGCCATCCCTCTTCATTGACATCTTTTGGCGCCAAACCTCTTTAACTCTACTGCCATCAGCGATGGAATTGCCTCATCATACCCTTGTGCAGACTAAGCCCTGTGAAGCTTGAGCTCACTCGCGCCAAGAGAGAGAACCCAGTCCAGCGGTGCCATTCATTGCCTGCCTGTCTTATTGACTGAAACCCAGTTCGCCCTGGAGCCATACTTCACACTAAGCAAAAGATGCAAGCCTCGGGCAAGCTCATACCGGGGGAGGTGCCTACTCTGATTTTGCTAGGCCATTTAAGCTGGCTGAACCCTTGCCCATCCCTCTCCAGCTATAAGGCTCCCAGGAATGTAGCTCTGTGCCTCCGCAAGACTGCAACGCCTCAGTCTCTGTAATACCGCCACTTGTTTTATCAGGGTTTTTGGCCGGAAATTGTTTCGTCTTTGAGGGGCTTCATTTCTGTTGTTCCTTATTCTTATTGTTTAGTGGCATCGAGTGGTTGAGTATTAGAGGGAGATTGGAGGTGTGGGACCCGAAAGAATAAATCCCCACCTGGCTCCATCTTTTTCTCCCTGGCGCCTGATATTTTCTCTGGCCAAAACCCTGGCGATTTCCTCCCCTGGCCGACTTCCCTTGAGCTCCAGCAGCCCTGGCGATTTCTTCCTGGCGCCTTGCCCTCCAGCCTCAGCCACGGTCTGCGCCTCCCCTCCCCTGGCTCTCTCTCCCTTGGCGCATGCTCCCTGGCCAGCGCCCCTCTTGCCCTGGCCGGCGCCCCTGCTACCCGAGGGCTGGCGTCTCCAGCTGCTCCCCATGGCCGGCGACCCCCCTCTGCTCCGGCCCTACTCCGGCGACCTCCCTCCGGCGGCAGCTTCATCGAGCAGCGCCTGTGGCCGCAGTGCAGCAGCAGCAAGGGCAGCGGCAGGAGGAGTAGCAGCAGCAGCAAGCAGCAGCCGCATGCAGCGGCAGGAGGAGTAGCAGTCCGGCAGTGCTTCCCTCCGGCCAGCTCCGAGCCAATCTTCCTTCCCTCCGGCGATCTTCCTTTCCCTCCGGCCGAAGTGCCTCTCCTGCCCTTCCTGTGGTGAGGCTCAACCCTAGATTCCATGGAAAAGCTTGGTTTTTAGTATGCATGCCAAGTGTTTGATGAAATGCTCAGCTAGGGTTCTTGTGTTGTAATGCAATTAGTTGAGTGGATCCTAGGTATATGAATGATATTTGCTCGTTACCCATTGTGATGAACCTACATATTGGAGAGTATAATTTCGTTGTGTCAGTTGGTTTGCCTTGCTCAGCTTATTGGGGAATGCTCTTGTCCATGGCAATTTATGTCTGAATTGCAGCAAGTAGAAGAAAGCAAGAAAGTGCATGCGAATTGTTGATTAGTTGCATATTGATTATGTTTAAAATGGTAAAGGACCTAGAGTTGTTAATGCCACAGTTAATCTTGAAATGTATAAAGTCCCATATTATGTGGTGTGTTATTATTACTCTTTGTGCCTTGGTGGAATGATATTTTCTCATGCTCTGATGCTATTGAAATCTAGGATCAATGCATATGTTTTCATGTTGCATCTTTCTGAAATTTAAATGGCACTAGTTCTAGTGATTTTATTTATGTGGTTGAGCTGCCATCTAGCATTCTCGGAATGGGTGTATGTGTTCTGAATTTCAGCGAGCTTATTGAAAGTAGACCATGTGTTATTGAGTTGTTAACCAAATTATGTGGTTTGTTGTCTTAAGTTATATTATGTGTATGTGTTTTAAATTCAGGCTTTCTTTAATCCTGGGAAGTCATGCGAACGCTAAGATTCCAATTTCCGCTCCATTTTCCGCGGTTAAAGGCAAGTGCAACCCGTATATCTCTTATAGGGTGTTTAGTTCTTTGCTTGTGTTATGTATATGCTTACCCTATGGTTGCATTCGTGTTTATAAGCATGTCTAGTAAGCTAATTATCTTTTGATAAAAGGTGTAAATAATTCTGGTACAAGCGTATCGTTGTTTGAACGTGTTATGATTTGTTTGATGAACTTTATATGCTTTGCCGTCATGAGATTTTGTTGCATCTCTGGATTGAATGCTGTGAGCGCTGTTTAATGAATTCCGTCTAGATGCCGTGATGACGTCTTGCTAAATCTTACTTTCATATTTATGTTCACTAGTTTGATAGGCTAGTGGGAATACTGAAAGTATGGAATTGGATTGCGAAAATGGATTGAGTTTTGATCAAGATAGATGGAATTAGTAATTACTCGAGTAAAGGTGATGTGAGTATGAATATGAATGTTGAGGAGGTGATTACGAGTATTGAGAATGTGATTATGGAGTGTTGCAAATGCGATTATGAGTGTTGAGGATGTGAATGGTAATTTATGGATGTGAGGAGTGGCTGATGTTTATGTATTTAGCTATGGCTATGCAATTGTGAGAAGTGAATGTAGTTTGCAAATTGGTTTATGTTAATTGCATTTGCGCATTCATGATGGAAGAGGCGACCCATTCTGATGCGGGCCTCTGTGTTCACACGTAGTGAACACGAAAGTCCTACCTCGTAGTCCCACTCATCAAGGTGAATGGGAGCGAGACAGTAAGAGTAGGCACCTTCCATCTACGGGATGGAAGGGACATGAGGGTGCACACCGACGGTGGGCACTTTCAGCGTCTGCGACGTGCATGGAAATGAGCATTCATGTGCATTGCATCTTTAATAATGAGTGTTATGGTAAAAGGTGTGTCATATGGACGGTGATTATGGTAATTGGAGGTCGAGTCGTGGATTCAACCCAAGTAGGGGAAATTGATTTGAATTGATGAATTAGTGCATTTCTTTTCTTTGCTGTGCTAATTATGTTGTATGAATATCGTGGAGTGAAATTTGAGTTTTGAACTCGAGTAAAATCGATGAAAATGGTTTGAGTGCATTACATGATTGTAGGAGTGTGATGGGTTATGCAGATTTTGGTATTTTTCCTGTACGTGTGATGTATTATTCAGATTCATACTTTCCTATCTGTGTGATGCCTTATGCAGATTTTGTATTTTTATGTCAGTGTGATGTATATTTCAGCTTTTGTGTATAACTTAATGGCTCTTGTGGTGAATGGTAAGGTGGGGAGGTAACTCCCCCAAAATTTGTTTAATTAAGTCGTGTGCCAAATTCCTCGTATATGTTTTGTTGGATGCATTGCATAGTAAGCTAATGGTGAATGGCAGTGGATGACCTTTGGGTTGAGGGTAAATTACAGGATTAAGAATGGATCAGGTCGTGGACTCGTTCCATGTGGTCTAATGAGGTATGTGAAATCCGTGAACCAGGTAGTTGATGAGGTAACCAATAGAGATTTCTTCTTTTGTTATACGTGTCAATTTAGTATTCCAAATTATGGACATGTTTATGATTTACACATGTTAATTGTTATTGATATTGCTACTTTGTTGCATTTTGCTGAGTCTTGGACTCACGCTTGTTTGTCTTTTGTTTAGGTACTTTGAAGCTGGTTCGCCGGGATGGGAGTAGAGCACGTACATGACTTCGGTCACCATCGAAACATTTAATCGATGTGTAGAAACTAGTTGTATTAATTGTGGTTGTAATATGTGGTTCGTCGTGGTGTAGTTATTAACTTCTATTGATTGTGAGATTGATTAACTAAGGACCTGCTAGGACGATATTATATACTGCTCTGTTTTCTGTCTGCTGAGTGGATGTCCTACTTTCTAGAGAGGTTATGCCGAAATTTTCTAAAATTCGGTGACTTAGCGTTAGGCCTGGTTAAGAGTTAGAGATTAAATTCAGTTTCAGTCTTTTTCGCAAGCTGTCGTTCTTTATTTAGAGTTTTTGGTAGCATTCGCGGTGCGTTTGGCGCCGGGGTGTTACAGTCTCCCTGGAGCCGCAGCGTTCAGGGCATATCTTAACCTCGCTAATCTCCCTCGCTATCCTTTTCTCTGTCCTCCATAGCCGAAAAATGATAGAAAGGGGCAACTTTGAATTTCTTGTCTCGGCTAGAATTTCGGGCAATAAATATAGCAACCGCACTCTCCTAGTAGAGCCCTGAGCTTGTCCCAATGCTCATCTTCAGCCCATCTAGTCCATAACACCGCCGCCACTATTCATCTTCTTCCCCATGGCCAGTGTATGGTGGCGGCTCACCTTGGTTACTCTCTGACCAAACCAAGCACATTTTTGTAAAAATAGGGGTCGTTACGTGGATAGCCCGGGGGCCGGGGCGGCAGCGTGAGCTGCAGGGGTTATCAGGGTACCACATTGTATCACAGTTCCCCCAGTGCCGCAGCTGCAACCGCATCCAGGTGGGAAGCTGATGGTATTGCATGTCAGGAATCAGTTATCTGCGACACCGAGTGCACTAGTCTGATAAATGCGTGGTTCTGCAGGGACTTCTCAGGGGAAGATTCTTGAGGAACGTGGCGCTTCCGGTAGAGGAGGAGCGGCCACCATCTGTGGCAGCGAGGGAGCTCGATCGGGCAGTTGAGGCAGAGCCATCGTGTGTCCAGCTTGAGGTTAGCAGGCATTCCAAATGCAACGTAACTCTCTGTGGTGATAGTAGCTATTTTTTTATGGGTATCTCATACATGAGTGCAAGTATGTCTGGTATGCTCATTGGTACCTTTTAGCATAAATGACACGTTTTCTATGTATGTATGAAGCATTTTTAATAAACGTGTGAGACATTTGTTTTACTCTTGTGAGACTTTTTGTTCGTTTGGATGACTTTTCTTACTTTGCTCTGTGACATTTTCTACGCACATCTGAAACATTATTCAGAACTATGTGCAACATTTTGTTTGCTCTTGCGAAGCATTTTCTCGTGTGGTTTGAAACATTTTTAAGTGTAGAACATTTTTGTCACCTCTTGAAACATCGTCCAAAAATGTTTCAGTGGTACATGTTTTTGTCACACGTGTTTCTGAAAAATGCTTCGATGGTATATTATTTTTGTCTCATGTGTTTTCAAAAAATGTTTCAGTGCTATGTTATTTTTTGTTGCACCTGTTGCCGAAAATTGTCGCACCGAGCATATCGGACGTCCGGACGACGCTAGTCCCTCCCATACAAAAATCTAGTGCTAAAGAATAATCTAGCCTTTAATCAGTGGCGGAGGCAGCTCCCGGGCAGGGCGGGCGTCTGCCCGGGCTCGCCGGCGACGAACAGTGCATCCTCCAGCCGGCCATAGCACCATGGATTGCTGCCGGTCGTGGTCTCCTCCTGGGCAAGGGTCGGCATTTCGAGTGGGCCGTCGCACTGACTATGCAAACCAACAGCCCAAATTAGCAAAGCCCACAATTGAAAATCAATGTAGATATGAGAACCTGCCCTAAATCCCCAAATCACCCGAATTTTTGCCTCCTTTCTTCGGTCTCCTAGTCTCCCGATCCCAAATCCCCCAAATCCAAAAATCCCCAATCCCCAATCGGACAAATTCGTACCGGGCGGAGCAGGTGGTGGCGCGGGGAAGGGGCTCGGGTCGCTCGGCCGCTCGCTCGGTAGAGGCGGGCTCGTCGGTCGCTTCTCGCTTGGAGAGTTGGAGGCGGTGGACTTGCTGCTCGCGCCTGATAGCTTGGACGCTCGACCGCTCGCTCAGTAGAGGCAGGCCGACTGGGACTTCGTTGCTCGGCCGCTCGCTTGACAGAGAGCAAAAGAGGCTTGGTCAGTCGCTTGGAAGCACAGCCGCACAAGTCCACCGTCCACAGGAGGTAGTACAAGTACTAGTAAATAGCGCAAGAGGTAGTACACTAGCACAGCACAGACTGTACAGTAGCACTAGTAACTAGTTAGTGGCTTGTTGTGTTTATCTAATCATTTTATGACTTGATCAGTTGATGACAGTCACTGGTTGATGATGTGTTTTGATTCTCTGTGGCAGACTGGTAGTGGCACTAATATAAGGAGCCTGTGTACTACTTCAAAAATCAAAGTAGTTGTAAACTTGTTCTTTTATCTCAATGGCTCACACGCACTGAGATAAAAGAACAAGTTTACAACTGCTTTGATTTTTGAAGTAGAATAATTATGTTATCATCTCTTATACAAATGATTTTGAAATGGAATAGTTTAGTGTATTATTTATTATGCAATGTTGATAAATAATAAGAGCTAAACATTTGTTATTTGATTTGTGAAATTGCAGAAATGAGGAGGTTTTTAGTTGATAAGAGAAGCCTTGTAAGTGATGGTCATGGAAATATTAGATTAACTCAACCACAACAAGCACAAGGTCAAGATCCGCCAGCACAACCAAGTAATACTAACGTTGTCCGTGTGTTTAATTTGGATGAAATCGTAAGTGATCATGCTCTTAGGAAACAAATAGATGAGTATGCCCCTGAAATTCAAGACCAAGTTAGGAGGGCATACATACAGAAAGGACCAACACAACCTATTGTGAATTAATCAACGTTTTTTTATGTTACTTGATGAACTAATCAACGTTTTTATCTTGCAGATTCTCTTTTGGTGTGTGGTTAGATTTTTGTTAATGAATCATCGAAGCGTTCATAGTGTCACAATGAGGTACTTGTCACATTTTTCTTTGTTTTTATTCATAAATATTCACATGTGTATTGGACTATACTTTTAGTAAAAAAACTTGTTGCGGTCCTTAATTTTATACATAGACTTGTTTGCGTTTATAGCCGTAGTCACGTTTGCCTAGGCTCCTGAAATTTTCTGGCTCCGCCACTGCCTTTAATCCTTTCGTGCACCATTTGCATTGTGGTTTCTTGATTGCTTGTGTTCTCTCGACTACCCAATGAGTTATATATATATATATATATATATATATATATATATATATATATATATATATATATATATATATATATATAGCCCCTTAGTTCTCCAAAGGAAAGTAGGAATCATATTTTGAAAAAGGTAGGAATCTTAATCCTGTAAGGATTCATCTAGACCTTTTTATAACATACATTTCCTCATGTAAAAGACTATACATGAGTCACCATATTCAACATGTACAGTTTTTCTTGCTCATTTTACCAAAAGATAAATGATTTCATACCTCTTTGGCGCCGTTAGATCCATCTACTTACCTCATGTAGGGGGTACTCTTTTATACAATGTAGACCACTATTGTAGAGTATTTTCTCTCCTCTCTTCCTTCTCATTTCAATATTCCATCGATGATCAGAGAAGGCGTGTTTACATTTTTTTTCCAACATGCACTTTCACGTTTTTGTTTGCTAATAATTCTCTACCGCAATCTCTTTGATAATAATTCTCTACCGCAATCTCTTTGACGAATAGAGAACACAAACAACCGTATGCACACTAGATGTGCTTCTACTTCTTGTTGCATTTGATCAGTAATGTTATATGAGCCCTACCTTTTATACCAACAAAGAATGCATGCCAAGAGAAGACACACCAACTAGTTAAATTTCCACCAGTTGCTCAGCATTCCTTCAACTCTATTTGCCGAAGCATTATGAAGCAAGGAAACTCCAATGTCGTTAACCGGCGTCATTAACAACCATAATTATTTTCTTAATTCTCATATTCCGTTTCTACAATCCCACGCTACAAGGAGCAAATGCTCTGTTTAATTGTTTCAGGAATAAGTATTTTGATACATACACACACTCCATAAAAAGCATTTCGAAAGGAAAGGGACTTTAAACCTATGATTCCAACTAGTTAATTTAGTCAGACAACCATCACACGAGATTATTTCTTATTAGAATTACTATTTTTAATTACATGCGCTATTCCAGATTATAAAATAACGAAACAATCCAAGCCGAGAGAGAGAGAGAGTCATCCGAGAATGAATTGCGATCCCTACGCACCTGTAGGTTGGCCAGCCTGCTCGACAGCACGCCGGTCTCCGTACGTCGGCGGTGCTGCCTTCATGGTGATCGGACGGAGCCGGCGGACGGAGCCGGCGGACGGCGGCTAAAGGGAGTAGCCACCGGCGTCCGTCGATGATGGCATGCAGGGGATGATTCGTTGCTGTAGTGCTGCTAGAGGGTTCAATTCGTACGTGTGGGTAGGGCCCTGGAGTCAGTGAAAGTGGATGGTTGATTCGTCAACTTCTTTTGTCCACTTGCCGGACATCCCTGCTATTATGTCTAAAGTGGCACGGCTAGAGGTGGGGCCGCATGCCAAAACTATACCGTATCATCATAGCTTGGTTGGGCCACTGTGTGCTGTGCCTAGGTGTTATGCCGTGCCGGTCTAGCTTGTCTTCTGCGAGTCCAAATATGATCCATTTATGATTCATTCTGACTTCGTACTATGCAGGTCTAGATCTGGTCTATTTGTACTATTACGACGAGAGGAAAGGAGTTGGGGACACACGGAACTGAGGCAGTGGACACAAATATTTAGAAAAATAAATAAATTTTTAGTCATTCTTGAATAGATATAGAGTTATTGTCATGCTAGAAACCTTACACCCAGTGTAGGGTACCCAGTGCTGAGCGGCTTAGTGCGCATGCTCGATGTCAGAGTATGTACTCTCCGATCATCATTATTCACCTTTTAGCATCTCCGTGGTCTCCCCTTTCTCTGCATGCGAGGATCGTAAAAGGCGTTAGCCGTAGAGCGAACCACAACATGATGCAATGTCGCGACAGAACGTCCCACCAAATGTTGTGCTTGCTTTAGGCTCATTGGGTTTGTTTCGTACCATGCCGTGCCTTCCATCA
Source organism: Guadua angustifolia (assembly GCA_036346375.1). Taxonomy (NCBI): domain Eukaryota; kingdom Viridiplantae; phylum Streptophyta; class Magnoliopsida; order Poales; family Poaceae; genus Guadua; species Guadua angustifolia. The sequence goes on along the minus strand of CM070512.1, from coordinate 52,472,373 downwards.
TACCTGACCATAAGACTTGGCTCATGTGCATGCGTATCGTTATGTGCTTTAGCCATACCATGCCTATCATACCACATACCAGCAAAAAAATAAAAAAATAAAAAAAATACTCGACCCAATATCCAGATCTAGTCCTAGCAGATTCCTTTCTCTCCATTCGCTCCAGAGCTGACTTCCTGCCAGCCCGAATAATTGTCGGCGTACATGTTATATATTATACTGTAAAGTCTATATGCCTACATATTACAAGCATACAGTATATACCAGCATATTACTAAATACAAGCATACAACGATCTTTTATATACTAATTAGAGGCCCTCTAGAAGCCTCCACGTTAATCAGAAAATGCTAAAAATTTCCACGTTAATCTAAAAAAGGAAAATTGCTAGAAAATCGCACATTATTCTAAAAAAAGAGAAAATCTTGGTCATCCAATTTACTTAATCATTTTCATCCACGACTTAGATATATTTATCTATTCTTAAGAGATATATGGTAAATTAGAATACTGTATGAAAGGAAAGCTTTGAAAGGAAAGCTGACTTCCTGCCAGCCCGAATAATTGTCGGCGTACATGTTATATATCATACTGGAAAGTCTATACGCCTACATATTACAAGCATACTGTATATACCAGCATACAACGATAAATATTAACTGAAAAGTAACTGTCCCAATTATATTCATTCTATTTTTGATTTTTTAAATATAACAAATGAAGTTCAATTATATTGAAAATTTTTATGTATGACCCTACACTACTAAAGATAGTTTAATAAATTTTTAATCATGATTAATGCTTATACAATTTTATAAAAATCTGACAGTGTTTTTGCCTAAATTTTAAAATGTTTCAAAAATTCAGTTTTTCAACAAATTTTCAAGAAAGATGACTTTCTTAAGGGTTATTGGAACAAATCCGGTCAAATTTAGTCATAAAAAGTCAAAAAAGGCAAAAAAAACCTCAAGATTTCGGCAAGATTTGGCGAAATATTACCGAAATTTCTGAGATTACTATAGCAATTTAATTTGTTCAGATATTTTTACCTGACCAAAATTTTGGATCCCGTCCCTGCCCAGAATCCAAAATCTCAGCTGAGATTTCTGAGATTTCGCTGTTTTTTTAAATATGCGTAGTAGGCCCTCTCACAGTTCCACAAATTTGTTCCAATTCGTACTTCCTGTGTATGTTGCGGGAGAAATATATACTAGGAGAACATTCTTGTTGTTTCTGAGAAGATGAGTAAAATGTTTTCATTTCACAAATGTTCAGCTTCTAAATTACAGATATGGCATCATACATCAGATTCGAAGATACTAAGCTCGCCTGCTAAGCTTCCATAAAAATACAACGATTGTCAGCTACTAATTATTCTTCTGAACGCGTTTCTTCCTGGCGACCATGCACTGTGGCCTCCGTATCTCACAGTTTAACATGTACCTGTAGTAAGGTGGCAGGTGAGATCTCCAAGCAAGTACCTTAAATTTCCCTTGAGGCCTAACATTTCCAGAATAAAGATCTTGCACACTCATCTTGGAACCTTCTGCTTCACTTTGAGCAGAGCTTTGAGAAGAACCTATTTGATAGTGATCAAGAATCACAAAATATTCAGAAGAAGCTCTGTTTACTCTTCCAAGATATACTGGTTCCACCATCTAGTTCAATGATGATCAATGTCCTTTCTCCATTCAAGTTACGGTTTTGATGCTTGACTATACCTCCATCTCTTAGAGTCACTGCACTTCCATCTACATGGTCATCTCCATTGAAACACAAAATTTGAGAGAAGTGGTTACGCACCCTTTCATCGTTGCAAGCATGCTCGATTAAGGTGCTCTTTCCAACTTTTCCTGGACCAACGATCGGTAGAACACCCAGATTTTCAGCACCGGGAGTCTCCGTTTGCAACAGGAAATTTATGGTGTGTTCCATCTCGATTTGGCGGCTGAACATGCACTTGTTCAAAAGCAAATACATGCTGTACGGCTGGCAGTGCAGACGAGGACATCTATTTAGGAACATGACAAACTCACTCACACCTCCAATAGTGAATTCTAGGCCACCAAGAACTTGCTCTAGAAGCCCGTGTACACTCTGACTACTGCCACTACAGAAACATTGAAGGATCAAGATGGCGAACAGAGTGGGAGGGGTGAATGGTCGCAATACAATTTTCCCACTCAAAGTACTCCAAACAAGCTTACAAAGAAAACACCCAAAAGAAAACACAAGAAAGAAAGTGCTTGACCAGTCTGAGAGATGCTCTGGAATGAACAGAAGCACTGGGGTCAAGAACTCTTCAAGAACAGTCAGCCCAACCCAAAACAAAAATGATGGAACTTTTGATCGGCTGGACAAAACTTCACGAAACTTGGTAGATGTGATCCTGGGAATGTCAGGAACTTGTTTCACCAACCAATCACAGGGATTGTTGTCAAAGTTCTGACCTTTTTACCCGGGAAGGAAAAACACACCAAGTTTGAGAAGGAACCTGAAGTGATCGATTCAATGCTTGCTCGTGGGATCTTGATGATCAAAGTGATCTTGAATACCTTCCCACAAGTCACAGCAAGCAGAAGATCGAAGAAAGCTCACACAAACTTAAAAACACAAGTTCATCCACTCAAGAACGCAAAGAACATCCAATAATGCATAGATTGCACAAGAATTGTAAGCAAGTAGAAGGAGGGGAGGCAAATTCAAATGCGTAATGTAAATTGCATAATGTAACTTGCATGAAAGTAAATGCTTAAAGTAAATTGCAAGTATTGAAATTTTTTAGTGGAAACTTGTATTTCTAGAAGGGAGGTTACAAAACCACACAAACACAAGTGGGCAAAGCTCAATAGAGCACGAAAAACCTCTAAAACCTTTAGCAAGGAGAGACTGTCCCTCCACCCCTATTTATACTACTCTTGGGCCATCTACCACCCTTAGATGCAGCCTCAATCCTAGATGCTCATCTAAGGGCTAGGATGAGCCCACTCATACAGCCATGTAAGGGGAAACCCTAAACCCACACCACTACAGGGTTTTCTTGCACGGTTTTCAAAGCAATACTACTAGACCCACTAAGCCTATCAATTAGACCATGATCCAACGGCCCTCATTGATCCTTGCAGCATCTAGCTGGTATCTCCTCCTTTCCTTGCCTTCTTGGCTTGCCCGGACTTCGCCTCCGGTGATCTTCCGACCGTTAGAACCTCCGATGCTCCTCGCCTAGTCCCGGTCATCCTCCGCCTCTCCATGACCCAGCATGTCGTCCTGCAACCATCAAAGATAAGAAAAACCTTTCTCCAAGCAATGCCCACATAGATATTCAATAATCATCCCAAAATCATTAGATAAAGTTAATCATGCTCAGTTGGTCCGGTGCTACCGCCCCCAGGCCAGTAGTACTGCTCCAAGGATCGTCGGACCAATTTCCATTTGATCCAGCACCAAAATCTACTCAATCAAAACCAAGACCGAGCGTATTCCTTTCATAACGGATCAAATTAAAACCTAACCAAGCGTACACCACCTATGGCAGACCAAATATTTTGGTCCTACGCACATGTACAATTTCACATCCCTTGCAAGCCTTCTACGGCGGACCAAAAATTTTGATCCTATGCACTTGTACAATTTCACATCCCTTGCAAGACTTCTACGGCGTACCAAAAATTTTGGTTGTACGCACACGTACAATTTCACATCCCTTGCAAGCCTTCTAGGCGGACCAAAAAATTTTGGTCCTACGCACATGTAACTCAAACTTAACTCAATCTTCAAGCAAATCAAGCCCAAAACAAATCAATTACTCATCACTCATAGATATAGACCTCCACATGCTCTTTCAAACATACATGCTTGGAAGGATTGAACTTAGATGGGGCAAAATAGTGACTCACTTCATGATCTTTTACCTTGTTTTGTCCATGGGCTCAGCATCTGAAGTTGTCAAGCGTATGATACCCTCTGTACATCTCCTTCCTTAGTATGTTCGGCTGCTGCAACATGGCTTGGTTCGTGATGTGCCGTTCCTCTGCCTCCTCGACGATGACACGGACTCGTAGCAGCAGCCGTTGCAGGCCGTGCAGTCTCTCATCCAAGGTTGGCGCAATTGGCTTCGAGAATTTTTCGATTAGGATGGATCTACCGGTAAGTTCACCCATAATTGCAGAGACAATCATCTCCATGTATGTTGGGGACCTAGATGTCCTAATCCTTACAGGGAGGAGCTTCAATGGATCAATCACCAAGAGCTAAGAGAAGAAACCATGTAATCTGAAACTTTTTAGAGGACTCTCCTAATGAATTACTGAGCATTGGGGCCTTTGCTCTGTGCCACTGAACTGATCGAAGTCCTTTTCTACGCATAGCCCTTAGAATTGTTGGTGGTAATGCACTCGAAATCTCGCATGGCCAGTGTGAAGTCTTTGACTAGTTTCAAGTTTGCGTGTTTCTCTAAGCGTGGGGAAGCAGGCTATCTTTTTTTTTCCTTTTTGATTTCTTCTCACCACGGTTGAAATTTAAGCAGTGAAGAACGCAAATCTGACGACAAAACTCTTGGGTTCTATGCTTTTTGCTCGACAAATACTCCAAGCCAAGAGCACCGTCCATGTGGACAGATATTTTACTTGATATCCTTCTGAGTGATGTTCATGGATTACTATTTAGTTTGATAAACTGCATTCCACTAATCAAGTACAAGAATCAGCTCCTGTATTTGATTACTATTTTGAAGCATTCAAGGACCCTTCGCCAATGCAGTGGGCCCTTGTATCCATGAAAGGCCCAGTGAGTTCCTGAGATTTCTCTTTTTTTTAGATAAAGGATTAAAATCCGGTCTCTGCAACAGCACACAACCGAGCGTTTACAAATGTAAATCATAGAGGAGCATGGAAAACAAGTTATCGAGAACTAAAAAATTAAACGCCAATTCTATAATTGCTTCTTCATCCACTCTTGGCGAAGATTTCCAATGTCACCACCTCTAAGGCTCTGCTTGCCAATCGGATACTCTCTTTGTTGGTCTTAGATTGCAATAATGCCCAAAACCGGAGCCAGTATGTTCCTCTAAAAATAACCTGCATAAGAGTAGAGGATTGTTTTTTCTCAAAGAGTAACTCATTACGTGTACACCAAATAGCCTATAATAAAGCAGCACCACCAACAAGAATAATTTTTTTTCCACTCTTCTCAATGCCTGTTAACCAATGTCCAAGCAAATGAGACATAGACTTCAGCGGAGATAAACCAGTCGCAATATGCACTATTCTCCAAATAGCTTTTGCATGGTGGCAATCAAAGAAAAGATGTCTTATTGTTTCATTACAATTACAAAAACAACATTTTTGATTCCCATGCCAATGTCTTTTAGCTAAATTATCCTTTGTTAAAATTACTCCTCTTTGTAAGTACCAAAGGAAAATTTTAATCTTTAAAGGGAGTTTCAGTTTCCAGATGAACTTATTATGGAAAGGAGTCCCCTGGTTCATCAAATAGATGTACATAGAGCGCACACAGTGGCAAAGCCAGAAACTTCTAAAGGAGGGGGCCTAAGAATGAAATGAATTTCTATTAGGTTATATAAAGTAATCAACGTGTTGGCTCTTCCACATTAATATGTACAATAAACTTATAAGAATAACCAATAGTCAAACGTTCAGTTGTACTTCCATGCATAATGCTCCACTGGGATAGAACGAAAGGACAGAAAAGAAATCTTTCTTTTGTTTCCTTCATTGCTCATAAAAGAAAAGAAAATGGTAATTATCTTATTTTAGAAGAGAAGGAAGGGACATGCCGATATGAAGCAGTGCTCCCAACACAACATTAGAATATGTGCACTTTATGAAAAAGAAAGAAAACTCAGCGGAGTATAGGTAGATAAACTTAACAATATATGGATGGGCACCATGGAATGACAAGAGAATGAACAATAGGGTAAAATTTACGATCTGACATTATGGCAAGAGATGTTACTTAGGCTCTACTTTGTAGTTAGCAATCAAACTTGTTTGTTTAAATTATCGAAAGGAAGTTGCATCTCCTTTTTATGACTACTTTCAAGGAGAGACAAACAATATTAGCAAGTGAACTTTTTTCTTCATGAGCCGCCGGGGGGGCCCAGGCCCCACCACGCCCCCCCGACGGCTCCGCCACTGAGCACACAGAGAATTCCCCATGTCTATGAAGACTCCATTGAAAAATATCCCTTCCACCAGTAAGCTGACAATGAGCTATCTTTGCTATAAGATTGTACCAAGCCGTTAATTTATCCCCCACTAATGATCTTCTAAAATTAATGTCTGGTGGCATCTGAGTCATGACCTTTGCGACTGTATTATGTGGGTAATGGACGATATTATACAAACTTGGAAATTGAACTTTAAGCGGTGAAGAACCCACCCAAGTGTCCTCCCAAAATCTAGTTTGTGTACCATCACCAATTCGAAAGGAACCACATTTCAAGAAGTCATCTTTGACCATCAATAGACCTTTCCAAAAATGTGAGTCCCCAGGTTTAGGCTGTACTTGGGACAAATATTTGGAGTTTAGATATTTATTTTTAAGCAAGGTCTGCCAGATCCCATCCTCATTAAATAGCTTAAATAACCATTTGCTTAACAGGCATTTGTTCTTAGTCCGAAGGTCAGCAATACCCAACCCTCCCTGATTTTTAGGATGACACAGAATATTTCACTTAGCAAGGTGATATTTTCTCTTATCATTATTACCTTGCCAAAAGAACCGAGATCGATAAAAATCCAGTTTTTGTAGAATACCCTTGGGAATTTCAAATATCGACATCATGTACATAGGGAGACTACTTAGGACTGAATTTAATAGTACAAGTCTGCCCCCATAGGAGAGGTGTTTGTAACATTCCAATTTTTCAATTTCCCAAATTTGAAATTCAAAATCTGAACCCCTGAAAATTTTCTCGAATTTAATCTAGCTTAAATTGAATTTTTAAAGTCAACAAGGTTTTAATTCGATTAATCAATACTTCAAAATAATTATTTCTTATTTTATTTGGGTTCCTTGTGCTTAATTTGATTTTTTTATATTTTTGGGGATTTTTTCAGATTTATTTGCAATTTATTTGAATTAATTGAACTTTATTCGGATTCTCTGGTTTTTTATTTAATTCGGAAATTATTTTCGAATCATTTTCTCTCCGAGACGATTTCACTGTTCCCTACCGATCGACCCGATCCTGTTCAACCTCAGTCCGGCCCAACTCAATCGCACAGCCACACATGGAAAACCCTAGCACATCTCACCGTTGATCCTCAATCCGACGTCCGAGAATTTGCGCCGCCAACTACCGGTGCAAACCCTAACCCTAACCCGTTTTGATCCAACGGCTGCCCTACGGTTTTGTCGTTTTGTCCTAGGAGAAACCCTAGCACATCAGCCGTAGATCCCCGATCCAAGGAACGCGAAGAAGCCACGTCGCCCCGTGCCGCCGCCGCCGCTGGAAAACCTAGCCGCGCGGGCATCCTCTACTTCCGTGCCGTTTCACGCCTCCCGAGGCTATAAATAGTCCCTCCGTACCCCGCCTTTGTGCTCACGCTCGCGCCACCTCTTTCCCTCTTCCTCGCGGCAGAGGCGCCTGTGGAAGCCGCTAGACCTCGTCGGAGTTTGCCTCCCGTGCGCAAAGCTTCTCCGCCGTGTTACTCCATCTCCGGTGAGTCTCCGGAGACAAGTCTTGTACCGTTGAGTTCCTAGTGTCATGTTCTTTCTGAACCGCATCATCTCGTGGCTAATCCGACGATGCTCTGCCGTTTCCCGTGTCTTCTTCCTCAGTTCCGGCGGGTCTGCGCTGCCGCCCCACCGTTGCGCTTCTCCACCAACCGTAGCCGTCGGATCCTTCCTCAACGATCAGATCTTCACGTACACGTTTTCGGTAAGCTCTGAGCCCAAAACTGCCGAGTCATTTCTACGTGAGAGCCTGGTATTCGACGTGTAGATGCCACCTCCGCACCACATCATTGCCATGTCACCACCACCGCACGCATGTGAACCACATGACTCCGTGTCAGCTCCACGTGCGCGCCATCTCACGCCACCGTAGACCTAGTGCCGCGTGGCAGCTGCGTGTCCGCCACATGTGCGCCACGGCATCGCCACCTCAGCCGTCGTCGCCGAGTCACCTGCTGCGTGGCGCCAGGTGTTAGCCACGTCGTGCCACGTCTGTGCCATGTCACTACCACACGCACACGTGTCGGCCAAGTCCACAGTAAGCCGTGAACCTGATTCACGTGGACCGTGTCTATGACACAAGGGCCCCACATGTCAGCGCATATATTCCGTATTTTCCGATTTAAACCGAATTTCCCAATATTCAGCGAATCATAGCGCGACACGTGTCAACCCTTTCCGATTTTCCTGATTTTTCTTCCATTTAAACTTTGGAAGCTTCGTTCTCCTCCGTTCGAACTCCGATTTGAACGATTCAAATTCCTAAATTCATCTAAAATCAATATCTATCTGTTGGTGTATTTATTTTGAATTTTTTGATTTTATTTATTTATTTTTATTTATTGTTTTGTCTCGTTTTGCGTGTGTCGCGTGCAGACGATGCATCGGTTGAGCGAGCGGAGCATCCGGCAGAGGTAGCAGCAGCGGAAGAGGTGGAAGGCAAGTCTTCCTTGACCATTTTGAACCCAAGTTTATGAAATGTTATTTTGTTTTAAATTATTGCATGCTATTTAATTTACGTATCGTACTTTAATGTCATTTTAAATGCTTAGATAAATGCCAAATTGTTATACCCACATTGATATTCCTGTTGATAACCATTGACACCCTAGGAAAACTAATTACTGTATTTAATGATAAACATTTTATTATGGGAACGGTAGAAAATGCTTAGCCATGCTTAATCACGTCGGTACCTTACCATTATGGAAATGATTTCATTCTTTATTCAAAATGAATTGTGGAAATTATGGCAATTGGTGTTGCCGGTATTAATTTGAAGTTAAAAGTGAAAAATGATTTAGACCGGGGCGGATTGGTTGAATGGCGGGTGCGGGATGCACAAAATTTTGGAATGTGATTGTCCGCCCTAGTCAATTAAGGACCGGTCGTGTGTTACCTTGGGCCATGCTATACAGTACAACCACATGTCTATAATGGGTACGACCTGGCTAAGTAATTTGCATGTATCGCTATTTGACTTCGCCATTTGGATGTGCGGTTTACCGGGAGGGTACTTGCAAGGCGCAAGAGGGGGCTTCTGTACTGGGCGGGTAGCCCTAACAGCAGTGAAACCTTAGCGGGCGGAGTCGGTAGCGGTATTATGCATTGTAAGGGCCTTGTCATGATCTCCCTGCCGGCACACCAAAGGAAGTGTGTCAATAGCTTGGCGGAAGGGGTTGATCATGTCGTGTGGGTAAAGTGTACCAACTCTGCAGAGTCAAAACTACTTGAGTAGCCGTGCCCACGGATAAGGGCAAGCGTGGAACGCTTTTGTAAAAATGGGGGTCGTTACAGTACCAACTCTGTGAGACCCCGTTCGGATGAACAGGAACCTCCATGTGATTACTGTGCTATTCCCTGGATCAGTAGCTAGCACTCACATGTTTACAACAATTGGAAATCACAACCATACAAAACATTAATTAAGCGGAAACGATTATACAAATAAATATTACAACTCAGAGAAATCTAGCAGCAAAAGAAGCGAAACCTTGCAGTGTACCCATTCAATCCCGCAGGCAACTACGAAGGAATAAAAGGTACAGGATCAACAGATTGTTTGCTAGAATTGAACACGCAAAAGACATACTCAATACCATACTAAGAGTCGAATATAACCATATAAGGAATATGTTTACATTCAGAGCCTATCGTCGAGGTAGGGATTGTTCTGAGTACTAGACGTTTTCTAGGTCCCCAAAATAGTTTAGAAGTTACTAATATCTTTCTTGACAAGGGGAAGTAGAACTTTTCTTAGGCAGACATTGGCCTTCAGATTTTTGAGATCATTCTGGTAGTTGCTGGATTACTTCATGAGGTCGAAGTCAAGGTGGATTCCGCTTCTGCTTTGGACATTTGTTGGCATAATGTCCTCTCTCCTCTAGCGGAAACAGGCAATATTGGCCTTCCGGTTTTGTGTACCAGATAGATGATCATTCTTGGGGCAAGCATCTTCGTTCAATTGCCTCTTCTTTAATTGATCCTTTGGGTAAATTGCTTCAAATTGGATTTCCCCTGTTTTTGGAGACATCATTTCAACTGGGGCGACTTCTGGAATGACTATGTTACTAGGAGATTTTTGCTCTCTTTGGGGGCACTGATTAGCAAAGTGACTCGTCTCGCGACAAACAAAGCACCTCTTTTTCTGTCGATCGTATAAGCAACTTGCTCTTGATTTTAATTCCTTTACTCTTGGAGTTATAATCTTGACAGTAGTGATTTCGGGCATGACCATAGTTGCAGTAGGTATTTGTTCTTCCTAGGGGCATTGCTTAGCAAGATGGCCCACATGGTGACAGTTAAAGCATTCACGCTTTTCTCGTGGTAGCTTGTTGGGCACAATTATATGCTCAATACGGTCTCCGTTGCGAATCTCATCTCGCTGCTTCTTAGGACATTCCCTGGCCCAATGACCTTCTTCTTCACATAAGAAACATGCTGATAGTGATGGCCATTTATTACTTTCTGGACGGAGGTTGTCATGATTGATGTGCTGTTTCTTGGATTCTTCAAGCGATTTCTCTTGCATAGCTTTCCTTTTATTTGCCAACTCTTGAGCAACTAAGGCTCGAAGTTTTTCTCGTTGATGCTGAACTGCAGCAGTGACTAATGGATCAAGGAAGCACTGCGGTGGATAATGATCTCGACCTTCACAAAGGAAACAAGTGATATTGTCCATAGGACACTTTCCAGGAAAATGATTTCCTTCACAACTAGAACAGTTGATTGGATGCTCATCATCGGTGTGACCTATTTCTCCTGGCCGAATGCAAGCACGGGCTTGGTTTTTGGGCTGACAATACTCTAAGGAATAATGCTCGGTGTTAAATAGGATGTAGAAGGGACTTTTTGTTCCAAACAATTTGTTCTCTCGGCAAGAGCTGAAATATGATCTTCATTTCGAGGTTGAAGGCCTGGTAGGATTTTACTTCCAAGCTTTTTGCTAAGGGATCTCGTCACAGGCATCCTGCAACAATATTTATTAAGATAAGGTTATTCAGGTGAATTTCAGTTGGGTTTCAGGCATTTTGCAACCACATTTGATGAGATGTTGGAATCATGGAAAGATGGTTAGATAAGAGTTATCTATATTATGAAGTAATATTTGATTCTTTCCAATTAACTCTAGTTGCGGTTTCTATGCAGATTATGAAATTTTTGGTTTGGTTTATAAGGCAACGTTTCGTTCTTTAAAAGTTTAATATATATTATTGTTATCATTTCCAGGGATTGACTCATTGTGAATTTTTGACCGAAAGGTTCATACATACACGAGGGTAATCCGAACGACAATACAAGGTACTCTCCAATTAAGAATTCAAAGGAACACCAATTATAATATCGATTATCATATAAAGGTTGTAGGGTTCCTAATCACATTTTGAGGATTCATGTGATTGTAAGTTTACTAATTATTATCTGATTAGAGAAGTCTTTAATTTAAGATTTCTCATTCAGACTTCATAGTAAGGGATTTTATTTCTTCTGGTTTAGAATTTCTACATATGATCCTTCATGACGGATTGATAAAGGAAATGGTGAAGAGCTTCTGGTGGTAGCTGATTGTAAATACTTTTGATGATTGTTTGTTTGTTAATGTCTTGACCCGATTGTTGACGATGGATTTTTGAAGTCTTGTGCAAACTTTGTATGCATGAATATGGGCATCTATATTAATGCCGTGAACTGCATGCCTAGCGAAAAATCTTATGTCCAGATCCTTGGATAGTGTTGAGTTGTGTGTTGTTAGGATGTTTCACGCAGTGACGTAAAACTTGACCTTCCAATTGAGTGCTAACATGGCTATGATTTTATATTCAATTTCTTGGTGTACATGGGTTTGCTTTGTATCTCAACAGTGCATAGTTTTCATGTTCAAGGTTTGTAGCTAATTCTTTTTACAGTATTACTCTAGTTTTTCTGACTGTCCATAATAGTTGCTCTTAAAGGAAGGATGTCAGAATGATAATTTGGATAATAAAGGGATTTAGGATGAAAGGAAAGGTTGTACCATACTCATAGTTGTGCAGCCTATAAAACCTTTTGAGAGTTTATACTTCTAAGATATTATTTTATATTTTAATTGCTTCATAACTATGGGTTCCTTATATGGTTTTGGGTCATCTTATTATGATTCTTTAACCTATCGGTTAAGCATGACGAGAGTTTCCCGTAATAATAATATAGTCAGAAAATTTTTTAATTAATCAAATTGCAACACACTTTCATTTATTATATAAGAACTATACATTTTCTTATGTCATAACAAAGTTCTATAATGCTAACCTACTACTTTATAGTCATGTCTTCCATTCTAGTATCGAGGGGTTCAACTAAAAATTCTGCAGTAGAAGTACTTCCCGAAGGTAGTAGAGGTAGTTGTTATGGCATTAGTTATTAGAGAATCTTGAGGGCAAGAGGTGCCAGAATGTAGTATGAATATAATGATCGAGGATATTTAGTGAGTCCTGGCATACAGACTTTGACGAATTTGGTTGGTATTGGAACTTGCGGATTATAGCAACGTATGACAGCATTTTCTTAGGTAGTCCTTATTATTGCCATAAGAAGAGTACAGGGAAGAGGTAGGTTTGGCGCGGTTGATAAAGCAACGTTTTGTTCTTTAATAATCCTTTTAATTAAAATTTTCTTATTAAGTAGGGTTAACACATCGCAAATTTCAACCTAGTGGTTTAACATTCACGAGAGTAACCCAGAAGAAATACAAAAGACAAACAACAGAACTTCAAGAACACAGAAGTAATATATATATTTTTAACTTAATACATAGGAAGGGTATCTATGTTTCTTCTTTCTACTGGCCATATGTATTTTTGCGTAATAAGTTTACTACATAGCTAAAATAATGTGTAGTTTGTATAATATCATCTTTTGTTGTAGGCTGTTCAGAGATGAGTCTTCTCTTATTCCTTTGCACCACTTACTGATGTCGGTATTCCCAGGCCTTGATGAAGTCGGAGAGGTTGTGCTGCTTGTTACTTCTATTTTCCTGAAGTTGTTGATGCAAACATCACGATGTTGCTGACTTGTTGCTTAAGTTATTTTCAACAAGTTTGTTGGTGATTTTCGTTTTGCAAAAAGACAGGGAGAGAAATATTGCTAAAAAGAATAACTTAGGAGTAAAGAAAGGGAATTCTACAGAGAAATGAATACACAGATGAGAAGATTAAATTCGATAGACAGGAAAAGAGTATACATATAAGAAGATTAATTTCTATAGATGGGAAAATAGTATGTGTGCAACTGATGCTATGAGTAACATTAATTGTACATATACTCTTTTTATATTTCTTTAGAAAATAGAGTTCTGATTTTTTTTTCAGTTTTCATTCTTATCGTTCATTCGAAAGTTTCTGTTCAGAAAAATATAACTTTTCTGGTCCTAGCTCATTTTTATGGTACATAACTTAAGCAAAGTAATGAGGTGAGTTTTAAGGCATGGTTATAAGTTATTGTTGGGGCATTAGGTTTTGACCAGTCTAAAGTGATTTAAGTTAGTTTGGTATTTACTAATATGGTGAGATGTTGAACTCGGTTTATATATGGGTGGTGTGGTTTCAAGTCAAGTTAAAAGTAGTAATGGAGTTTGTATTACAAATCTGGATGAGATTAAGTTTTTAGAAAGGTTAATAACCATGGTTACATGGGTGAGAATCTGTACAGGTAATAGACAAGTTCATGAAAAGTTCTAGAGAGGGAAGATATAAACTATGCTATGATTTCTTATTTATCCTATGGGTTGATTTTTCAATATTCATACATGAGGACAATTTACTGTGAAACTTTAACCTTAGTGATTAAGTTCCCACATATAAATCAGTCCTGGCAAATAAAATAAAAACCCAAATTCTCAAGTAGCAGAACATAACGATAACACAAATTTCTCTATATAACTAGAGCGGAATAATATGCTATGCGCAAATGGTTTCTTATCTTAAGCTAGATCGTAAGATATTCTAATCTTCTGCCCTTTTACAGTTGTGTGATGCTGACTCTTCATGAAGAAAATCTTCGAGCTTTACTTTTGCTTTGTCTTGGTGAAGCGTTGCATGTTTTCTTGAGATAGTTGTCGCAAGCATTGTAGGCTTCTTCGGTGGGCATGAAGAACGGCAACGACAGCAACATGTCTCAAACATCTTCAGAAGCAATACTAAAGATGAACCATGAGTAGAGATTTGTTTTTGAGATAAGGAGAATTTGTTTACAAATCAAAGTGAATGTAGAGACAAGAGTAGAATCTTAAGAATGAGAAAAGAATGGCAGAGTCTAGATTTTGCAAATTCAGTAATCTTTTGAAAATAAACTTTTGAAATTGCTTATTCCAATGCTATCGACCATGCTATCTAAAGTTTATCCTACGGTCAAGATAGCTCGATACCAATCAGATCGACCCCCATTTTTACAGGATGCAAAATGGAAATCTAATGTGCTTGCAAGATTAGTCCTCGGATCAAGAGCTAGCATGCACATTTCAACAAATGGAATCACAACCATACAACATATTAATTAAGCGAAAGCGAATAATTACATAAATATTACAACACAGAGAATATAGCAACAAAAGAAGCAATAACCGTAGTTTGCCCAACCGATCCCAAGCAGTAACCCACTGCATAAACTCGGATAGATCACACCGAAGAAAAACCCGCAACCTGCGATGAACACTTCGAAGCTTCGCTTAAACCACCTACATATAATTAAGCAAGGGTGAGTACTTTACGTACTTAGCAAGACTTGAGCAAATCCTACAATATATGCAGGCCATTTCAAAGGAAAGGTTTCTACAGTTAATTTGCATAAAGCGGATTTGAATTGGTAAATCAAGTTATTTGCAAACGGAATTTGTAAAAGCAAGATTAATTGATAACAAATACATAAAGCATAATTAACACTCACAGTCCTCCATGACGTGAGCGATTTAATCATTCATATTCACGAAATTCCATCAATGCCACCCTTCGACATAAAAACACGGTTGCAAAACAAATGGTACCAACCCTTTTGAAAACAATAAACATCTAGCATTGGAATGAAATCACCAAGTGCTCATGACCGCGAAGCGCTAATTAATTAGATTTAAACTCTGCGAGGTGTACAACTTTACCCACAAGTCATGGTCTTTCGACCATACATAGTCGTTACATTACCTAGACATGGCTTTGACCAGCCGGGGCGTTAACCCCGCCAGAGAACCGAAACACACACGCGAGTCGTGGATCCACTTTCGATACCCCAACACAACACAACGTTTCAACACGGCGGTATACCGTTGCATTAGCAAGTAGACCTGACCGGAATACCCGTCGAGGTAGACTCGACCAAAAAACCTGTGCGAGCTCCCGCCTACCAATGACGAAGCCATGTCTAATTAACATAACAAGCTATGGCTACCCCATAAATAGCTCTCGTGGTTGCACGGAAATCTCGGATCAATAGCGTCCCATTGCTCGGTCCTTAATACGACACGGGCGACACTTCACCCTACACTACGTGCAATTTCACTCGCACATCCGGCTATCGCCAATAATCGCCCGCATCAACACATAGTTTTCTTTTGGGTTTTTAATCAAAGTACCCACAACCAACAGTGACATTTTCAATGTTTTCAGGAAACAAATATCAATTTGATCATGAACATTGCTAATTTTAAAGCATGGCTAAGCATGAATAATATGAACGTATATACCCAAAATGACATTAAGACCTGTCTAGCCCTATTCTGTGGTTATCAAGGTTCACATTGTCATAATCATCAAAGGGGGATCACGAGATAACAGGTATAACTACCAAACCACAAAATAGCAGACTTATGTAAAATAAACGTATGCATGAAACAATTTGATGCACAAAAGGAATATAAAATACTGGGATCAATATGGTCAAAGGATGCTTGCCTTGCTTAATTGACGATTACGACGAAGACGAGAATTGCGGTTGACGACGACGACGACGGAAACAACAACGTCGGGTGTAATACTGCAAAAAAAATGTGTGGCTGAAATCTCTCTCTCTCTCTTCCTTTTGTTTTGTGTGGCTGACAATTTCCTGGAGGCAATCACTTTTTTTCTTTCCTCAGCCGATTCCCCTGGCCAGCACTCTCCTGCGCCCTCAGCTTCTTGGCCGTCTGCCCCTTGCGCCTCTGCAACCCTAGCGAGTTCCTCTCCCCCTGGCGATTCCTCCCCTGGTCTCCCTCCTAGCCGACCTTTACCAACAGCAGAGGGCACCAGCGAAGAAGCCACCAGAGATCAGAGCAGCAACAGCCTGGGTCGGCGCCTCCCTCCCTGCTGGCGGGCGCCCTACTCGGCCCTGCTCGGCGACCTCTTCCCGGCCCGAGCTCCTCCCTTCCCTTGCGGCAACCCTTCTCCACCTCCCTCATTCCTCCATGAGAAAGACTTGAGGTAAACCCTAGGTCTTTGGGGATTTTAAGGCTTGCATGCAAGGTGTTTGTGCTATTGCCCAGCTAGGATCCTTGTTTTGTGAGGCATTTAGTTGGGGAAATGGAGAGACTAGGGTGATTTGAAATTTCTGGTTTGAGCAGATTTTCGTCCATTGTTAGAGCTGCTATTTGAAATTTTTGCAAGCGTTTACTGGGGGTTTGGCTATAACGAAAGTTGTAGCCAATTGGATTACCTTTGAATAGAGACTAAAATCGCTAAATTTCGTTCAGCCGTTTAAAAGTTATAGCTATTTTACCGCGTGCTGTCCAGAACGCGTTAGTTCTGCGGCTGTCTGCTGTTCGTCGCAAATCTGAGAAATATCGGTGCTTTTCCCGGTCGGTTGGCTATAGAAAAAGTTGTAGATAATCGAATTATCTTTCAATAGCGACTGAAATCACTAAGTTTCATTCATCCGACTAAAAGTTATGACTGTTTTACCAAGTGCTGTCCCGGGTTGGCAGATTTCTGTTTCCAGGTTTTTTGGAGTGGGTTGCGAAGCCGACTTAGTATGAGTCTTGTGTTGATTTATGGGCATGTTTTTGAGTGAGTTATATCCATGTGCAGGTGGTGTGACCCCAGGTGTGGTAACCTCGTCTCGCCACACCGTCTCGTGAAGTTGAAGGCAAGTGCATCAATTGATTGAATTTTGTGAATTGTAGATTGTATGTCTTGATCGATTTTATATGAGAGCCGCTAATGCTTGTTGTGGTTATATTGACAACACTAGTATGGATGAAACTTGCATGTGCATCCTTGTTTGTTTGCTATGTGTGCTACATTGAAGAATTATGTGCCTTGTCTATGTGACTTGTTGTGCTAACTTGTGTTCCGTGTTGGTGCTTACTAGTAGGATTAGGGTATTATTGATATTAAAGCCATGAGTTTTGATTCAAGAATAATGGTTCAATTCGTAGTCATGATAAAAGATTATGGTTTTTGTATGAAGTATTGATGATAAATGAATGTGAGGACGGAGTATGGAATTTGATTGCGAAAATGGTTTGATTTATAATCAAGATAGATGGAATTAGTAATTACTCGAGAATTGGTGATGAGAGTATGATTATAAGTGTTGAGAACGTGATTTTGAGTGTTGCGAATGCGATTATGAGTGTTGAGGATGTGAATGGTAATTTATGGATGTGAGGAGTGGCTGATATTTATGTATTTGGCTATGGCTATGCAAATGTGAGGAATGAATGTGGGTTGCAAATTGGTTTATGTCAATTGCATTTGTGCATTCATGATGGAAGAGGTGACCCATTCTGATGCGGGCCTCTGTTACCTCGTAGTCCCATATACGTGGGTGTATGGGAGCGAGTCAGTAAGAGTAGGCACCCTCCACCACGGGTGGAAGGGGAATGAGAGGGTGCACACTGACGGGTGTGCACTCGGCCATACCGGTATGTGCTAAAAGAGGAGATGAGCATGCATGATGCATCATATGCATGGAAGTTGTGAAATCTGCATCTGCATTGCATTGACAATGATGGATCATGTTTTATGCATTGATTATGATGTATGGATATGAGGTTCTGCTTTGCATGGTATAATTGCATTTGTATTGCATTGACAATGATGAATTATGTTTAATGAGATGATTGCGATGTATGGATATGAGCTTCTTCTTTTGTATGTTTTGTGCACTTGAGCATGAAAGCATAAACGCATTCCATTGCATTATGTGTTGCAACGGATAAATGGGATTGATAGGAATGGGAAGAACAGGTTGAGGATTGAGGCGTGGACTCATCCAGAAATGTTTATTGAGGCAGAGGTAAGTTTTGTTACGTTCGAGTTGGTTGCGGTAAGTGGAGTCAATTACTGCTTCTGTTCCTGGATGTTTTCAGTTAAGTAATGATTATGGTAAATGATGGAGTAATCGTTCTCTTATGTTTTGGATCTTTTATGAATTCAACTGCCTTCATTTAATTACGAAGGCCAATTAAAGAAACTGTTACTCTATGTTTTGAAGTAGCTGTATTTTAGTTTAATTTCTTACTTTGTCTACTTGTTGCACTTTGCTGAGTCTTGGACTCACGCTTATTTGTTTCCTGTTTTAGGTACCTTGAAGTTGGCTCAAATGCGGTTGGGAGTAGTATCACGTGCGCCTTGACCTCCACAATCTAGTTAAGCGATTCGTTAAGTCTGAATGTAACTTCTGTGTTTGTAATATGTCTTTTGTCGTGGGGGAGTTATTTATTTCTATTGGATGTGAGGTTGGTTAACTAAGGACCTGCTAGAATGATATCATGTGACTGCATATGTTTTCTGTCTGCTGAGTGGATGTCCTATTTATCTAGAGAGGTCATGCCGAAATTTTGTAAATTTCGGTGACTTAGTTTTAAGTCGGTTCAAGATTTTAGAGATTAAATTCAGTTTCAATCTTTTCGTAGAGGTGTCGTTTGTTATTTAGGGTTTTTTGGTAGCATTCGCGGTGCGTTTGGCGCCGGGGTGTTACATCGGGTTCTACTCGTCGATCAACGGAAATAAAGCAAATAACTAACTTTAATAAGGGCAAAAGAAAGCAGATGGAAAAACAAATAAAACTCTGATAAAGAAACAGGACTTGCTTTTTATGAATTTATTAATCTTAATTTACGAATTCAAGATGCAAAAATAGTCTAGATTATACAATTATTCATTAGCTACAAGGTGTATTGATCTTATTGTTCCAAAGATGCATTCCGATACCTTATTCTTGATAGATTGTGCTTTATTAGAATTTAGAGCTAAAGCAAAACAAAGCAAGATTATTTCCTTAGATTATTGCGAGCATATCTTAGGGATCAATTCTAGGTCATTCTTTACCAAATTCAGGATTTGATGAGTTGCTTTGGGTGTTAAAGAAAAAACTTAAATGATCATGTTAGAGTATGAACGATTTGTTCTTTATCTTTAATTGATTTCGCTTAGAATTAGCTTTACGCAAATTAGATCTATTGATTTAGGCTACTGATGACATTTCCATCAAACATGAGAAGGTTCTGGTGATAAAATAACTTAACTACAGGTTTCCACATTGAAACTACAATTCGATCATCCATATTACGATCTAAAGTAATGTGATTATTTAGGGTCATTAAGCTATTAAGATTAATATGTAAACCTTAGCAAAATGAGATTATCTTTTTATAATGGGGTAGTCTACACCTTGAAGAACACGACTAAACTAGTTCCACAAGTTTTAGGATTTTGGGCGAGACTATAATGTTATCGCTAAAATGGTTCATGCTATACTTAAAGACTATACTATTCAAAATCGGCAAGAAAGGGCAATGACAGATTAATGATTATGGGTTTTGAACTAGCTTGATTTAAATGGAAAGCACACTGTAATTAAGATGTTTTTGCAGAATATGGTAGTATAAACTTTGTACAATGTTTCTAAACTGGTTTTGCTGATTTTAGTATTTGGACGAGTTATTTTATCGATGGCTAAAATAGCCTAAATGATCATATTTGAATCCTTAAATCGGCCAAGTTTCAAACTTGATTCCCAACTACACTATACATGATTCTTGATTCATTTTGCAGGTGTTAGCAGAATACCATTCTAGAAATGTTATAAAGTTGTTCGGTATTATTTTAACTTCAATTGCAATAGATAAACTATTTATTTGTTGTCATAATCAACATTTCTTTTCATTAAGAGAATGCTAATTAAACCTTATCTTAAACATTTTTGCATACATGGATCCTTACTGTTTTTAGGAACTTGATGAAATTTACCAAACCATTTTGTGAGCCATTACACTATTATTTTGTCAATGGCCATAATAGGGTTCATTAAGGATTGTGAAACATATAAGTTAAATTGAGTTCAACATTAGATGATTTTACATATTTGGGTTTATTATGATTCCAGAGACAAACAAGAATTTATTTTATAGCTTTAAAAGTTATATGTTTCATACATGCCATAATGTTCATAATAAAGTGTTTATCCCATTCTTGACTTTAGCAATTGTTCTATGATTCAAAGAATTAAATATTTTTGTATATTAAGAATGTTACTGATTTTATATGATTATACAAATTTGTTCCATTGAAATTGAATTAAAATTACAGAAGACATTCATGGTTGAATATGAAACTGATTTGGAAATTCATTGAATTAAAGAAATACGTTTTCCCTAACTGAAAACGCCTTCTGGGACTTGGCCTTCTTCTACCTTGCGATGCTGACTTCCTGGCCCCACTGCGCAGCCACAAGAAACAGAGGCACGGCTAGGGCTGGCGGCGAAGGTAGCTCCGGCGATGGTCCGGCGAGTGCGAGGGCATGGAGAGCATCAGCTCGGCGAGGGGAGTTGATTCGGCCGGAGGGCTTCCAGGGAGCTGCGCCCACGAGGAGGGGCGGCGGCAATGGTGGGAGCTCATCGGAGAAGAAGAACAGGCGACTTCGGCTTGAATCGGCGTCTTGAGCATCCACGGGCCACCGAGTCCATTTCTGCGGTCGCTTCAACGGAAGAATCATGGGAGCTCCACCACAGCTGCCTGAGCCGAGGAAGAAGGCGCCTGCTGCAGCAGCGATTCGCATGAAGAAGCTCCAATGTTTTGAGGGTTTCACTCGGTGGAGTGGGTGATGCTCTAGCTCGAGGATTTGGGAATGGGGTACTCCAAGGCTCGGATTTTCCTTCGCGGCTTGGAGCGCAGGGCTCGGCAATGGAGGAAACGCAGGGGAATTTCTTGCGCTGGCTTGAGGAGACAAGGGAAGAAGTGAGGGGAAGTAGAGCGCTGCGTCTAGTGATCTCTGAGATGCAATGAATGGCTTGGTAGTGGGCTGTACTCCAGGCTTCGGGAGTAGTCGCCAGTGGAGCGAACGGGCTTCGGGAGAGTTCTTCGGTGGAGCGAACGGTGTTGGGGGAGAAGGGCCTGGTGGGTGGGACCACTGTCAGTGACTAGAGTTTCTCCAATGTGCCAACGGAACGGAAAAACAACGAGTGGCCCACACGGCAGTGAGTGATCAAAGGAAAACAGGGTGATTTGGGATGAATTTCTCCTTCTCTCTGATTTTATTGGGCTATCAGATCATGGTATAAATTCATCAAACCTTTTGACGGAGATCTTTGAATATATTCTGATGCCTGGTAAAATTTTCAGATTAAAATGAGTTACTAGGAAATTACTAATATTCTGACAACGGTGACTGCCCTAATTCCTTGTTTCGGATTTTGACTTTCCTTTGGGATCAATTGAAACCTATTATTTTTCAAATTTTGTTTTTCAAAAGGATTTGATCTCAGAATGTTTCCATAAAATTTTTAGCTCCATTTGTGATTCCAATATTTTATGTAAATTCGGACAATACATTATTTTGATTTAAATGTTGTCTTTCCATTTTATCTCTTTATTATTCTATGCATAAAATTTCAATTGCTAATTAAAATGATTTAATTGAATGATCAAGGTTCTCATGGCAATTTTATAAAGTTTTACTTTTTACATTTTTGCCTTTGTCTCTTTTTCATCCTTTGGTTCCATTTGTTAGATTTTTCATACAAAGAATAAATCCGAGGAAATCCAACTAAAACAAATAATGACAAGAGAACTCAGAAATGATTATATTCAAATTCAAAATATATATTTTACTTATTTGCATTTTTCGGGATGTTACAGCTTTCACATGGTAGATTTTCTGGTTTTTGGTTTTAAATGGAAAAATGATGATTTGGTTTAAAATAAAAATGTGGTTGGGAATCATGAGCTACCGAGCTCCGGATCTTAGTTTGGCGGTTGGAGCCAACCAGGTAGTTGGAACCTAGAAAATTGTTATACTTCAAATTTAATTAATTATGCTATTTACATTTTGTTAAATGCTGCTTTATGAAATTATTACTTGTATTTAAATTTAAATTTTCGCTTTATGCAAATGAACCCTATATGCTTCCTTTGTTCAAGCCTTGCATTTAGTTAATTGCATTAAGTTTCCAAGACTTGCTGAGTATGTTGCATACTCACCCTCGCTTTTCATTGCCGGGCTGCTTATTCCATAAAGCAGATGAAGAGATCTGAGCTGGCTATCCGAGAGCCTGCAATCCACCATTCGACATCTGCGGTGATGGCTTTGAGGAGGAGGAAGACCTGGACTACTAGGGAGCATACCCCAGTCGGTTGCCTGTGGGCACACTGATTGGCTCTTTTTGTTGCTTCATTTCCGCTGTTAGTTTCACACTTAAGCCGTAAGGCTCGATACTTGTAATAATGTGATGATGATGTTTACTCTCTTTTGCCTATTTACTGTTGTTTACTTTATGATATGTCTGTGTTATCATCACTGTATGACTGTGTGTGCTAGCTGTTCCTAGACTAGCACGGTTGAAACACAGAGGGGTCGGATTTGGTAATCCGGGTCCCCACAGAGGTGGTATCAGAGCCATATCGACTGTAGGTCGCAACCCTAGTTAGAATGGATGGTTAGAATTTCAAAATTTATTTTCTAAATCAAACCAACGAATTTGAATTTAGAAGTTGGTCTCCTCTTACCTTATTCTTAGGTTCTTACTTCTTTCCTTTTCTGAATATTATTTGGGAGTTTAAATTTGATCTTATCCCCTAAAATTTCTTTAAGCCTTCGGTCGACTACAAGATCGGTGGAGGGACTGCTAGAAGGACCAAGTGGACGGAAGATCGCTCAGAAGGACCCCTATCAAGAATAAGTTATTAGTGCCCATGTCATCCCTTCTTCGCTTAGTAATCGGAGTTTATTTGGTTTTGCTACTTGCTTTTTGGGTGTATTGTGCACTTGCTTTAGGCATGGTGCTGCAGCCACCTTTCGTTGGAGTTTTTGTTGCCTGTCTTGCCTTGGAATGGGTACCTTTTCCCAGTCTTCTTATCTTTTGCTTTTTCTCTCTTGTCTTGTACTTTTCCCCTCTCGTCTTTGCTAACTTTTCCTTGGCCATTGCTTCAGATGGAGGGACAGGGCAGAGGCCGTGGTCGTGGCCCGGCAGTGCCACAAGAGCAGCAGAGTGACTCAGAGCAGGAGTTGCCGCCGCCGCCACCTGTTCTACCTCAGATGGCCGATATGCAGCAGATGATGGCGATGCAGCTTCAGCTACTGCAGGCTCTGGCACAGAACATGGTGAACAATCCGACCAAGCCTGGCCCAGCATGACATTTCAGCTGCAGTCAAAGTTGGGAGAGTTTATGAGGACTCGACCGCCTACGTTTGCCGGTGCCGGAGAGCCCTTGGAGGCAGACGACTGGCTGAGAGATGTTGAGAAGAAGCTTCAGCTGGCCCAATGCAATGACCGCGAAGGTGCTCTCACGACCATCGGTGAAGGCGTAGCCGCCACAGGTGGGACAACCTGTCTGACCCATCAGGATGCTCAGGCGATCACTTGGGAGGAGTTCTCTGAGGCTTTCAGGACTGCTCATGTACCTGCGGGCATCATTGAGATGAAGAAGTAGGGGTGAAAACGGATCGGATACGGACGGATAATAGCTCTACCATATTTGTTTTCATATTTTTCTCGGATGCGGATACGGATACGGATAGTCGGATCTGAATCACGGATCACGGATAGTATCGAATACGGATCTGGATCGAATCTGAATCGAATCGGATCTGGTTTCAATATTTATCGGAACATGATAACCCTTTAAATTGTACATAAAAATCAACAAAACACATAACTAATTGATTTGATCAAAATATTATTGAAAATTGAACAAATATAAGCATTTTCATTCACTTAGACAATAGTTAGATACCATATCGCAAAACAAAATTATATTAGGTTTAGTTAATCACACACATATGATTAGTTCATCATACACATAAATTAAAATACAAAATAAAGGTAATCTTTGCTCAGAGATACAAATAGAAACAAAAACATAACATACTAAATGTTTGATAATACTTAGATATCATATCTCTAGGAAAAGTATATAACAATTACATGTAATGACTCAAGATTTATAATCTTAGTTGAATTATGTTTAAAATAACAAATTATGTATTTATGAGTTTTTATACATTTTTAGCTACTTATTTAATATATTTTCCTATCAAGAATAGGAGTTTTTGAATTTTTCAAAAATTGAAAATCTGATAAAATCTTGAAAATAATTTTTTAAATGTTATATTGTTACTAGAACTTTCTCAAAAACATTTCATAATTTTTAGAGTTGGTTTGCTAATTTTAATAATTAAAACTTTCTTTAGAGATTAACTAAATTATAAAACAATTCTAAAATTAAGAAACCTTTTGGGCCAAAAGAGTAGTCTTGGCCCAGCCATATGCTATCCGGATATCGACCCACTACTATCCGGATTATCCGAATCGATATCCGTATCCGACGGATAATGAGCTACCGAATCGTATCCGTGTCCGATAAAAAAATATCCGTATCCATATCCGATCCGATAGTATCCGAAAAATATCCGATCCGACAGAATCCGTATCCAAAAATATCCGGATCGGTCGGAAAATATCCGAACCGTTTTCAACCCTATGAAGAAGAGAGAGTTCAGGAAGCTGCGTCAGGGGAACCAGAGCGTGTTAGAGTATCTCAACCAGTTCACCCAGCTTGCGAGGTATGCACCTGAGGATGTGGCCACTGATAGTGCCAAGATCTGGAGGTTCATGGAGGGTCTGGATCCCGACATCAAGGTGCAGCTTGTTGCGTTTGACTTTCCCAACTTTCAGCACATGGTGAACAAGGCCCTAGTGCAGGAGGATGCTCAGCGCCAGCAGCGAGAGTCACGCAAGAGGAAGATGGCTTTCCAGGCTCAGCAGGGAGCGAGTGGATCTCGCCAGCGCTTTCCACCTCAGCGAGTCAGCAGGACACCTGTTCAGGGAGCACCTCGTACTCCTACTTCTGGTCCGCGCCCAGTTGCTCAGGGACCGCAGCAGCTTGCCAGCGCTCAGCCGCAGAGGGGAAACACCAACGCTGCAGGAGTTCAGTGCTTCCACTGCCACCAGTTGGGTCACTATGCGGTATTTGTCCTCGAAGCGCCACGGTGCATTACTCGATACCTTCGGCTTGGGAGCCAGCTCAGTCAAGACTCCAGCTCAAGGATCAGGACATGGTGCGCCTCACACCCCCAGGACTCAGCAGTCGTTTGGGAGAGGGCGTGTCAACCACGTGACTGCAGAGGAGGCTCAGGATGCACCAGATGTGGTATTGGGTACGTTTCTTGTCAATTCCGTACCTACCACAGCTTTATTCGATTCTGGAGCGTCACACTCTTTCATTTCAAAGAATTTTGTTGATCGGTTTGGCTTTGAAACTTTTGCTCTTAAGATTCCCATGATTGTTCAATCATCGGGAAAAGAAATGAAATCTGATTTGGTGTGCCCTAGTGCAACTGTAGAGATCAATGGAGTAAAATTCTTAGCGAATCTCATTCTCTTGGATTCGAAGGGAATTGATGTCATTCTAGGGATGGACTGGTTGACCAAGTTCAAGGGTCAAATTGATTGTGCCAGTCGAGCCATCACTCTCACCAATGCAGAAGGCACTCGAGTGGAGTACATGCCTGATGTGACTTTGAGAGGGAAGTGCACATTGAATAGGCTGAAAGAAGTCACCTTGGAGAGTGTGCCTGTGGTGAGTGAGTACCCCGATGTATTCCCTGAGGATTTGCCAGGCATGCCGCCTGATCGGGAGATCGAGTTCACCATAGAGCTTGTTCCGGGTACAGCTCCGATTTCCAAGAGGCCATACTGCATGCCAGCAAATGAGCTTGCCGAGATAAAGAAGCAAATTGAAGAACTGCTAGAGAAGGGGTTTGTTCGTCCGAGTTCGTCACCATGGGGAGCGCCAGTGCTTTTTGTGAAGAAGAAGGACGATAGTTTGCGGATGTGTGTCGACTACAGAGCGCTGAATGAAGTCACCATCAAGAACAAGTATCTGCTGCCTCGGATCGATGATCTGTTTGATCAGCTGAAGGGAGCTTGCGTCTTCTCCAAGATTGATCTGCGATCGGGATACCATCAGGTGAAGATCAGGCCGCAGGACATTCCGAAGACAGCCTTTACCACTCGCTACGGTCTGTACGAGTTCACTGTGATGTCCTTTGGTCTGACCAATGCTCCGGCGTACTTCATGAATCTGATGAACAAGGTGTTCATGGATTATCTGGATAAGTTTGTGGTGGTGTTCATCGATGACATCCTTATCTATTCTCGAGATGAGTCCGAGCATGCAGGACATTTGAGGATGGTCTTAGAGAAGCTCCGAAGTCACCAGCTGTATGCCAAGTTCAGCAAGTGCGAGTTCTGGTTGACAGGAGTTGCTTTCTTGGGTCATATTGTCTCTGCTGGAGGTATCTCAGTTGACCCGGAAAAAGTGAAAGGAGTGCTCGATTGAGGCAGCCAGTCGATGCGACATCCGGAGTTTCCTTGGTTTAGCGGGTTACTACAGGAGGTTCATCGAGGGATTCTCAAAGATTGCTAGACCGCTCACCCAGCTGCTGAAGAAGGAGAAGAAGTTTGAGTGGACTGAAGCTTGCGAGCAGAGCTTTCAGGAGTTGAAGAAAAGATTGACTACAGCCCCAGTGCTCGTCTGTCCGGACATTCAGAAAGGATTTGAGATTTATTGTGATGCCTCGAGGCAGGGTCTGGGTTGTGTGCTGATGCAGGAAGGCAAGGTAGTCACATACGCCTCGCGGCAATTGCGACCACATGAGGAGAACTATCCAACCCATGACTTAGAGTTAGCTACTGTTGTGCATGCATTGAAGCTGTGGAGGCACTATCTCATTGGGAATCGGTGCGAGATCTTCACAGACCACAAGAGTCTGAAATATATCTTCACCCAAGCTGATCTCAATCTGTGGCAAAGAAGATGGTTGGAGCTGATAAAGGACTACGATGCAGGCATTCATTACCATCCTGGTAAGGCGAATGTGGTTGCCGATGCTCTGAGCCGAAAGAGCTACTGCAACACTTTGATAGTTCAGCCTGCTCTGCATGAGGAATTTCAGCGTCTGAATTTGGGGTTGGTGGAAGAAGAATCTGTTGCTGCTTTAGAGATTCAGCCAACTCTGGTGGACCAAATCAAGAAGATGCAGAAATTGGACAAGGAAGCCGCGAAGATCAAGGGAAGAATCAAGGAAGGAAAAGCCCTGGGATTCTCAGAAGATGACGAGGGGATAGTGTGGCTTGGGAAGAGTATCTATGTGCCGAATCAGAAAGAGCTCAAGCAATTGATACTGAAGGAGGCGCATGAGTCAGCATACTCGATTCATCCCGGCAACACCAAGATGTATCATGACCTTCGAGGTGTTTATTGGTAGCCGAGAATGAGGAAGGAGATTGCAGAGTTCATAGCTATGTGTGATGTGTGCCAGCGAGTCAAAGCTGAGCATCAAAGGCCAGCAAGTTTGTTGCAGCCATTGAAGGTACCTGAGTGGAAGTGGGAAGAGATTGGGATGGACTTTATCACAGGACTTCCGAGGACCAGATCAGGCTATGACTCGATTTGGGTTGTCGTGGATCGGCTGACGAAGGTTGCACATTTCATCCCAGTGAAGACAACCTATAAGGGAGATAAGCTTGCAGAGCTGTATATGACTCGGATTGTGTGTATGCATGGCGTGCCCAAGAAGATTGTTTCGGATCGGGGCAGCTAATTCATATCTAGATTTTGACAAAAGTTACAAGAAGCATTAGGCACCAATCTGAACTTCAGTACAGCTTATCATCCCCAAACAGATGGACAGACTGAGCGAGTGAATCAGATTCTGGAGGATATGTTGAGAGCCTGTGTATTGTCCAATGCAGCCAGTTGGGATCAGATGTTGCCATATGGGGAGTTCTCCTACAACAACAGTTATCAAGCCAGCCTGCAGATGGCACCATTTGAAGCTCTTTATGGAAGGAAGTGTAGGACACCTCTCTGTTGGCATGAGGCAGAGATCGCCAAGTCTTTGGTCCGATATCTGCGGCGGTGAGAACAAGTGAAGATGATTCAGAAAGGTTGAGGACAATAGCAGTCTAGGCGAGAAAAGCTATGCAGATAATCGCAGAAGAGAGTTGACCTTTGCACCTGGCGATTATGTGTATTTGAAAGTCTGCCCGCTCAAAGGAATGCGCCGATTCGGAGTTCGTGGCAAGTTGGCACCGAGATTCATTGGATCTTTCCCAATCCTAGCTAGAAGTGGGGAAGTGGCATATCAGTTGGAGTTGCCGCCGCAGTTGTCCAATGTGCACGACGTGTTCCATGTGTCACAGTTGAGGAAGTGCCTTAGAGTGCCAGAGCATCAGATGCAAGTTGATGATGTCGAGCTGCATGAAGATCTCACCAATCCTGAATATCCCATCAGAATTCTAGAGGAAGCTGAGCGTAGGACAAGGAACAAGGTGATCAAGTTCTGCAAGGTGCAGTGGAGCAACCATCCAGAAGAGGAAGCCACCTGGGAGCACGAGGAGGATCTTCGAGCGGACTACCCCAGCCTTTTTCCCTGGTTAGTTCCAAATCTCGGGGTCGAGATTTCTTGTTAGGGGGGGAGGTTTGTAACATTCCAATTTTTCAATTTCCCAAATTTGAAATTCAAAATCTGAACCCCTGAAAATTTTCTCGAATTTAATCTAGCTTAAATTGAATTTTTAAAGTCAACAAGGTTTTAATTTGATTAATCAATACTTCAAATTAATTATTTCTTATTTTATTTGGGTTCCTTGTGCTTAATTTGATTTTTCTATATTTTTGGGGATTTTTCCGGATTTATTTGAATTAATTGAACTTTATTCGGATTCTCTGGTTTTTATTTAATTCGGAAATTATTTTCGAATCATTTTCTCTCCGGGCCGATTTCACTATTCCCTACCGATCGACCCGATCCTGTTCAACCTCAGTCCGGCCCAACTCAATCGCACAGCCACACATGGAAAACCCTAGCACATCTCACCGTTGATCCTCAATCCGACGTCCGAGAATTTGCGCCGCCAACTACCGGTGCAAACCCTAACCCTAACCCGTTTTGATCCAACGGCTGCCCTACGGTTTTGTCGTTTTGTCCCGGGAGAAACCCTAGCACATCAACCGTAGATCCCCGATCCAAGGAACGCGAAGAAGCCACGTCGCCCCGTGCCGCCGCCGCCGCTGGAAAACCTAGCCGCGCGGGCATCCTCTACTTCCGTGCCGTTTCACGCCTCCCGAGGCTATAAATAGTCCCTCCGTACCCCGCACTGTGCTCACCGCTCCGCGCCGCCTCTTTCCCCTCTTCCCTCGCCGGCGGAGGCGCTGTGTGGAAGCCGCTAGACCTCGTCGGAGTTTGCCTCCCGTGCGCAAAGCTTCTCCGCCGTGTTACTCCATCTCCGGTGAGTCTCCGGAGACAAGTCTTGTACCGTTGAGTTCCTAGTGTCATGTTCTTTCTGAACCGCATCATCTCGTGGCTAATCCGGCGATGCTCGCCGTTTCCGTGTCTTCTTCCTCGATTCCGGCGGTCTGTGCCGCCCACCACCGATTCGCTTCTCCTGCCGTAGCCGTCGGATCCTTCCTCAACGATCGATCTTCACGTACACGTTTTGGTAGCTCTGAGCCCAAAATCGCCGAGTCATTTCTACGTGAGAGCACGGTATTCGGCGTGTAGAGGCCACCTCGCACCACATCATTGCCATGTCACCACCACCGCGCGCATGTGAACCACATGACTCGTGTCGACTCCGCGCGCGCCCATCTCCGCCATCAGTAGACCTAGTGCGGCGTGGCGGTGCGTGTCCCCACATGTGCACCACGGCATCACCACCTCGGCCGTCGTCGCCGAGTCACCTGCTGCGTGGCGCCAGGTGTTAGCCACGTCGTGCACGCGTGCATGCCATGTCACTACCACACGCAGACGTGTCGGCCAAGTCCACAGTGAGCCGTGAACCTGATTCACGTGGACCGTGTCTATGACACAAGGGCCCCACATGTCAGCGCATATATTTCATATTTTCCGATTTAAACCGAATTTCTGAATATTCAGCGAATCATAGCGCGACACGTGTCAACCCTTTCCGATTTTCCTGATTTTTCTTCCATTTAAACTTCGAAAGCTTCGTTCTCCTCGGTTCGAACTCCGATTTGAACAATTCAAATTTGTAAATTCATCTAAAATCAATATCTATCTGCTGGTTTATTTATTTTGAATTTTTTGATTTTATTTATTTTTGTTTATTTATTGTTTTGTCTCGTTTTGCGTGTGTCGCGTCTTGAACAATGCATCGATTAATGGCGGAGCATCCGGCAGAGGTAGCAGCAGCGGAAGAGGTGGAAGGCAAGTCTTCCTTGACCATTTTGAACCCAAGTTTATGAAATGTTATTTTGTTTTAAATTATTGCATGCTATTTAATTTACGTATCGTACTTTAATGTCATTTTAAATGCTTAGATAAATGCCAAATTGTTATACCCACATTGATATTCCTGTTGATAACCATTAACACCCTAGGAAAACTAATTACTGTATTTAATGCTAAACATTTTATTATGGGAACGGTAGAAAATGCTTAGCCATGCTTAATCACGTCGGTACCTTACCATTATGGAAATGATTTCATTCTTTATTCAAAATGAATTGTGGAAATTATGGCAATTGGTGTTGCCGGTATTAATTTGAAGTTAAAAGTGAAAAATGATTTAGACCGGGGCGGATTGGTTGAATGGCGGGTGCGGGATGCACAAAATTTTGGAATGTGATTGTCCGCCCTAGTCAATTAAGGACCGGTCGTGTGTTACCTTGGGCCATGCTATACAGTACAACCACATGTCTATAATGGGTACGACCTGGCTAAGTAATTTGCATGTATCGTTATTTGACTTCGCCATTTGGATGTGCGGTTTGCCGGAAGGGTACTTGCAAGGCGCAAGAGGGGGCTTCTGTACTGGGCGGGTAGCCCTAACAGTGGTGAAACCTTAGCGGGCGGAGTCGGTAGCGGTATTATGCATTGTAAAGGCCTTGTCATGATCTCCCTGCCGGCACACCAAAGGAAGTGTGTCAATAGCTTGGCGGAAGGGGTTGATCATGTCGTGTGGGTAAAGTGTACCAACTCTGCAGAGTCAAAACTACTTGAGTAGCCGTGCCCACGGATAAGGGCAAGCGTGGAATGCTTTCACATGGTAGATTTTCTGGTTTTTGGTTTTAAATGGAAAAATGATGATTTGGTTTAAAATGAAAATGTGGTTGGGAATCCGCGAGCGGCTGGAGCTCCCGGATCTTAGTTTGGCGGTTGGAGCCAACCAGGTAGTTGGAACCTAGAAAATTGTTATACTTCAAATTTAATTAATTATGCTATTTACATTTTGTTAAATGCTGCTTTATGAAATTATTACTTGTATTTCAATTTAAATTTTCGCTTTATGCAAATGAACCCTATATGCTTCCTTTGTTCGAGCCTTGCATTTAGTTAATTGCATTAAGTTTCCAAGACTTCTTGAGTATGTTTCATACTCACCCTCGCTTTCATTCTTGGTGCTTATTCCATAAAGCAGATGAAGAGATCTGAGCTGGCTATCCGAGAGCCTGCAATCCACCGTTCGACATCTGCGGTGATGGCTTTGAGGAGGAGGAAGACTGGACTACTAGGGAGCGTACCCCGTCGGTTGCTGTAGGCACTGTGATTAGCTCTTTTGTTGCTTCATTTCATTTGTTAGTTTCACACTTAAGCCGTAAGGCTCGATACTTGTAATAATGTGATGATGATGTTTACTCTCTTTTGCCTATTTACTGTTGTTTACTTTATGATATGTCTGTGTTATCATCCTTTGTATATTTATGTGTGCTAGCTGTTCCTGGACTAGCACGGTTGAAACACAGAGGGGTCGGATTTAGTAATCCGGGTCCCCACAGTATTTAACCTTCCAAGTACTTAGTCTTCGTTTAAATCGATCCTCAATTGCACTCCAATCTGCATTACATAGTTTGTGGAAATGCATCGGGACACCTAAGTAACGAAACGGGTATGATCCTATCTCATAGCCAAACAAAGCAGTGTATTCTTGTTCGTGTTGTTTGGCTTCACCAAAGCAGAACATCTCACTTTTATGAAAATTAATTTTTAGACCCGACAATTGTTCAAACACACAAAGCAATAACTTCATGTTTTTAGCTTGTTCGATGTCATGGTCCATGAAAAGAATAGTATCATCCGCATACTGCAAAATCGATAAACCATCCTCTATAAGGTGAAGAATAACTCCCCGAATTTGGCCATCCTCTTTCGCTCTCTTAATCAAAATAGCAAGCATATCTGCCACAATGTTAAACAGGATAAGGGACATGGGGTCACCCTGCCGGAGACCTTTTTTAGTTTGAAAGTAATGACCAAT
The DNA here is from genome assembly GCA_036346375.1 of Guadua angustifolia. Taxonomy (NCBI): domain Eukaryota; kingdom Viridiplantae; phylum Streptophyta; class Magnoliopsida; order Poales; family Poaceae; genus Guadua; species Guadua angustifolia. Next base: position 52,439,453 of record CM070512.1, on the reverse strand, counting down.
ATCATCATTAACTTTAATGCCCACACTTCCTCCAGTAACAAAATGTTCCACCCAAGAGCACCACTGATGGCAGAACCCCTTCATACAAAGAGTTTGTTGAAGAAAAGACCATTTTACCTTATCATAAGCCTTTTTAAAGTCTAGTTTTAATATCACTCCATTAAGCTTCTTAGCAGGTAATTCATGAATAGTTTCATGTAATATCACAACTCCTTCCATAATATTCGACTGGCATAAATCTTTGTTTACGCATAATGAACTACCTTGTTGGCCACTCCCATAATTCTGTTAGTAGCCACTTTTGTGAAAATTTTGAAACTCACATTGAGTAAACATATAGGTCTATATTGTTGTATTTTTGTAGCTTCTTTAATTTTCGAAAGAAGTGTAATGATTCCAAAGTTAAGACTAAACAGAGGTAACTGTCCATTATGAAATTCTATAAACAAAGCCACAATGTCGCCTTTAATGATTTCCCAGAAAACCTGATAAAATTCAGCTGGGAATCCATCAGGGCCTGGCGATTTATTATGTTCCATTTGGAACACCGCCTCTTTAACCTCTTGTTCAGTGAACTGCGCAACGAGGGTGGCATTTTCCTCATTTGTTACCCGAGGCAAGTCATGGATATGAGTCTCCACCATACTGAAATTATTCTCTTCTGACGGTCCAAACAAATTCTTATAATAATTTGTGATAAACTCCTTTACTTGAGCATCACCCACTATTTGACCATCTTCATGATCTAGTTTGAAAATACGTTGTTTTCTGTGTTTACCATTAGCAACCAAATGGAAATATTGGGTGCTATCGTCACCTTTCAAAAGATTTTTTGTTTTAGCTCTCTCATACCATTTAATTTCGTCCTCCCTCAACAAATGCACCAGTCTCTCATGAAGGGACCTTTTTAAATTTAATTCCTGAGATTTCTCTTGGCCGAAATACTCCTCAAATATCTCCATTGCGATGGATGCTAGCTTCGGTTGGTCTTCGGGATCCGAGCTTCCAAACGCAAGCACCTTGAAGAAGTACCAATACACTTCTGCAGACAAAAGTTTTAGACGGAGAGATTTTGTAGTTCCAAACTTTGAGACCATGTCAGATCAACTCCTAGTTATGATTTGAGAAAAAATACGTAACCCTACGGAGTGACCATTGTTAGAGATAATCTTGACATGCATTAGTTAAGGAGATAAGTTTGAGTTTGTTAAGATTAGGAGTTTGGATTGCTATCCAGTTAACATGTAATCTCTAGTATAAATAGCAATGAAAAACCAGAAAAGGGAGAGCAATTGTATAGGCCAACAAAATTTTTCCTAGCTATTCCAACAACCATCAACCTTCATGGTGGCCGCAACCGGCACTATAGGAAGTGTGGTGGCCGGAAGAGGGTGGCTACCAGCATGGCAAAACTAGCATTGGGGGGGGGGGGGTGCAGTGACAGGTTTCACCGGATTGGGTTCGTCTTCCTCAACGGCAACGAGATCCCATGACTCTCTCCTACCTCCTCATCACTTTGCCACCACGTGTGTCACTGGCAACTTCGAGCTCTATCTTCACCCCTTTCGCAAGTAGGGGAAGGAGGCAGTGGTGCTGGCGAGTAATAAGGGTGGGACGGTGGCCATAGGTGAGCATGTCGGTGATTTGCTCTTTCTTTTTTTTCCGACGATACTTGTAGAAACTTGATAAAACCTATTGAAACTCACTAAAACTTCTTGAAACTACTTGAAACTGTTTGGGCTACGTTGATGTTTGATTACTCCTCGGTCTCTTAGGGTGCCTGGTTTATCTTGTCTAAAATCATTCTCACTACAAAAAATAATACAAAAAAATTGGCTACGCACCCTTTCTTCACAGCAAACATGCTCATCAACTGTACTCTTTCCAACTATTAATAATTCATAGGACACTCAAATTGTTCCTGCCGGGGGGTTCTTTATTATATAAAGAAGACTTGAAGGTAACCAAAGAGTAGATACATAAATAAGTCTTTCTTTGTTACACAAAAGCAAATAGCATATATAAGAAAGAAAATTAATTCACGAGAGGTGCTTCTATGCCCTTTTTTTTAAGTTGTACAATAAAGAATGAATGAAGGGTAGATGATATATTGTACGATAACATTCTCCATCCTTTAGAGTAAACAACGACAACATGCATCACTAGCATTAGTGATTTATATACACATGTACAGAAAATGTAAATCTAACCGTAGCAAATCAACTAACTCAAAACCTCCTCTTCTGACAGATCTTATCATGCGTGGCCACATGCCTGAGATCACCAATCTCACATCTATATATGTAGCTGTAATAGGGTGGTAAGTGAGATTTCCACAACACAACCTCGAATTTCCCATGAGGTGCAGCATCTCCAGACATGACATCTTGCAAGGTGATTTTGGGGGCCTATTCATGAGCAAGTCCCACTCGATATTGATCGTAAAGTTCACAATACTGAGTAGTTTCAGCTATTCCCATACGACAAATAAATTTGCTCTTAATCCCAGAATCACTTGGACCACCTCTGCTAGGTACAGGCTGAGTTTTTGTCACCTTAAGCTTCGCTGTGTGTTCAAGAAGGCCTCGCTTTTTCCTCTCGTCAACAGTACTAGCTCTAACTAAGGAGGCCATGTTGCTTAGATCTATGAAAGGTCCAGTGAACTCCTTATACATCTCTCGATCAAAATACTCATCAAACATCCACATTGCCAGAGATGCTAGTTTTGGTTGCTCTTCGGGATCTGAGCTTCCAAATGCAAGGACCTTGAAGAAGTACCAGTATGCTTCTCGCGACAAATATCTTAGACGAAGAGCCTGCGTCGTTCCAAACTTGGTGATGCTGTCGGAGTGACTTGTGACTATGATTTTACTTCCGTGTGGAAGGCAACTCTGAGAATCGGAGTATAACCTTCTGCATGCACCCTCGTCAACATCCCCATCTAGTTCAATTACGACCAGCAATCTTTCTTCGTTTGAGGAGCTATGTCTATGTCTGGTCACTCCATCCCTGAGGGATTTCTCTTCTCTAAAATCACTCTCACTAAAAAAGATAATGCGAGAGAAGTGATTGCGCACCCTCTCGTCGCTGCAAACATGCTCAACAAGTGTGCTCTTCCCAACTTTTCTTGGACCAATTATCGGTAGGACACCTAAGTTATCAGCAGTGAGAGGTTCTATATGCAACAAAAAGTTGATAACCCGTTCTATCTCCATTTGACGGCCAAACATGCACTTTTCCATAAACATATAGGTGCTATATGGCTGGCGACGCATCATAGGGTAGTTCTTCAGAAGGACAACAAACTCAATCATGTCGGTAACGACGGCCCCTAGATTATCAAGCACCTGTTGTAACTCTCCCATGCCATGTCTACTACCAGCAGGGAAACGAATGCGCTTGGCAGGATTGAATTTAGACAGGGCTAAGTAGTCACTCACTTGATGACCTTGGGCCATCTCTTCTTCTTCATGTGCTTGGCATCTGAAGGTGTCGAGCACGTGGTAGCCTCTGTACATCTCTTGTCTCAGCATGTTCAGTTGTTGAAGCATGGCATGGCTTGTGATGTGCCTCCCCTCGGCCTCCTCGACGGTCACGCGAAGCCGAAGCAGCATCCTCTGCAGTCCTCGCAGGCTCTCCACCTTGGACGGCGCCGGCGACTTTAAGTACTTGTCTATCAAGGAGCAGACTGATCTGCTGGCAAGTTCGCCGACGATTCCAGCCATGAACGCCTCCATTAGGAAACCGGAAACCTCTCTCACCAAGAGAAGAGGTGATAGGAATTACGTATCTGATGCGAAATACTTCTTTGTTTAGACATGATTATCAACCACCTGTTCTTTGACTGGAAGACTAGCGAAATGATGGACATGAATGAAGAGGATACATTTCGACTACGGTCCACACGTAATTAATACATCCTGGTCCTCACGGTACTTTGACTGGAAGTAGCAAAAGCCCGAAGGTTTAGTCCACAGTTGCTATCTCCTTTCTTCCTGTCGCTGGCTACTTTTCTTAACCGGCAGCACCCGACTTCCAAACTAACATCCAAACTAAAGGAAAATCAGTAATTTGATTTCTATAAGACTTCCAAACTAACATCCAAAAATAAGTAAATTTCTTAATAACAATTAAATCAAAATTAGAAAATCAAAAGAAAGAGTCCATGCCCAATATAATCTAAATTAACTAAGTTTTAGAATCAAAAATAAAAATTAGTAATTCAAGTTCCACATCAATTCTAAAGTAAATCCATAAATAAATAAAATGATAAAATATAAATAAAATAGAAAATCACATTTGGATTTCTATACAAATTCCAATCTAAAACTGACAAAACATACCACATCATTCACAATAAAAAATATTGCAAATTTGGAATAAAAATAAAATGGCAATAAGAGATTTGATGTGTATATGAGTTGCCAAGTGAAATGACAAAAATATTTAGGTTTAGGATCCCACAATTGTGTAAAATCAAAATAAAATTAACATAAGATTAGTATATATTAGGAATCAAATTTTAGATCAATTAAACAAAATATCGTGTTGAGCACAACATAAAATTTAGAATAACAAATAAAATAATATTAGCAAAAATTTAAATTAAAATAAAGACTATATCAAGTGCAATATAAAATTCAAGTAAAATAAAACTAGCAATTTGATTTTATTCAATTTCTAGAGTAAATTCCCAAAATACCTAACAATAGGGAGAAAATAAAATGAAATTTACAATTTTATTTTTAGATGAAATGCCAACTTAAAGTTTGAAAAAGAAGACTCCATGTCAAGGCAATTTGATTTGTGTATGAATTCTAAACCAAAATTTCAAAAATATTAAATTTGCAATAAGAACTAAATAAAAATTAAAAATTCAGTTAAAATAAAAATCATAAATAAAATTTAATGAAACCTAGAAGTTTGATATATATATATATATATATATATGTATATATATATATATATATATATGTATATATATATATATATATATGTGTATATATATATATATGTGTGTGTGTGTGTGTATATATATATAATGTTGTATCTCACAATGTAGATTATCTCACATAACTGAGAGTATGTATGTGTAGTATACAGTATATATATAAGACTAGTTAGGTGGTGTTTACATTTTTTCAGAGGTGGTATGTACATTTTTTAGACATACTCCTTTTTATGTTCATATATAAAAGGTATTTGTAAAATACGATAAAAACTATGCACTCCCTTAGAATTTTTTCATGCAGTTCAGCTTAGAATATTTTATATTTAGTATATGAGTGTAGCCAAAGTGATAAAAGAGTATTTCAAATTCGTTTAGGTTGTATTTCAAATTTAGGAGTAACTACACCCGGGAGTAGAAGGTGTGTGTGTGTATTAGGAAGTATAATTCCAAATTTTTGTAAAATCTTTAAATGCCAAAGAAATGGTTTTTAGGGCATTAATTGGTGAGGCTTCTCTACCTCATGTTCTGTGTTGGACTTTTAAAACTTTATGTTTGAATGTCAGATAACTTTTTTGTTGTTGTAATATCAATTGATCTTGCATAGATCACCCATTTTTTTTGTTTGTTGGGAGAAAAAAGAAAATATTGAACCATATATATAGTAATCAGAAATATATGTAATAATTAAATTAGGTTTAGAAATTACTATGTCAACGATTCGTCATCATGGAGCACTATGTAGAAAGACATGTCTTGATCATTGGTGATTAAAGTTTGAGAATGAAATTGGATAGAACTTTAATCTACTCAATAAATTTTATATGTTCAATACTGTATTCATAATCTATAAATTTATTACTTAATTACTTTAGCTTTTGAGAAACAGATTAAAAACTTTATCTATGAAGCTAGCTCAATGCGATTAATGCTAGTATTTATAATGTTTGTTTAGAGTGGAATTGGTTGGGTGGTACATATATGTAACAGCCCTCTAAATTCAAAAATAAAGAAAAGTGAAAGTTTTATATTTAAAAATGGGAATGAATTGAAAGTCTAATTGAAATCAAGATTTTGATTTAAAACAATATTATTTCCTCATTTCTTCCATTATAATCTAAATGAAAAGAAGGAATTCAATATTTCAAATTGTTATTCCCAAAACAAATAAAACATTAAAATGAGTTTGAAATGTGATTTTCATTTAAATTTCCATTTCTAAATCCTCTTGCAATTTCTTGAGACTTTTCTTTTAAAAAGAAAAGTTAAATTCAATAAAGTTAAACGGAAAAAAATACATCTATTAAAAACCTAATTATGGGATTTTATCCTAAAATTCTGACAACCTTATATACTTTTATTAAAAATATCAAAAATTAAAACTTACATTAGTGAATTTTAGAAATTTAAAAACAGAAAACAAATAAAATAAAATAAAAATGCAAATGCCAGAATTTTTAGAAATTAAATATAAGAGATAAAATTTAGAAAATTTTACTGAATATTAGAAATACTATTATAAATCTTTATAAAAATTTTCATAAAATAATAAAATCATTTTGATCATCAATTAAATACAAAACCGAATTAATAGGAATTCTGAAAATGCAATGTCAGAATTTTAATAAAATATGTACCCATATATTTTGGCTGAAAATTTTACTGGCCACGAATCTTCACCTTGCTGACATCAGTAAAAATCGTCAAAAATTTTACAGACAATTTACTACTCGAAACTTGCGGGTGAAACTTGAACTGTCTAGAATCTCTCTCGCCTCAGTGACTGCCATGTGGTCCCGGAACTACTGTGCAAGGCCCAGCTGTCCCCTGCCGACTCCCTCACTGCCAGCTCGCCCCCACACGTCAGCTATTCCCGTTTCTTCTCCGTTCTTTTCTTCTGCTCGTTTCCCTCGCGCCGAGAACACCAGAACACAACCAGCTCCCTCTACTGGTTTTGCTCTCTGCTAATACCCGCCGTTCATGCGCATCCTCCAGAGCATCAAACCCTCAACAGCCCCTCAGCCCAAAACCTACCCGGCGCTAACCTTCTCCCTCCGCTTCGGTGAAACCCGCCGAAAGGGGAGAACTGCAATCCAGTCTTTGCAATCAACCGCAAGCCAAAACAACTTGACTAGATCATCTTTACAGCCTCCAGAAACCATCATGAACCTCAACTTCATCCCTTCCTTCTCCGGCGAAGCTCGACGCTCGGTTCTTTCTTCGCCGCTTACAGCGCACGGTGAGAACCCCTCTCAGCCCGTTAATTCCTTGAAGTAATTAACAAAACCGAACCGAATTAGTTCTCTGATGCTCATGCTAATAAGAAATTGCGAAAAGAATCAATAAATTTTTAAGTTTGCCGGTCGGCCATGGCCTCCGCCGCCCGTGCTCGTCGGCGCACCAACTCCGGCCACCTCTGCTCGAATTAGTACCAGCCCTAGATGCGCACGAGTACCTTGATGCTTTCCGTGGAACCGATTCATCGGGACCCGCTTCCCCTCGCCGGCAGCGAGCCTGGCCGTGAGCTCCTCTGTTTGCGATCGCTGCCAGGCGGGACCAGGCGGTCAGCCTCCTGAGTCGCGCTGAGTCTCTGCCTCACGGGCCTGCTTGTCGGTTGCACATGCACAGCCTCGCTGCCATGCGGGCCAGATCTGTCAGCCCTGCCTTTCACGGTTGAGCCTCTGTCCCGCGGGCCCCGCCGTCAGTCGCACGCGTCACAGGAGACTGACCCTACGGGCCCATTCGTCAGCTCCTCAGTCCAGCCCATCCCAAAACAGAAGGCGCACTCTTGGTGAGAAAGCGTACTTTCCGTTTTTGGCAAATTCCTGATTTTTTTAGCATTTTAAACCCGAAAATATTCAAATGCTTATAACTTTTGAACTAACTGTCAAAATAAAGTAAAATAAATTCCTAAATTCATATAAATTCATGTAGATTAAGAATATGCAAAAATATTTTGAAATTAAACCCTGTTTAAATTTTAGATTCAAATTTAAAGAAAGAGTTTAAAATATGCCATTCATACAATTTTTACAAATAAGCTCCAAATCAAGTAAAACAAATTTTGTTAGACTCCTTGTATCCCTAGGAACCTGAATATGTAAAAATACTTAGGGTGTACCATTGAAAATATACAAGCTGTAATATAAAATTAATAAATAACTAAACATGAATTCAAATAACCCTAATAAATTGTAAAACAGTGGAGTCAATGAAATAATAATTGCATAAAATGATAAATAACTGTCAATGATTCGGGAACGGGTCCCCCGCCGAGCTTACTTGTTGAATGAGGGATCAACCTAAGGCCCCTTTCCCGCGAGGGGTATAGCGTCCGAGGTCCTACTGAGCTATGAAAATGGGGCAGCAAGACAACCGCAACTAACAGGGAGATCGTTTTTATCTGGTTCGAGCCTCTCGCTGGGGAGATAATAACCCTATGTCCAGTGATTGAACTGATATGCGAAAGTAGGTTACAACTGTTACGCGTACAAATGCTGCATACAAGTGGAGATGGTCGATCAGACCTCCTCAATCCATCGCGCGAGGAGGTATTTATAGGGGATTACAGGCGACAAAGCATTTATTACAGGGCGCTCTCAGTCTTTGGACGTCGCGAGAGCTGTTGCCGCGCCACCCGCCGGGCACCACGCGACGTGGAATGCGCTTGGCGTGGGTGTGGTAGCGCGCAGACCACGGGCGACCGCGCAGTTAATGCCACATCTTCTTCGTAGACCGTGCCTGGCTTTTGGGAGAACCTCGAGGTTCCTCCGGCTGACTCGTTCGCTTGGTTGGGGACCCCCGAGCATAGGCATGCTCGGGGGCGTACTTACTCGAGGATGAGGCTAGTTCGGAGGTCGGGGATCCGAGAGCCTTCTCCGGGGACGACCCCGAGCATGCATATGCTCGGAGCCCGCGGGGGGGCTATGGTCGGCTATCGGGCACATTCAATCCCCGACAGCTAGCCCCCGAGGCTCAAGGGGGAAATTCGCCTTGCTAAGGCGTCCGCCTTAAGCCTCCAGACTCCTTGGAGAGGGATTGGAGCCCCGCGGTGGAAAGCTACCGGAGCATCCGAGCAACATAGCTCGGGGATAAAAATCTGGCGGCGAAAAGCTACCGCAGCATCCGAGCAACACAGCTCGGGGATAAAAATCTTGCGGCGAAAAGCTACCGCGGCATCCGAGCAACACAGCTCGGGGATAAAATACCCCACGGCGAAAAGCTACCGCAGCATCCGAGCAGCCCGGCTCGGGGATAAAAATCTTGCGGTGAAAAGCTACCGCAGCATCGAGCAACACAGCTCGGGGATAAAATATCCCGCGGCGAAAAGCTACCGCAGCATCCGAGTAGCCCGGCTCGGGGATAAAAATCTTGATCGAGGTCCGACCGGTATAGCGCAGCGGAGGCGTAAGGTCGCGATAGTTCCTTCCCTGCGAAGCCTCGCAGACACGGCTCTAACAGTTTTTCGAGAACCGCGCCATTTGAAAACCGCAAAGCAGACGCTGTTCGCGATTGGCATGGACCGTTTTTCGGACCGTTCGCTTCTCCGCTTATAAACGCCTTGGTGATGCGGCCGGAGCCTTTTCTTCCCCACGCTCTGAAACCAGACGCCAGAAAACTTCGCAGCTTCCCCCCGAAAGAAAAGAAAACACTCCTCCTTGCCCCGGCGCTCCCTCCTCCCATCCTTCTCCATGGCGAAGTTCGGCGCGAGCAAAACTACCGTGGAGAGGCTGCGAGTGCTTCGGGACTTCGGGTACCTTGACGCGGATACCTGGCGAATCCCTGCAGGCGAAGGAGCCCCGGCGCCGCACGATGATGAGATCGTCACGTGTGAGCTGTATATCGTCAACGGGCTTTGAATGCCCGAAAGTGAGTTTGTGGAGTCCATCCTCGAGAAATGTGAGTGCGAGATCACCCACTTGAACCCCAACTCCATTCTCATCTTGACCGTGTTCTCCCATCTTTGCGAGGGCTTCGTGGGCGTCCTGCCCTCGGCAAGTCTTTTCTTTCATTTCTATGCCTTGTTCTGCACCGGCGGCGCTTTTCGCACCGGTGCTCTGTATTTTCGTCTGCGGCCCCCGCCAATCACGATACCCTCTTCTCCCTAAAAGACTCGGTGGCGGGGTGGGCCGATTACTGGTTCTATCTTCGGAAGGCGGAGGGGCGCTACTGCGCTTCACCGACGCAGGCGGGCTCAAAGATCGGCAGCTCGCGCTGCCCATCCATCGCTACCGGGAGGAACGGATCCTGATGCAGATCAGCGAGCTCACGAATATGGGGCTCACTAACCAGGACGTCGTCAGGGACTTCTGTAAGTTCAACCTTCATTAGTTATGGTTTTGGTGTTAATGACAAATCTAATATTGCGATTATCCCCTAATGCGATATTGTTATTAATGACAAATCTTATGTCGAGACTAACTCATTTGTTTAGAATATCTTTGTTTAGTCTCATCGCATTGAAAAATGGAAAACCCGAGGTATGTATGCATATTCATTATAGTATTAGTTGCATACTTTGGAGTCAAGTTAAAGTATGAATGTCCCCATTATATTAACCACAAAATGTGCATTATGTTTCTCAATCCATATATTACATGGATGCACATATTTAGGGGGAGTTTGTAGTTTAACTTGAAAGTCTCTTTGTATTGATCGATTCATTATTGACACATATAAGGATCAAGACAAAGAAACTAAATCCTTAGTATATATTTGAATTGCCTAGTTATAGTATACTCGTGGAATTATAGGATATGCTCCAATGCAATCAAATTGAATATGTGCATATTATATCCAAGTCAATCATACTTATGCATATATACATGTGGGGTTTATTCTATAGTTGATGATTTAGAGAAATGATCATTTCCATATAATTTACATATAATGGATCATTACTTTTCATCAACATGAGTATATGAAAACTTGTGTAGTTAATATATACTCATATCAATTTAAATGATAATTTAAATTGAGTTCATTTGTCTTATTAATTATTAAAGAACACTTCATCATGTGTTGATGGTGTTCCGTGATTAATTGAGGACAAATGAATAGCTCTTAAGTATATTGAAGCATGTGTTGCATTCTTGTACTTAAGATACATTTAATCATTCAAATTGATTTAGGTTGTGCTCAATTGATCTAAAGGCATCCATTATGTGTTAATGGAGTGCAAGAGATAATTGAGGCAACCGTGCATCTTGGACTAACGATTTTCATGAGTTGTGTTTGAGTTAGGTCCAAAGATGGATATGATGATAAAGAAGGGGAGTCGAGTGATGATCCGGGGGGAGTATCAAGTGAAGATCATAAAAACCCCAAAGGGGATTGCTTGTGCGCGGCGGCGAAGGTATAACTAGATAGGCTAAGGACTTTTGTAGTCTTTGAGTCTAAGGTTTTATCGCCGTACTATTAAGAGGAGTTGTCTTCTTTGCTTGAGTTTCATCATGTGTTGGTGATCTCAATTCGTGTTCACTCAAGCTCAAACCTTTTCGATTTGGTTTTTACATGAGGGTTAACCATTTGGCATGTGTTGCGAATGGGTTAAACTTATGCTTGGTTGCATTGGTTTTCGCATAAAGCTTTGATTTGCATGTGTTGCAAATAGGATAAATAACGCGTTAGCTTTTAGCGTGAAGTTCACTTTGCATGTGTTGCATTAGTGGAAGCTTCATGCTCGTTAGCAAAACATCTTTATAAAACCTTGGTGTTGCTTGGAGCTAAGTTTTGCATGTGTTGCAAAAGAGTAGTGCTCAAGCATGATATGTTTATTAAGTTATTTGCAAGTTCGTTGTCTTGAATAAACCGAGGTTTATGAGTCCGGAATCCGAGAGCATGTGAGTAGGGCTTGCAACGGTGTTGGCAAGTTGATGGGTCTCGTGTTGACCTTCACATGGCTAGGGGATTAATCTCATAAACTCGAGTTTGATTTGCTTATCGTTTTGCAAATAGATCTTGAGTTGTTGGCGAAATGTGTTTTAAGCTAGTTGGAGTTTTAGTTTGCAAACGTGTTTTGCAAATGAGCTAAGGAGTTATGTGTTTGATCCTAGAGCATGTGTTGGCATTTGCAAATGTGTTTTGCAAAGTGTCGGGTCATGTGTTGATCCTTACATGGCTAGAGGGTTGATCGCATAAGTTCGCAGCTTTATTTGTGAAATGTATTTTACATAAATTTGGTTGAAATTCTTTGAGCATGAGCTAAATTGGTGCAAATGTGTTTTGCATGTGTTTATGATCATGTGTTGATCATCTAGAGGCTCAAAGAATGGGTTTTGGTTTTGGAGAAATGGTTTTGAGTTGATTCTGAATTTCTCCATTAGTGCGGTACTACTAGGGCTTCATAGTGGTACTACGCATTTCTTGATAATACCGGTGCTTTGCCCATGATAGCTTTTTGACAGAGCGTCTGTTTTGCTGGTTCGTGCGAGTGGTACTATCATAATGCTTGATACTACTGCCCTTGGAGGCGGTAATATGCAGGAAAGTGTCCGTTGTCGCGGCCGTTGGGGCTCTGATTTAGTACTCTAAGCCCTTAGAGGCGGTAGTACCGCTTTTACTAATTTCTGGAATCAAGCCCCCAACGGCTAGTTTTCTTGTGTGAGGTATAAATACACCCCTTGGGGGGCTTGGGCATGTTGTTGGTGCTGTGTAGGCGTTGTGTGCATGTGTTGCTCTTCTCCATTTGCCTCTTGAGCTAAAGAGTGAGACTAATTGCATGTGTTGCAATTAGGAAGTGATTTGAGAGCCTCTTGTGCATGTGTTGCACTTGTGGGAGGCCTTGGTGCATGTGTTGCACGAGGTGATCACCGGGAGTGCATTCGTTGTGCTCGGTGAAGTTCAAGCGGAGGAGCGGCTTGTTGCTCTTGGAGGTTGCCGACTCCTAGACAGGCGTGGCGTCGTCTTGAGAGCTCTCAAGGTTGTGAAAGGCCCGGCAAGTTTGTGAAGGTTCGGGTTGAGCCTCTGGCATAGCGTGAAAAACCACGACTAGTGGAAAGAGGTGGGTGCTCGAGCGGGAGCCGGTCCAAGTGTGGGCTTGCCTCAACGTGGACTAGGGGAGACCGGCAAGTCTCCGAACACCACGGAAAAACATCGGTTGTCTCTTTTCTATTTTACATTCAAGCATTTACTTTATTGTTTATTTATCAATTGCTTGATTAGAATTGCTTAGTATAAATTGATTGTTCAATTTAGCAATTCTTGTATAGAGACATAATTTAATTAGTACACATAGTGAGCCTAGTTGATTTAGGCCTTAATTGTCAAAACAGATTATCGCTTCATATAAATTGATTAGGTTTTGACATAGCGGTTGATTAGAGCGAATTGTTGAGTGAGCGATCGAATTTCGTAATCACCTATTCACTCCCCCTCTAGGCGCATCCTCGACCCTACAAGTGGTATCAGAGCCACGGTCACTCTCATTTTAGGCTTAACCGTCTAGAGAGTAAAAAAGGATGGCGTCTAGCGGACTAGTGCACTCACACGATCCACATATGCTTAATGGCTCAAATTATGCTTCATGGAAATTATTTATGATTAATCATTTTAAATCCATGAGCCCACAAATATGGTGGATCGTAGATGTTGGCATTTCTTCTCCAATAAATGATATTGCTCCAACTAAAGGAGAGGAGAAATGTCTACATCTCGACGCTCAAGCAACTAACGTTTTATTTAGCGTTGTGAGCATAGATATTTTCAACCTCATTTGCGACCTCTCAAGCGCTCATGAAATGTGGATTAAGCTTCAAGATGAATTTGAATCATCCACATCAATTGAGGATTGCATTGAGGAAGAGATGTCGGTTGATGATTCTTCAACCTCTACATCAAGCGATGAAGAATCGGCATCTCCATCAACCTCAACCTCCGCCTCAAGTGACGACGAATTTTCAATTCTGACAAAAATTCGTTGCTTCATGGCAAAAGGTAAAAATGAGATAAGTGATGATGAAGGTGAGCCCTCTTACGATGAATTGATGAATATGCTAGAGGAGCTCAATGAATTTCTTGGAAAGGAGAAAAAGAAATATAAAATTTTGAAGTTCGAACATGAATTACTTCAAAGTGATTATAATGTTCTAAAAGAAAATCATGAAAAACTCCTTTTCAATGAATTCTCTAAAGCTAGTATGGATAGTGCTATTCAATGTGATTTAATTGGTGAATTGCCTCACTCCAATCCAATTACAAATAATTCATCAAATAATTGCATATCCACTTCTAGCGATGATTTACCTTGTTGCTCTAATTCAATTGCTAGTTCCTCTATGTCTTTAGATGCTAATCTTGTAGAGGAAAACAATGAGCTCAAGGCCCAAGTCATTAAATTGGAAAATGACTTGAAGAGGTGCGTTAAGGAAAAGCCCCCTCGACGAAATCTTGAGCAAGCCAAGGGCGCCTCAAGACAAGCGAGGACTTGGCTACAACTCCAAGAGGAGAATAGCAAGATGAGGCACAATGGCGTCCTTTCGAAGACTATCAAGTGCTTCGCTTGCAACAAGAAGGGCCACTTAGCCTCCGTGTGCCCTAATCAAGTGGATAACAAGGCCACAACATCAACCATGAGGCAAACCGGCGTTGAGCACAACAAGAAGGTCAAGAGAGGACCAAACAGCGTAACGTGCTTCAATTGCCGAGAAAAGGGACATTTCGGTAAGGATTGTCCCAAAAGTATAACCCCTAAGCCCATTATTATCAATAATGATTATTTGCTTAGGAAGGACAAGAATGGCAATGTGTTTGCCAAACTTGTCAAATCCCCTATGCCGGCTAATAATGATATTCATTTGCATAGGAAGAGTATCTCTAGAAATGTATTTGCTCAAAATGCTAGATTTCCTAAGACTATGAAAAATCATGAAAATCATGTGCTTAGGAAAAACAACTATAGCAAAACATTTGCTAGAAATGCTAGATCCTCTAAGCCGATGCATAATTTCAATAATCATATGCTTAGAAGAGATCAAACTAGAAATAATTTTGCAAAGTATCATTGCCCTCCTAAGTCATTTCATAAAAATGCAAATTATTTGCCTAGGAGGAATAATTATTGCAATTCTATTTCTAGTCATGTTAGTCAAGTTAAATATGCTAAAATTAGGACTATTTGGGTTCCTAAATCAATTGTGACTAACATTGTCGGACCCAACAAGGATTGGGTACCAAAAAGTGCTTAAAAGATTTTTAGGCAATATTGAGATGGATTGGATGCTTGCTCACTCAAGAGGAGAAGGATTATATTTGTCCACGAGTGGTGTCAAGCGTGAAGAAAATCAAGTCCATCATGAGCCAATGCCATCTCGGGTAACAAGTATTTAAATTGATTCTTATATCGTATAGCCTTGTGTAGGTTATATTGCAATACTAATGAATATCAATTTAGATTACTTGTTATGAACACTTGCTCTTGCCTCTTATCTATTCTCTTATTGCAATCTTGAGTAAGTTTAATAGTGGCACATTTAGGGGGAGTGTTAATTCATACTCATGTGTATCACATCCCTACGTGTGCCCATATTAATAATAAGTGCATATATATATTTTCAAAATCAACCATTTAGCCAAAAGTCAAAATTTTGTATACTATTACTAATCTTGTGAAAAGCTAATTGAAAAATGTATACAAATGTTTTTGAAATGTTTTTCAAAGGTTTTGGCTTCACAAAAATCTATTTTGAAAAGAAAATGAGTTTTAACTCCAAAATCTAGTTACTAGTATCTTGATTTTGATTTAAACTTATAATTTTCATAGAATTAAATGTAAAAAGATTTTGAAAGAAATTCCAAAACGAAAAACCAAGAGTTGGTCATTTCTAACAAGTTTCATGTTCAAAAGATTTTCAAAAGACCAACTTATCAAAAGTTATTTGGTTTTGAAACTCGCCGAAAAACTATACTTGACCCGTAATGGTCATATTACTGCACTTAGTGAGTTTCATCTGTAATATTGCGAAACCTCACCCCAACCTTTGTCCCTTCAGTCGGGCGAGCTGGGACCCGTCTGGCAGGAATTCTCTGGGGTATTTGGCTCCGTAGGGAGAGTTAGGGTTAAAGGATTTAGATGTGGGAGGGTTTTTTTGGAATTTTCCCTTCTCACCTACCCTTATCTCTCTTTACCTTTTTGTGTGGCTGCCCTTCCTTCATGTGACTGATATTTTCCTTGTTCTCCACTCCCTGTCGACTTCCTCTTTTTCTCCTGGCCGCAAGTTCCTTCCCCAACTCCCGAGTGCTCCAGTCTCCAAGCTCCTCCTCCCTGCGTTGCCTGGGCTCTAGCTCCTCCCTGCCGACTCCCTGCGCCTCCTCCTCTGGCAAGGCACCCTCTCTGCAGCCACGGAGCTGGCGAAGTCACTCCTGAGCCCAGTAGAGCCTTGCAAAGCAGGAGTCTGGGCTCTGCGCCATTGTGATGGAGAGGAGGAACTCTGCTAGCCGAGCCGCCCCCTCTCCTCTCCCCTGCTGAATGGCGACAGCAGCAGCATCAACCGACGCCGCCCTGCTCTCCTCCCTCCGGCCGAGCGCCACCCCTGGCCTCCCCAGCGCTACGCCTCCTCTAGTGCCTGGCGCCATCGCCCCTCCTCCAGCAGCATTTGGCACCAGCGGCAGCAGCAGCCATGCCCTTCCCCCTTGCCTCCTTGTGGTGAGAGCTCAACCAATTGAGTTTGTGGCATTTGGTCTTTTTGTGCATGTCTTGTGTTTGGTGAAATGCCTAGAAGGTTATGTTATGGTATCGTAGTGATTTAAATGTCAGGTTGAGACATGGGATTGGAAGGCACGAATCGATGCATTGTTAAATTGTGTGCCTACCTTTATATCCATGCCTGCTAGTTCTATTCTACTGATGTGAGCATGAGAAAAGAAATTATGAGGTTTGAATAAATGTAGGGCTATCTGTGATTTGGTCTTTTCATTAGTTTGCATAGATGCATGCTAGACTTGAGTCGTGTTCGAAGGTTTCATTTTCATGCTCCCTGAACTAACTGTGATAGCATTTAGTTGTTAGCTAATGACTAATTTGCTTCCTACTACTGTCTCGTGTAAGAAATATGAAATACCAGTAGATAAATGGTGCAATAATATTTTGGCTAATGGTGAACTAGTTAATCTTAGGCCAACTGGAAATGCACATACAACGCATTCTTATTTGCGGCGGGTAGTCTTTGCCTCGATTTTAACTTCGATGGCTGGGTTTGTCTCCTTTTATCTCGTTATATTCATTATGAATCTGCGAGTAACATTAACCCAGGTGCCATATCATCAACTGCATGGATCATAGTTGTGTGATCTTTATTACCTATGTCAATGCAATCAAAATAAATAGAATGTCCATAATTCTAATGCTGCATTTCTTCTGATTATAAATCTAAAGTAAATTCAAATGAATCATTCGATCTTGTTTTATTCTGTTGCAAATCCATATTGGGTTTGTAAAAGTTGATGCAAGCATCATGGGATCCCAAGAATATAGGAAAAATATTAAGGTTCCTCTGAATTCAAGGCGGAGTGGCCTCTTCTTCGCGCGCCACTCCACTTCCCGCGGTTTAAGGCAAGTACATCGAGTTGTGTGCATAATTGAGTTGTTCGTTGTTATTTATCTATTCATGGCTAATTTCTATTGATTGTGGAAAATATGAGTTATATTGGTGATCGTCCCTTCGAGGGCGTGATCAGCTACTGGATTCGAGTGGTTATTAGTAAGTCTTAATCTTGGTAAGTTCACTGTTCCTCTGTTAATATTGCAGTGAGTAGTGAGTACGGGATACATGGATACTCGTACTTAATTGTGCCCCATCTGGGAAATGGAATTGAGTGTGTGCGCGAATAGATTAGATGGTTATGAATGTGAGAATTTGGGCTATGTTATGTATGTGTGTGGTTATGGTTATGAATGTGAGAATTTGGGCTATGTTTATGTATGTGTGTGGTTATGGTTATGAATGTGAGAATTTGGGCTATGTTTATGTATGTGTGTGGTTATGTGTGTGGTTATGGTTATGTTAGTGTTGGCGATGAATGAAGGGTTGCACTTCATTTACGTAAATTGCATTGCGCATTCATTAAAGGAAGAGGCGACCCATTCTGATGCGGGCCTCTGTGTTCACACGTAGTGAATACGAAAGTCCTACCTCGTAGTCTCATTCATCGAAGTGAATGAGAGCGAGATAGTAAGAGTAGGCACCTTCCACGAGATGGAAGGGACGTGAGGGTGCACACCGACGGGTGGGCACTTTCAGCGATCTGATGCGCATCGAGAAGAGCATTCATGTGCATTGCCTCTTTAGTAATGATTTTTGTGGTGATGGTATGTCAGGGAAGATTGATTTGAATTTGATGAATGAGTGCATTTCATTGCCTTGCTAATTAGGTTATATGACTATCGTGGAGTGAAGTCGAGTTATGAACTCGACCTAAACTGATGAAAATGGTTTGGGTTGCAAACAAAAGGGGTGGTTGAGTCGGGAGACGTTGTGATTTAGTGTTAAGTAACGGTTCATGGAAGTTGATTGGTTTTATTATCAAGATAATGGCTCGATTGCAGTAATTTTGGTATGGTCAAGTTATTGCTTTAAATGGGTATGAATGCTTATTGTCCGAATATTGTTTTATTTGCATTACTTGCTCTTATGGTTAAGTTCTTGTTTTACTTGCGATAAATTGGGTTTATTATTCTCGTGTACTTTGCTGAGTTTGAACTCACGCTTGTTATTTAATGTTTGTAGGTGTTTTGAAGCCGGCATGCATGGATGGGGGTAGTAGCACAATCACGTTTGCATCATCACCAGTCCATATCAATTATAGTTCTGTTCTTACTAGCTCGCGCAAAATTCTTGTAATAGGTTGTTTGCGGTTATGTTTAATAAGTTCCCTGCCCTGTAATAATGTATGTGGTGGAGTTTATTAATTTTTTTATGGGATGTGTGATTGGTTAACTAAGGACCTGCTAGAATGATATCATATAACCGCATTTGTTTACATCACGAGTGGATGTCCCACTTTCTAGAGAGGTTATGCTTAGAAATTTTGTAATTTTGGTGGCTTAGTTTCTAAGCCGATCTTAAGAGTTTAGAGTGTTGGTAGCATTCGTAGCGCATTTGAGCTCCAGGGTGTTACATCATCATTTGAATCAAAATTCTACACAAGAGTTGATTCAAAATGGTATTCTAGATTCATACACAAAATTCAAATCCATATATCTTACCCCATGCTTCATTTGAATTCTTTGTGTTGTTGAATTTGACCTTGTTCTCTATCGCTTCTTCAAAAAGGACTATTTAGGTCAAAAGTCAAAAATCATATTTAAAAGGCCCAAATTTGCGAAAAGCTTTATAAAAGTATCCTATTAAGTATTCCAAAGGTTTTACAAGTTTTCAAAATGAAAATTCTATGTTGAAAACTAATTTGGCTCAAAAACGATTTGATTTGATCCAAAAGAGCCTATTCTAGCAATATACCAAAATCGTGGCATTCAAGTTGGATTTCATATTAAATCTTGGCTATAAACCATCTTGACACACCAATCTAAGCCATGAAAATCAAAATTGCATTAAATCCAAATTGAATTGCATTTTGAGGCTTTTCGTGAAAATCAATTTCCTTTTATGCCTCAAAGCGCAAATTGCCATATCTTTCAAAATAAAATTGATTTTGAGAAAATTCTTTTTGGAAAACCCTCAAATTAGTCCAAAGTTCATCTCTGCAAATTTTCAAATCAATTGGACTTCATTTGAATCGTTTTTGCCAAAATTTGCAAAAAGTCGGGTTTTCAGATGTCAGGGCCGGTCACACCGCATGTGTTGCGGTCGCACCGACCGAGCGGTCACACCGGACACGCTCCGGTCGGACCGGCCTTGGCATGGTCTGTTCTGAATTTTCAGAATTTTTCGAGTCTGTTTTTGGGATATCTTTTGATTGGTACTTCCTTTTTCAAAAATTCTTTTTGGAAAAGTTTCTTATGATCCCAAAGTTCATTTGTACAAAATTTCAAAAGTTTCTCAAATTATTTGAAGGGCTTTTCAAGTGGTATCAGTTTGAGCATTTCAATTAATTTAAAGAGTGATATTCACTTGATCTTTTGAAAAGACAAAACTTGCGCAATTCAAATGCAAATAACTCCATGATTCTTTCATTGAATATCTTGGGGAGTTTATTTATACCAAGTTTTGGGCACTTAACTGCTTCCAAGTGATATCATGTCTTTAATTTGCTCTGATACTCATTCTTTGTGATTTTATTGATCTATCTTGAGCTTTTGATACCCGTGAGTATATTGCTCTGAGAATATTGCTCTGATACCCATCGATATTATCGATAATTCTTTCAAGTGGTATCAATCTTTGTGATTTGATCCTAAGTGGTATCAAATCGAGTATTTATTCATTTCATATGCTTACAAATGGTATCATTGAGTTTCTTTTTTTTCTCCAAGTCTTATCATGGTTCTTATTGTTCATTTCTTCTAGTGATATCCTTGATTATTTGGTTTCCTTTTTAAGTCCGGAGGTCGAGGATCCGAGAGCCTTCTCGGGACGAGCCCGCGGGGGGGCTATGGTCGGCTACCGGGCACATTCAATCCCCGACAGCTAGCCCCCGAGGCTTAAGGGGGAAATTCGCCTTGCTAAGGCGTCCGCCTTAAGCCTCCAGACTCCTTGGAGAGGGATTGGAGCCCCGCGGTGGAAAGCTACCGGAGCATCCGAGCAACATAGCTCGGGGATAAAAATCCGGCGGCGAAAAGCTACCGCAGCATCCGAGCAACACAGCTCGGGAATAAAAATCTTGCGGCGAAAAGCTACCGCAGCATCCGAGCAACACAGCTCGGGGATAAAAATCTTGCGGCGAAAAGCTACCGCGGCATCCGAGCAACACAGCTCGGGGATAAAATATCCCACGGCGAAAAGCTACCGCAGCATCCGAGCAGCCCGGCTCGGGATAAAAATCTTGCGGCGAAAGTTACCGCAACATCCGAAACAACATACTCGGGATAAAAATCCTGCGGTGAAAAGCTACCGCAGCATCCGAGCAGCCCGGCTCGGGGATAAAAATCTTGACCGAGGTCCGACCGGTATAGCGCAGCGGAGGCGTAAGGTCGCGATAGTTCCTTCCCTGCGAAGCCTCGCAGTCACGGCTCTAACAGTTTTTCGAGAACCGCGCCATTTCAAAACCGCAGCAGCACGCGTCGGTTCGCGATTGGGCGGACCGTTTTTTTTTCGGACCGTTCGGCTTCTCCGCCTATAAACGCGAGGCGGTACGGCTTCGGGAGCCTTTTCTTCCCCACGCTCTGAAACCAGACGCCAGAAAACTTCGCAGCTTCCCCCCGAAAGAAAAGAAAACACTCCTCCTTGCCCCGGCGCTCCCTCCTCCCATCCTTCTCCATGGCGGTTCGTGCGAGCAAAACTACCGTGGAGAGGTCATGTGCCGGACTTGGTACCTTGACGCGATACTGGCGAATCCCTACAGCGAAGGGCCTCGGCGCCGCATGATGATGAGATCGTCACGTGTGAGCTGTATATCGTCAACGGGCTTTGAATGCCCGAAAGTGAGTTTGTGGAGTCCGTCCTCGAGCAATGTGAGTGCGAGATCACCCACTTGAACCCCAACTCCATTCTCATCTTGACCATGTTCTCCCATCTTTGCGAGGGCTTCGTGGGCGTCCTGCCCTCGGCAAGTCTTTTCTTTCATTTCTACGCCTTGTTCTGCACCGGCGGCGCTTTTCGCATCGGTGCTCTGTATTTTCGTCTGCGGCCCCACCGCCCATACGAGTACCCCTTCTTCTCCCTGAAAGACTCGGTGGCGGGGTGGGCCGATTACTGGTTCTATCTTCGGAAGGCGGAGGGGAGCGCGCTGCGCTACACCGACGCAAGAAGATCTCAAAGATCGGCACTCGCGCTACCCCTATCGCACGGGGAGGAACGGATCCTGATGCAGATCAGCGAGCTCACGAATATGGGGCTCACTAACCAGGACGTCGTCAGGGACTTCTGTAAGTTCAACCTTCATTAGTTATGGTTTTGGTGTTAATGACAAATCTAATAATGTGATTATCCCCTAATGCGATATTGTTATTAATGACAAATCTTATATCGAGACTAACTCGTTTGTTTAGAATATCTTTGTTTAGTCTCATCGCATTGAAAAATGGAAAACCCGAGGTATGTATGCATATTCATTATAGTATTAGTTGCATACTTTAGAGTCAAGTTAAAGTATGAATGTCCCCATTATATTAACCACAAAATGTGCATTATGTTTCTCAATCCATATATTACATGGATGTACATATTTAGGGGGAGTTTGTAGTTTAACTTGAAAGTCTCTTTGTATTGATCGATTCATTATTGACACATATAAGGATCAAGACAAAGAAACTAAATCCTTGAGTATATATTTGAATTGCCTAGTTATAGTATACTCGTGGAATTATAGGATATGCTCCAATGCAATCAAATTGAATATGTGCATATTATATCCAAGTCAATCATACTTATGCATATATACATGTGGGGTTTATTCTATAGTTGATGATTTAGAGAAATGATCATTTCCATATAATTTACATATAATGGATCATTACTTTTCATCAACATGAGTATATGAAAACTTGTGTAGTTAATATATACTCATATCAATTTAAATGATAATTTAAATTGAGTTCATTTGTCTTATTAATTATTAAAGAACACTTCATCATGTGTTGATGGTGTTCCGTGATTAATTGAGGACAAATGAATAGCTCTTAAGTATATTGAAGCATGTGTTGCATTCTTGTACTTAAGATACATTTAATCATTCAATTGATTTAGGTTGTGCTCAATTGATCTAAAGGCATCCATTATGTGTTAATGGAGTGCAAGAGATAATTGAGACAACCGTGCATCTTGGACTAACGATTTTCATGAGTTGTGTTTGAGTTAGGTCCAAAGATGGATGTGATGATAAAGAAGGGGAGTCGAGTGATGATCCCGGGGGAGTATCAAGTGAAGATCATAAAGACCCCAAAGGGGATTGCTTGTGCGCGGCGGCGAAGGTATAACTAGATAGGCTAAGGACTTTTGTAGTATTTGAGTCTAAGGTTTTATCGCCGTAGTATTAAGAGGAGTTGTCTTCTTTGCTTGAGTTTCATCATGTGTTGGTGATCTCAATCCGCGTTCACTCAAGCTCAAACCTTTTCGATTTGGTTTTTACATGAGGGTTAACCATTTAGCATGTGTTGCGAATGGGTTAAACTTATGCTTGGTTGCATTTGGTTTTCGCATAAAGCTTTGATTTGCATGTGTTGCAAATAGGATAAGCCAACGCGTTAGCTTTTGCGTGAAGTTCACTTTTGCATGTGTTGCATTAGTGGAAGCTTCATGCTCTGTTCGCAAAACATCTTTATAAAACCTTGGTGTTGCTTGGAGCTAAGTTTTGCATCTGTTGCAAAAAGAGTAGTGCTCAAGCATGATATATTTATTAAGTTATTTGCAAGTTCGTTGTGCGAATAAACTGAGGTTTATGAGTCCGGAATCCCGAGAGCATGTGAGTAGGGCTTGCAACGGGTGTTGGCAAGTTGACTGGGTCTCGTGTTGACCTTCACATGGCTAGGGGGATTAATCTCATAAACTCGAGTTTGATTTGCTTAATACGTTTTGCAAATAGATCTTGAGTTGTTGGCGAAATGTGTTTTCGCTAGTTGGAGTTTTAGTTTGCAAACGTGTTTTGCAAATGAGCTAAGGAGTTATGTGTTTCGATCCTAGAGCATGTGTTGGCATTTGCAAATGTGTTTTGCAAAGTGTCGGGGTCATGTGTTGATCCTTACATGGCTAGAGGGTTGATCGCATAAGTTCGCAGTTTATTTGTGAAATGTGTTTTCGCAAATTTGGTTGAGAATTCTTTGAGCATGAGCTAAATTGGTGCAAATGTGTTTTGCATGTGTTTATGATCATGTGTTGATCATCTAGAGGCTCAAAGAATGGGTTTTGGTTTTTGGAGAAATGGTTTTCGGAGTTGATTCTGAATTTCTCCAGTGGTGCGGTACTACCGGGCTTCATGGGCGGTACTACCGCATTTGCGGTAGTACCGGTGCTTTGCCCGCGGTAGCTTTTTGACAGAGCATTTGTTTTGCTGGTTCGTGCCGAGCGGTAGTACCGGCCCCTGGGGGCGGTACTACCGCAAATGCGGTACTACCGGCCCTTGTAGGGCGGTAGTACCGGAAAAGTGTCCGTTGCCGACCGTTGGGGCTACGGCCAATACTACCGGCCCTTAGAGGGCGGTAGTACCGCGTTTTCAATGAATTTCTGGAATCAAGCCCCCAACGGCTAGTTTTCTTGTGTGGGGTATAAATACACCCCTTGGGGGGCTTGGGCATGTTGTTGGTGCTGTGTAGGAGTTGTGTGCATGTGTTGCTCTTCTCCATTTGCCTCTTGAGCTAAAGAGTGAGACTAATTGCATGTGTTGCAATTAGGAAGTGATTTGAGAGCCTCTTGTGCATGTGTTGCACTTGAGGGAGGCCTTGGTGCATGTGTTGCACGAGGTGATCACCGGGAGCGCATTCGTTGTGCTCGGTGAAGTTCAAGCGGAGGAGCGGCTTGTTGCTCTTGGAGGTTGCCGACTCCTAGACAGCGTAGGCGTCGTGCGCGGGAGCTCTCAAGGTTGTGAGAAGCCCCGGCAAGTTTGTGAAGGTTCGGGTTGAGCCTACGCGCAAGCGTGAAAAACCACGACTAGTGGAAAGAGGCGGGTGCTCGAGCGGGAGCCGGTCCAACTGTGGGCTTGCCTCAACGTGGACTAGGGGAGACCGACAAGTCTCCGAACACCACGGAAAAACATCGGTTGTCTCTTGTCTATTTTACATTCAAGCATTTACTTTATTGTTTATTTATCAATTGCTTGATTAGAATTGCTTAGTATAAATTGATTGTTCAATTTAGCAATTCTTGTATAGAGACATAATTTAATTAGTACACATAGTGAGCCTAGTTGATTTAGGCCTTAATTGTCAAAACAGAGATTATCGCTTCCGCATATAAATTGATTAGGTTTTGACATAGGGGCTGATTAGAGCGAATTGTTGAGTGAGCGATCGAATTTCGTAATCGCCTATTCACCCCCCCTCTAGGCGCATCCTCGACCCTACAACTTCCTCCGGAACAGGGTGTCCCCTCTGAGGAGGAGGGAGCACCCCTTCTTCAAGATCACCGGGTGGGACGACCTCACCCGCGAGGATACCTCCTGTAAGTTTACGGTCCTGCGCAGATCTTACCTCGCATGCCACGTCAAACCCGAGCTGACTTTATTTGTTAGTCGATGGCAGCCCCGGGCTTCGACTGGGTGGAGAAGAGGGTCGGCAAGATGTTCGAGACCCCCATGGGCAAGGAGCTCGAGCGCAAGCGGCAAGTGCCGAGACCCGTGCTCGAGCGGGGCGACACGGTAAGCCGCGCTAGGTTTCATGCTCGGGGAAAAGCATACCGAGCCATACTGACATCTTCTTGGCCTCTGACAGAGAAACTCATGTTGAGCCGGCGGTGGCGAGCTTAGCCTCGGCAAAGGTGAGGAGTGCTCGTGCCGGTCTCTAAGGCCAAGAGTACGAGGAGCAAGAGGAGCGCCCCACCACCGGCGACCACTCGGTCGTCGAAGAGGCAGGCGGCCGCGTCCAAGGATCTACCGGTGCCCCATAAGGAGTACGCCGATCGGAAGGAGGAGGTAAGCCGCCTGAGGCTCTGGCTGAAGAACTATAGTGTGAGGGTTCAGGTGGAACAGATCGAGGCGGACGGAAGACTGATCGAAGGGATGGTGCAGGGCGAGCGGGAGGCTTTGAAGAGAGAGCTTGCCGCTCTAAAGGCCGAGGTCAAGCAGGCTAAGAAAAGCTGGGCGATCGCCGACCTGGACGCGCGACCCCCTGCGACGGAGCGCGGTCGTCCGGAGAAGGCCCTGGTGGAAATCAACATGGAGAAGGTCGACCCTCGTCTGGCTAGGATCACCCAGGCCGCGGAGAAGAAAGCCGAGATGGCGGTCGCAGCGGCGGCGAACCCATCCGGAGCTGGCGACGAAGGCCTGGCCGAAGATGGGTCTTGAATTTTGCTTGTCCTTCTCTCTCTTTTTTTTTGCTCGAGCTAGCCCCACTCAACTGACATGGGCGACGTAGCTCGTAGGTCTTTCCCGGAGTGCCGCAAAATGATTCACGAGCTCTTCGGTCGTGTCATAGAGAGGGAGGTCGCCCGTGTTGCCGACATTGTGATGGCAGAAGGTGTGGCGGCAGTGGACGCCCTTGTCATCGATGACCAAGGCGGGACGAATCCCACCGCCCCGGAGGAAGCGCATCCCTAGGACGAGCTTCTCGCCCTCCCCAGTACGGAGGGTGCTCGAGGAGAGGAGGGGGTTAATCTCGAAGCCTTGGGAGGAAAGACTGCCCAGGAAGGCTTGAAATCCTCGGGCGCACCGCCTACCCGGGATGAGGGCGCGAAGCCCCCGAGCGTACTACATGCTCGGGATGAGACGGCACCCGCCCCGAGCGAATCGCATGCTCAGGTGGATGTTCTGCCCCTGAGTGAACAACATGCTCGGGCGGATAGCGAGAAGACTTTGAGCGGGTGCGCCGCTCAGGACGGGGTATGGTGCCCCAGGGCAAACCTCATGCCTAGGGGGATGATTCGTCATCTTTGACCAACCCGCCCTTCTGGAAGGGCCCTGAGGAAACGCGGAGCCCCCTGCCGAGGCTGGCAGATATTCCGAGGAGGGAGATCACCGAACGCTTCCGGGGCAACCTCCGTGCGTGTCTCGACCAGGTGAGGACGCTTTCCTTGCCTTCGTCGTGGTTTCGTTTCTTAGGGCCTTCGGGATAGTATCTGAAATGTACCTGGCTGTAGGTCTTCGAAAAGGCATTGGAGGACTTTGACACGGCGATTGATGTCCCTGAGGCCACGGCCCAACTGATAACCGATCATGAGGCCCGCCTAGACAAGCTTGAGCAAACAGTGGGCGGCTTCAAGATCAGAGACAGGCTGCTTGTGCTTAGGTGCCGCCAGGCGGAGCAGGATGTCTCCCAGGCTAAGGAGAGGAGTCTTGAGCTTGAGCAAGAGCTCGAGCGAGAGAAACGCAAGCCGGTGAAGCGGGCGAGCCGCCTCGATGCAGGAGAAGGCCCTTAAGCTCGAGCAAGAGCTTGAGCAGGATGTTGGATTATTTGGGCCAAGCCCACTTAATTGAGACAAATAAATCCTAGAAAATCTCAAAGGCCCATTCATGAGGAGGCATATGTGCAAGCATTAGTCTCATATTGCTTGTGGAGGTGGAGGATGACCAATTTATAAGGGAGAGTTCTCTCCACCTTCCTAGAAGCATGGTAAGGGAGAAGAAGAGAAGCCCACACGCTGCGCCTCCGCCTCGCCTCACCTCGCCGGGCCGGCTCGGCACGGCCGAGGCGGGCGGAGCGGAGCGCGGCGCGCACTGCATGAATGGTCCGCCGAAATCCGGTCCAAGGCCTTGCGTAGACACAGCTTCCTTTTGCAGTTTATTCTTTTGCTACTCGGAATCATGGCAGCTAGTATGAGATAAGGATACTGTAACCGAGTCTGTTCATGGCATGTCTTTGAGTCACGTTCGGTCACGGTTACTAGGCTATCCCTATATATACTGCGCCCTGCCACCCGTGTAGAAATACAGAACACACATTAGGGTTTTGCCACCTCTCGTTGCTACGCCACCACCGTAGCCTTCTCCATCCCGAGCGCCGACGTGCATCCGCGATCGGGAGAGCAAGTCTCCGGAACCCTTCGTCTTTGCGATCCTGCACCGGGAGAGGGCGAATAAGGTTTTTGGGAAGCGCTTGCGATCGCCAAGATCGTCACCACGCTCGCCTTCCTCGCTCCTGCTGCTTTGGGCGCCGTCAGTAGCTGCTGCTCTGCGATGTGCCATCGCCAACGCCGACCACGCCAACATCGCAATCGCACCATCTACGCCGCTCGCATCCTCTTCTTCGCTCAAGATGCGCTCGATCTGCTCTAATCTCGTGGTTAATTATATCTATCAAGATGATCATGATGTTCGTACTGTCTAATGTGTTAGAGAGATGCATGCTAGTTTATGTGTTGCTGTTCATGATCTATATTCGGAATTTAATCTGGAAACTGTCTAATTATTCAACAATCCAAAAACCTTATTGTAGACATTTTTCTGGATTAACAATGGTTGGCTTTGTCGACGCACTGAGGCCGGAGAAATTCTCTGGTGTGCACTTTAAGAGGTGGCAAGTCAAGGTCACGCTCTAGCTTACGGCTATGAATGTATTCTGGGTTAGTAAAGGCAAGCCTGAAGGTGATCTCTCTGCCGAGCGCAGAAGAGTTTCACGGATGCCAATACTCTTCGAGGATGCATTCTTAGCGTTTACCGATCGTCTGTGTGATGTGTACATGCACATAACAGACGTGAAGGTGTTGTGGATACATCAAGCGCCAAGTTCGTGCATCGGATCTTGGCAAAGGAACTGTATGTCTTGGAGAACTTTCATGACTATAAGATGGCCGATAATCGCTCTGTTGTAGAGCAAGCCCATGAGATACAAATGCATTGTCAAGGAACTCGAACTCTGGAATGTGTCTTACCCGATCCTTTTGTGGCGGTTGCATCATTGCAAAACCGCCTCCTCGTGGAGGAGTTTCAAGACTACTCTAAAACATAAGAGGACAAAGATATCAGTCGAAAACCTGATAGCGTCCCTTGATGTTGAAGAGAAGGCTCGGGCTAAGGATTTTAATGGTAAAGGAGCCGAGGGCCAGTCCAGCGCCAACATGGTTCAGAAGAACTACGGCAAGAACAAAGGGAAAAACAAGCCTAACAAGACTACCAACTTCAAGAAGAAGAAGATGAACAAGGCTGAGCTGCCCCACTTCACATGTGGTGAGGTCGGACACTTTTCCAAGGAATGCCCAGATCATGCAGACCGTCGAGGGAAAAAGGCCAACAATGGACAGACGTCCAAGGCTGTCAACACAGTGACTGCTAGCAATGCTGGAGATGCAGGATATGGTAATTTACCTTCTGTATTCTCAGTATTTTAGTCTTCCAGTTGGTGGATTGATACGGGTGCTAATGTTCATGTGTGTTCTGACATCAATATGTTCTCTTCTTATCAGGTCATTCGGGATGCCTCCGTCCTGATGGGGAATGGGTCACATGCTTCGCTCATGGCATCGCACAAAGGATATGAAGTTCACTTCGAAAGATCGTGCGGTGAGGAACGCAAAGATGTCCCTTCTATCAACAAGAATCTCGTTAGTGGCTACCTTCTATGCAGAGATGGGTTTAAGGTAGTGTTAGAGTCCAATAAAGTAGTTGTGTCCAAGCATGGACTATTTATTGGTAAAGGCTATGAGTGCGGAGGCTTGTTCCGCTTTTCCCTTTTAGATTTCAATAATAAGTCTATGAACCATATCTGTGGTAGTGTTAATGATGATGCGAGTACTTGGCACTCTCGTTTATGCCACATTAATTTTGGTCTTATGAATCGGCTTTTCAGTATGAGTTTAATTCCGAATTTCACTATTGCCAAAGGTTCTAAGTGCCATAGTTGTGTGCAATCGAAACAACCTCGAAAGTCTCACAAGGCGGCTGAGGAGAGGAACTTGGCACCTCTAGAACTCATACATTCTGATCTATGCGAGATGAATGGTGTGTTGACAAAGGGTGGAAAGAGATATTTCATGACATTGATTGATGATGCGACTAGATTTTGCTATGTTTACTTGTTGAAAACTAAGGACGAGACGCTAGACTACTTTAAAATCTATAAAGTGAAGTTGAAAATCAACTAGAGAGAAAGATCAAACGCCTTAGGTCGGATCGTGGTGGCGAATTTTTCCCAAAATCTTTGATGATTTCGTATGCGGAACATGGTATTATTCATGAGGGACACCTCCCTACTCGCCTGAATCAAACGGGATTGCCAAGAAGAAAAACCGCACGCCGACCGACTTGGTGAACGCCATGTTAGACACCTTTGGTTTATCTAAGGCATGGTGGGGAGGTCGTGTTGACTTCATGTCATGTCCTGAATAGAGTTCCCAATGAAACATGGAGAAGACCCTTACGAGAAGTGGGTTGGAAGAAAACCATCACTTTCTTACTTGCGCACATGGGGATGCTTGGCGAAAGTCAATGTACCGATTAACAAAAAGCGTAAGCTCGGGCCTAAGACAATGGATTGTGTCTTTTCGGGATATGCTCATGGAGCATCGCTATAGATTTTAGTAGTTAAATCGATGTGCCCGATATGTATGTTGATACTATTATGGAGTCTCGTGATGCTACGTTTTTTTAGAATATATTTCCGATGAAAGATATGCATAGCACTTCTAGATTTTCTTCTGAGATAATTCCTAAGACTATTACACCTGTTGAGTCTTCTGAGAAACCACTTGAGAAAGTCCTAGAGGAGGATGACAATGAAGCTCTTAGAAAGAGCAAGAGACAGATGATTGAAAAATCCTTTAGCAATGATTTCATTGTGTACCTCGTGGATGATACTCCCACGTCCATTGCAGAGGCATATGCATCTCCGTGATGCGATAATTGAAAGAAACCGTCCGAATGAGATGGACTCGATTCTCGCTAATGGGACTTGGGAGGTGACTGAACGGCCCTATGGTTGTAAACCTGTGGGTTGTAAGTGGGTGTTCAAGAAGAAGCTTAGGCCTGATGGTACTATTGAGAAGTACAAGGCTCGGCTTGTGGCTAAGGGTTACACCCAAAAAGAAGGCGAATATTTCTTTGATACTTATTCATCTGTTGCTAGAATGACCACCATTCGAGTATTACTTTCCCTGGCTGCCTCATATGGTCTTCTCGTTCATCAGATGGACGTGAAGACAGCTTTCCTTAATGGAGTGCTAGATGAGGAAATCTACACGGAGTAGCCTGATGAGTATGTAGTAAAGGGTCAAGAGAGCAAGGTTTGTAAATTATTGAAATCTTTGTATAGCCTGAAACAAGCACCTAAGCAATGGCATGAGAAGTTCGACACCACTTTGACTTCTGTGAACTTTGTCATTAATGAGGCTGATAGATGTGTATACTATCGCTATGGCGGGGGTGAAGGAGTTATATTGTGCCTTTATGTGGACGATATACTGATCTTCGGCACAAATATTGATGTGATCAATGAGGTCAAGTCTTTTATGTCAAAGAAATTTGATATGAAAGATCTGGGAGAAGCTGATGTAATTCTGAACATCAAACTTATTAAGGATGAGAGTGGGATTACTCTTTCGCAATCCCACTATGTGGAGAAGGTCTTGAGCCGGTTTGGCTTTATGGACAGCAAGCCCTCTCCCACTCCTTATGATCCCAGTGTAACACTGAGAAAGAATAAGAGAATTGGCTTAAACCAATTGAGATATTCTCAGATTGTCGGTTCGCTCATGTATCTTGCTGGTATATCATTTGCTGTGATATATCATTTGCTGTGAGCAAATTGAGTAGGTTCATGTCAAACCCGGGTTCTGATCATTGGCATGCACTTGAAAGGGTAATGCGCTATTTGAAAGGTACTATGAGTTATGCGATTCACTATTCAAGGCACCTGCAAAGGCTTGAGGGATACAAAGGACTTCGAACTGAATTTCGATGTAGATGAGCTCTATGCCACCAAAGGATATGTGTTTACCATTGGTGGTGGTGTTTGTCATGGAGGTCCCGCAAATGACCATCTTGACAAGATCAACCATGGAGGCGGAGCTCATCGCTTTAGATCTGACCATCGAGAGGCAGATTGGTGCGTGAGCTCTTGATGGACTTACCGGTGGTTGAAAAACCAATACCGCTATCCTTATGAATCGTGACAATCAATCTGTGATTGCTAAAGTGAAAAATGCTAAGGATAATGCGAAGTCATCAAGACACGCCAAAGACGCATCAAGTCTGTCAGAAATTGAGAAACTCGGGTTATAAGTGTGACTTATATTCAAACAGACAAAAACCTGGCAGATCCCTTTACGAAGGGACTATCACGGAATGTGATAGAAGGTACATCGAGGGAGATGGGTATGAGACCCATATAAGTTGCCATAGTGGTAACCCAGCCTTTGTGATCGGAGATCCCGTGAATTGGATCCTGGGTAAAACAAGCTATTGGCGAACTGAGGAGAGTAATCTGTTACCCTCTCTAAGTGAAGATGCAATACTCTCAAAAGGCTGTAAGGCAGGATGGCGATATGCTTTAACTAGCGAAGATGCTGTCCTATAGAGCATTCTTGAAAGAACACACCTATATAAGCCCGACTGTCTAAAGTCGCAGTCTATGAGACTCGGGTGATCTCTAGTAAGCTCATGAAGAGACCATGGAGTACGACTCATATGCTCCACCTACGGAGAAGGCTACTGGCAGCCAGGTATCAGTTATGACTTTGAGTGAAACCTGTTCACACAAAACTTGCAATTCAAGGTGTAGTCCATTGTTTAAGTTGTGGATGGGTGTAGCTTGGAGCTCTAGGCAGAAGTCCATTTAGAGATTTGCCAATACTCACTACTGATTAATATATCAGCGTTCGAGCACCCTCGAGTCGAAGGTGGCGGACTGAACGGCGGCGCGGCGCATCACGACCTTGCGGAGCAAAGCAATGAGGAGGTCGATCAGCTCCGCGAGGAAGCCCGTGAAGGTCGCGAGGCCCGTCGAAAGGTGATTGATCTTAAAGCCAAGATCGACGACCTAAGGCAGAAACTATCCGCGGCCTTTAGGGGGGCGAAGCCCGGCGTATAGAGGGTTTTCTTCTTTTTCTTGACGACTTTTTGGATGACTTTTTGGATGACTTTGATGATGCGTCAGCATTCCAAGTCGGTCTAGACGCGTGTCCTAGCGAGGACGCCGAGGACTCGTCGAACCAGGCCGGCGCAAGTTCCGCGCGGCAGATCGAAACAGCAAGCCGCGTCCCAAGTGGCAACGCAGCATGCAGATTGATTCCAAGCCGATCTCGTCGACGTGCAGCAACGGATCTGATCGAAGCGTGCTGTCCTCCCGAGGGCGAGCGCGGAGCAGCTTTCGGTCCCGGTGGCAGCAGAAATCGCTTCGTACGGCTACAGGCGAAGGCAAGTACGTCCCAGGCGGCTGGCTGCCGGAGGAGGACGCGTCGAACTAGGCGGCTGCAGAAGAGCGCGTCCCAGGCGGCAAGCACAGGTCACGTAAATTAAAGAAGCCGATCATCGTTCCCGACGAGGCGTGGCAGCAGTGCGCAAACATCAAAATCGAGGCTCCATTGCGTCAGGAGATCGAAAAGCAATCGGCCCTCACGTCGTGGGCTACAGCGGTAAAAGATAGAGATCAGTAGTAGATCAGAGTAATTATATATCCTCTATCCAACAGTGCGCAGCACTGTACAAGTAAAGCGACAGCATCAGAGTTACTTTACCGACAGAATTTGGCACCGTAGCGACGCGACGCGAAGGGCAAAAGCCACGTTGTCTCATTGGCACAGTATTAGATACTGTAGAAGCAGAAGAAAACAGAGAATACATATGTAATAGATTTTTTTTTCTATATGACGATTCTGAAGTATGATCTTTTATTGCTAGATCGATATACAAATTTTTCTCTCTGTTAAGTCAAGATGTGAGCTATTCTTGCACAGCTCGATTTATATGATATTTTTTTGGGGATTGACAAGATGGCCACTGCATGACCTTTAGAGGAGAAGCAACGTAAATATTGTAAGGTCTTATCTCAGATTCTGTAACAGCCCGAAAATTTTAGAACAGTAAAAATATGATATTTAAATTTGATTGTGAATATTTCTGGATTTTCTGAATATTGTTTGCTTTATTTGAATTTTCTTGGATTTTTGAGTTATGAGAAAAATCCAATAAAAGAGAAAAGAGGAATGAAAAAGAGAAAAAGGCAAAAAGATAAAAATTAAAAATTTAGAAAATTTCCATGAGAACCCTGAGAATGCAAGTAAGCCATTTTGTCCACTAAATGAAAATTTTCACATGGAATAATGAAGAAATAAAATAAAGAGACAACTTTTAATTCTAAATAATATATTGTCAGAATTTATAAAATATTTTGGAATCTTAAATGGAGCTGTAAAAGTTACCATGGAAGCCTCAATGCTATTCCTACATCTAAAAAAAATATCATAAATTAATAATGTGGTGTAAGACTTTTTGAAATTTAAAAACAGAAATTCTAAAAATCTAGAAATTGCCATGTCAGAATTTATATTAAATAATGGAGTAATATTTTGAGCTAAAAAATTTACAGGAGCATTTCTAGCTCAAATAAATCTGAAAAACAAAATTGAAAAATAATAGGCTTTTTGCTTTTGACCCTGTCACTGACATGTGAATCTGAGAATTTATATTAAATAATAGGATTGACCCGGAGCCATCAAAATTTTTGCTTTTGACCCTATCATTGACATGTGGGCCATCGTCCTTTCCCCGTTCCGTCCTGTTGGCGCGCAACGGGAAAACCAGCTCAGCCACTGCCCGGTGGACCCCGACCCCACCTGGCATTCTCTTCTTCTTCCTTTTCTTCTCGCAGCGTCTCAGCTCCCTCCCGATACATCCTCGGCCCTTCACGCTTTACCCCGGCCGTACCTCACGACATGACGCCAGTAAATTTCCGCGCCACCTCGCCATTTGAGAACAGCACCGAGCTCCTTCTTCTCTGCCGCGGTAAAGCCTCCATCGGTAAAGCAATCGGCCCTCACGTCGTGGGCTACAGCGGTAAAAGATAGAGATCAGTAGTAGATCAGAGTATTATATCCAACAGTTCGCAGCACTGTACAAGGAAAGTGACAGCATCAGAGTTACATCGTAGTTACGTAATACAAAGTTTTCTATTGCTAGATCGAGATACAAAATTTTCTATCTGTAAGTTAAGATGCGAGTTATTCTTGCACAGCTCAATTTAGATGATATTCTTTTAGGGACTGACAAAATGTCCACTACATGACCCTTAGAGGAGAAGCAATGCAAAGATCATAAGGTTTTATCTCATATTCATCTTCATCTATCAAATAATATTCTGCAGGAGAAAACCGCCGCCGCATAATAGTTAAAACTGGAGCAGATTTGTATGACCAAAGATCTGACTAGCAAGATGCATTTGAAGCAGAAGCTTTATTTGCACAAGATGGTGGAAGGTGGGTTATTATTAAACCACCTGACAGCATTCAAAGAAGTAATTTTGGATCTTAAATCTATGGAGGTAAAATACGATGATGAAGATTTGGGTCTTATTCTTTTATGCCCATTGCCTAATTCATACTCTACGTTCAGAGATACAATTTTATATAACCTAGATACTCTTGCACTTAATGAAGTGTATGAAGCACTACATGCAAAAAAAAAAAAGATGAAACTCATGGTCCCTAACGAAAGTTCAAGTTCACATGCAAAAAGCATGATTGTCCGTGGCAGACAACAGGCAAGGAGTTCTAATGACGAATCAAAAGGCAAAAGCCCGAACAGAAATTACAAAGGCACATCAAAATCTAGAAGAAGGTACAAGTCGTGCAAATATTGAAGAAAAGGTGGATACAACATGTTAGAGTGTTGGTGGGTAAAGAAAAAAGAGAAAAAAAATAATAACTCTAAAAAGTATCAATAAGAGGATGAAACCAAAGCCACCATTGTTACTTGTAACGTCCCAAAATTTGCCCTAATTTTAATTTTTGGAGTTATTTAAATTTATTTGAATTTTTGGTGAATTTTTGGAATTAATTAAGTTTAATTTGAATTTATCTCCCTCTCGATTAGTTAAATAGCAGAAAAGTAATTATCAAAAATAAATAAAAATATTTTATTTAAGCTCTAAATGCCACGAAATATTTTCTAGAATTTTTCTAGAGTTTTTCGGGTATTTTTAGTGCTCCAAATAATTACTTTGATTTTCTAGAATTATTTTAAATGATAAAAACCAGAAAATGCCTTGCTACAGTGCTGGACCGAGCCCAACACTGTGCGCGCCGTTCGGCAAACCCTAGCGCCGCTCGCTCCGGGCCGTGCGATCTCGATCGGACGGCTCAGGTTGGGACGCGTCGCCTATTCGCGAGAGCCGTTGGATCGTATTAACTCGAGCCGACCGGATTGCGCCACGTAGCATGGGCAGCCGAACAGTCGCTCGCCCTGGGCCGTTGGATTGCGATCAGACGGTGCGGATGGATTGCGCCGCATCGGGAGAGGGCGAACAGTGCGCCGCCGTCGGCGGTTGGCTGCCGAGATTGGCGGTGGATTTGCGCGCTCTCCAAAGCATCTCGACGACCGTGTTATGGCGCATTTAACTGGTACGTCCACTCCGCACCTTTTGTCCGTTCACTCGTGCCCTGCCGTGCTCCCTAGCTCTCCCATTTGCTCGCCGAAGTTGGCACTGCCGCCACCTCGGTTTTCCTCATTTCCCACCGCCGACAGTCACTCTCCGCCGCACCCAAGACCTTTGCCGAGTTCGTCGTGTCGAGCTGCATCGCCTGGGCCACTTCATTCAGTCGGAGAAGTCTCGAAGCGCCGCCAACCAAGTCGTCTTCTTTGTCTCCGATCTTCGAGAGCCACTGCACCGCCGCCATCTACCTCGAGCACTAGCGACTGTTGGATTTCCATCTAACGCTCGAGGTAACGCCACGTCCCCCCTTCCCGTAGAGCTAGGCGTGAATAGCTTCGATAGATCTCGGCCGTAGATCCTCAATCTGACCACCACTATAGCTCGTCGTAATGAAGTCGCCGTACCTGGGAGGTCTTTCAACCGGCCAATGCCAATGCCAATTCCACCTCCGCCCATGTCCAGATCACTTCCAAATGTGACAACAGACGACAAGAAGCCAGCGGCTATGGCTCGGTCAAGGCCTTCAGATGATCATATGGCAGCACTAATGGCATACCGTAAGGCAAAGGGCTTATGCTATAAATGTGGAGAACGATGGGGACACAACCATCGCTGTGCCACAACGGTACCGTTGCATTTGGTGGAAGAGATGTGGGCGTTAGCAGAGGAGACTGAAGATCATGCAGTAACTGAAATTCCACAGTCGCCGTTGTCGGTCAAGACACCAGAAGTAACAGACCAACAATTACTAGCCATCTCTTGCGAAGCCATGTCAGGATCGGAAGGTGGTAATACCATTCGTCTCAAAGGTTTTGTGCTCTGTCAGGAGGTGCTCATGTTGGTGGACTCTGGCAGTTCCGGCAGTTACATCGGCAGTCATCTGCTACCTTTTATGACGGGAGTTCAGAAAATGGACAATCCGATTCATGTCAAAGTTGTTGACGGTGGAGTTTTGCATTGTAACTTTGTTATTCCGCGTTGCAGTTGGCTTTGCCAAGGTTATACATTCACTTCTGACCTCAAAGTGTTGCCTCTCAGTGGTTATGATATTGTTCTTGGTATGGATTGGCTGGAGGAGTTCAGTCCTATGGAAGTGCATTCGATTAACAAGACTCTGTCCTTTTCCTACAAAGGTCATCCAGTACAACTCCAAGGTATCGTTCCTGTGGTTAACCGCTGTCCGGTCATACATGGTACTCAGTTGTGTGCACTACTTAAGCAAGACGCAGTGGAGCAGTTGTTGGAGATCTCTGCAGTCTCGGACAGTCATACTGATCAGGAACATCACCCGAGCATCAACCAACTGGTCAAAGAATTTGATCATCTCTTTCAATCACCAAAGGGTTTACCTCCCCGGAGAGACTGTGATCATGCTATTCCTCTGTTACTGGGAGTCCAACCCTTTCGCTTGAGACCTTATCGCTATACTCCTCAACAAAAAAAATGAGATTGAAAGACAAGTGCAGGAAATGCTCACCAATGGTGTTATTCAACATAGCTCAAGTCCATTTGCCTCACCAGTACTTTTGGTCAAGAAAAAAGACGGGGAGTGGTGATTATGCGTTGATTACAGAAGATTAAATGCACACACGATGAAGAACAAGTATCCCATGCCTATCTTGGATGAATTGTTGGACGAGTTAGCGGGTGCAAAAGTTTTCTCCAAATTAGACCACAAATCCGGCTACCATCAAATCCGGATCAAAGAAGGTGACGAATATAAAACCGCATTCCAAACCCATAATGGGCATTTTGAGTACAAGGTAATGTCCTTCAGGTTAACTGGAGCACCTGCAACTTTTCAAGGCTTCATGAATTTTGTGTTGGTGCCATTATTGCGTAAATGTGTTGTGGTCTTCATAGATGATGTGTTGGTTTATAGTCCCACTCTGGAAATTCATACCAATCATTTGAGACAAGTGTTCATCCTTCTCAGTCAACATCAGTTACATTTAAAGCTCTCCAAGTGTTGTTTTGCGCAATCGCAGTTGGAATTTCTTGGACACCTTATCAATGCTGGAGGCGTCGCCACTGATCCCTCCAAGGCTCAAGTTATCAATCAGTGGCCAGTACCTGCATGTGTGAAAGATGTTCGAAGCTTTTTGGGTATGGCTGGATACTATAGGCGTTTTGTGCAAGGTTTCGGTCTCATTAGCAAACCACTCACAAATTTACTTAAGAAGGGCCAACAGTTCATTTGGACAACAGAGACCCAACAGTCTTTTACTGCTCTCAAACATGCCCTTGTCTCGGCCCCTGTTTTGGCTTTACCAGACTTTATTGTACCTTTTGTGGTTGAAGCCGATGCCAGTGAAAAGGGCATTGGAGCGGTGCTACAGCAAAACAATCACCCCATAGCTTTTATCAGTAAGGCTCTGGGCCCCAAAAACCAAGGGTTATCCACTTATGAAAAAGAATTCTTGGCAATCTTATTTGCGATTGATCAGTGGAGGCCCTACTTACAAATTGCACCATTTGTGATAAAAACATATCATCAAAGTTTGACACATCTTATGGATCAAAGGGTGACCTCTCCTCTCCAACAGAAGGCTCTCACCAAACTGCTGGGACTTCAATTTACCATTCAATACAAAAAAGGGCAAGAGAACCGTGTTGCGGATGCTCTTTCTCGGCATCCAGACTTCAAGTGTGATGCTGACCATACTTGTCTGGCAACCGTCGCAGTTTCCATCAGTAAACCCATCTGGCTTGAGCAAGTGTTGCAAGGGTATGACCAAGATCCTGCCACCGTGAAGATATTAGCTGCTCTGGCGAGTGGACAACATGTGCCTCATTTCAGTCTTCGCGAGGGTGTCATCAGGTTCAAAAATCGGATCTGGATAGGCAACAATCCCACCTTGCAGCACAAGTTGATGCAGACCCTCCATGACAGTCCAATTGGGGGGACATTCCGGGTTTCCAGTCACGTATCGCCGTCTCAAAAATTTATTTGCGTGGCCAGCTATGAAGAAGATGATCCACAATTTTGTTACCACTTGTGCTATCTGTCAACAAGCAAAGCCTGACAGAGCTAAGTATCCTGGTCTTCTTCTACCTCTTGCTATACCTGCACATTCTTGGCACACAGTGACATTAGATTTTATCGAAGGTTTGCCTCGTGTTAATTCATACAACTGTATATTGGTGGTGGTCGACAAGTTTTCAAAATTTGCTCATTTTATCCCTTTAGCTCATCCATTCACAGCCCTGTCAGTAGCCCAATCCTATATGACTCATGTTTACCGACTGCATGGCATGCCACGCGCGATCGTTTCCGATCGTGACAAAGTGTTCACTAGTATTCTGTGGCAGGAGTTATTTAAATTGTCTGGTACTGCGTTAAACATGAGTAGTGCGTATCATCCACAATCGGACGGGCAAACTGAAAGGGTTAACCAATGTTTGGAAGGATACCTCCGATGTTTTGTTCACGCTTGTCCTAAACAATGGATCAAATGGCTTTATTTGGCAGAATTCTGGTACAACACAAGCTATCATTCGGCACTAAACAAGTCTCCATTTGAGGTGTTGTATGGACATGCTCCTAACCATTTCGGTATTGATTTACATGAGGTTTGCACTAGTCCAGATTTGTAGGAATGGCTTCAGCAGCGCAACCACATGAACGCGCTGGTCAGACTTCACCTTCAGCGTGCCCAGCAGCGCATGAAGCACCAAGCCGACAAGCATTGTTCAGAGCGTACTTTTGAGGTTGGCGATATGGTCTATGTCAAATTTCAACCTTATGCACAAGCATCGGTGGCGCCTAGAGCAAATTACAAACTGGCATTCCGCTATTTCGGACCATATCCCATCATCCGCAAGATCAACGATGTTGCTTATGAGCTTCAACTTCCAGCAACAAGTTCGGTTCATCCCGTGTTTCATGTGTCCCTTCTCAAACCAGCCAAGGGACTACAACACCAGGTCAGTGACCAAATGCCGAACTGGATCATACATTGCAATTTTCTTTACACATTCTGGATCGTTGGCTTTGTCATCGTGCTGGACGAGTGATTCCTCAATTGCTTGTGCATTGGTCTACCTGGCCGGCGTCCATGGCAACCTGGGAGGATGAACAAACGATCAAAGAACGATTTCCCGCAGCTCCAGCTTGGGGTCAAGCTGCCTGTCAAGGAGGAGCGGATGTCAGCACACTCTCTGGACATCAGCATCATGAAGCAACTGCTAATGATATGGCGCCAAGGCAGAAGCATGAAGTGGCTACGTCAAGCTCAACGATGGGAAGCCCAACTCGAGTGAAGAAGCGAATCTGCAAGCCCAATTCTCGCATATTCGGCCCAGACTGGATTAGTAAGGGGCACTAGCTTGTATTGTGTTTGGGTAAGGGTTAGCAGCGTGCAGAACGAGGGAAAAACCCATGTATATAAATAGAAAGGACAAAACAGATAGAGAAGGGCGGCGAGATATAGGCTGTATCGTCTTCTTGGCGATCGGTTGTTCAGGCGGCGGCGATCTTTGTAACCACTGACTAAGAGTTTATCCACTTAATCATTCCTCTTGCTGGTATTGTGTTGTTCGGAGGTTCACAGACGCCGAGGACTCGTCGAACCAGGCCGCCGTCGTAGGCGGGCGCAAGTTCCGCGCGGCAGATCGAAACAGATTGATTCCAAGCCGATCTCGTCGACGTGCAGCAACGGATCTGATCGAAGCGTGCTGTCCTCCCGAGGGCGAGCGCGGAGCAGCTTTCGTTCCCGGTGGCAGCAGAAATCGCTTCGTACGGCTACAGGCGAAGGCAAGTGATCCCAGGCGGCTGGCTGCCGGAGGAGGACGCGCAGGACCGTTCCAAAGATTTTGGAGGCCC
Organism: Guadua angustifolia; assembly: GCA_036346375.1. Lineage (NCBI taxonomy): Eukaryota > Viridiplantae > Streptophyta > Magnoliopsida > Poales > Poaceae > Guadua > Guadua angustifolia. Next base: position 52,398,404 of record CM070512.1, on the reverse strand, counting down.
GAGGCAAGCTAAATCAAGTGGCCCTTTTATTGACTACCATAATTATTATAGATAAAATATCGAATGTTTTCATATGTAATAAACTTGGTAGAGAACAAGTTACAACTAAAAGATAGTTTAAACATAATCAAACTCATGTACTATATTCAACTAAATTGGGCTCTAGCCTCCAAGATGCACCTTCAAACCAACCCGCACCACATTGCCATCACTACCATAATGCTGCGACAAAAGCCAATCTCACCAAATCCTACAAATTTAATTGGGCAAGTTAAACTTCCTTCTAACACTCTTAGATGCAAAGTCATCAATAATAGTATCAATATCAATTTTTATCCAATTTACCCTTCTCAATGCATAAAATTGCCAAACTATTTAACCTTTCTTGTGACATTAATGACCTCAAGTAATTTTTTTTAATAATTTTAGCTTTGAAAAACTTCTTTCAGCGGAGGCTACAATCATAGATATGGTGAATAAGATTCGATAAGCAATTGAAACATTTGGATAGCAATCTAAATCTTTAATAAACTCAAAAATCTCCATGGCGGACTGTGAGTGAGCAGATAAAATCATTTGTAGCACTTTAATTAGTTCAAAAAAATCATCTAACTCAATATCACATGAACTATTATGGGAAAATGTTTTTGCAAATTTAGTGCAACAATTTCTTAGTTCAATATTATCCAATGACTTTAAATTTTTTGAGCTAAGTAAAAAACCAAATATACTCTTAAATATAGTAAAATCCTTGAACATGTTCTTCAATGAAGAAATTACTACATCCACCATAACAAGAAAGTAATTTACCTCAAAAGACTTCTCAGCTGATAAAACCTTTTCATTATAATCACTTTCATCAAACTGTTTTTTCCGGATAACTCGGTGTTTTATCGGGAATGATGCTTCTACATTCATGTTAGATGCAATTTTGAGGCCCTCCTAAATTGGGGGCCCCCGACGGTCGCACCAGCTGCCCTCCCCTTTGGGCCGGCCCTGAGGACGCGTCGAACTAGGCGGCTGCAGAACAGCGCGTCCCAGGCGGCAAGCACAGGTCACGTAAAGAAGCTGATCATCGTTCCGGACGAGGCGTGGCAGTAGCGCGCAAACATCAAAATCGAGGCTCCATTGCGTCAGAAGATCGAAAAGCAATCGGCCCTCACGTCGTGGGCTACAGCGGCTACATCGGTAAAAGATAGAGATCAGTAGTAGATCAGAGCACTGGCGGATCCAGAGGGTGGGCCGGGTGGGCCCTGGCCCACCCAAAAATTTGTAACATCTCAAAAATTTCAAAAATAATAAAATTGAAAATTGAAAATTTTAAAAATGGGATTGAGTAAACAGTTGAACTAAAACCAAGATTTTCATTTTAAATATTATCTTTTTCTTCATTTTCTAGTTTGTCAACCAAAAAAAAAGAACAAGTTGCTACATTAAAACTTTTTGGCCAAAATAAACAAACTTTGAAAATGAGTTAAGAGGGTAATCTTACATTGAATTCCCATCTTTTCTAAGACCTTTTCAACCATAATAATTATTCTTGAATTTTGGGTTTAAAAGGAAAAACCAATGAATGAAATGAGTAAATGAGTAAAAGTAAAAAGGTAAAAGATAAAAGTAAAAAGGCCAGTAAAAATGCCATTAAACTATGGGAATTATTCACAACATCTTTCAGCTGTCCAAAGATTTTAATGAGATAGGTAAAGAAGTAAAATATAAAGTAGCATGTTTCAACTTCAAGACATGACATGACAGAATTCTTCAAAAATAATCAAAGATTATCTATGGCTAAAAATTTTATCATGTCTTCCTCATAACATACTTAACCCATGGTAAAAATATCAAAAACTAATAATTACTTTTATAGCCGTTTAAAATTCTAAAACAGAGAACTTGAAAATCTGAAATCTGCAATGTCAGAATTTTTATTAAATAATGGAGTACGGTTTTGAGCTACAAATTTTACAGAAACATCCTTAGCTCAAATTCATTTGAAAAACAATGTTTCAGAAATAATAGACTTTATTTACTCTTAAAGAAAAAATCAAAAACAGTAACAAGGATTTGGAACAGTCAGTCTTTTAATTGCCAAATCCAACACATGATTGAAACTCAAACAAACATCAAGCAACATGCTATAGTAAATAATTTTGTAAAATACTAGAGAACAAATGGAGAATGAATATAAATTTTCTAGACTTGTTCAACACCTTTCACTTAGCTTAAAAATTCAAAAACAGACTAGAAAACAGCCAAATTTGAAGAATTACTGTTCTCAAACCACAAAGGATAATCAAATGAAACCAAAGAAAATGGAAAGTAGAACTCCTTGGCTATCTACTCAAAAATTTGCGGAATTTTTCAACCCCATCTTCACCCTTTGCCAAGCCTGCCCATTTGGCATGTCAACTCCTAGCCTAAATCATTTCAAATGCTAGGAACAGCTGTTGCAGCCGAGAGAACTTGGAGATGTGTCTCTGGCAGGGTGGCCCCACTTGTTCTTGGGCCCACTGGCCAGCCCCTCCTCCCTTCTCTCCTTCCCTTTCTCCCTCTCCTGCTCTTGCCTGAGTGCTGCCACGGCGTCTCTTTTTCTTCACAGCGAGCTGCCCCGGCAGGATTCTCAGCCACGCGGCTGCAGCAACCTGTGTCCCAGCCGTGCTGTCGCCTCAAGCTTCGCCGCCTCCGCCACCAGCTGCATTAAAGCCAGCAGGACTGTCTCCTCCCACTCCTTTGCTCGCTGCTGCTGCTCTCCTTGCTGTGGATCACGCCCAGCCAAGCAGCACCGAGCCAGGCGTTGATCTACTGCAGACCAGGTGAGCTAGCCATCTCTTCCTTGCGCAGCTTGCTCCATCTCCTGATCATTTCCCTACCACTCCGCATGCAGCCAACGAAGCCATCTCCTCTCACCCGTTGCTTGCTGCTACTCCCTGCCGAAGAACTCATCTGGCCAAGCAAAGCATCGAGCCAAGTTCTTCTCCAACCGAAGCATCAGGTGAGCGGACTCATTTCTTGCATGCGCAGCTACTACTCCTTCTCCTGAGGTTCTCCCGCCATGCATGCAGGCTGCGCCGACGCCAGGGACACTCCTCTGCCGAGCCCTCTCATTCTCCAACCCCTTCTCCATTACTTGAGCAAAGCCCAGAACCAGCCCAGCCAAGCTCGCCATTGTTGGATTTTTTTTGGAGCTCAAAGGTCTGAGGGGTAAGCTCAAGTATTATAGCACGAGGCTTGGTCACAAGAAAGTGAATGGCGTAGTGGTAGTGCTGCAGTGATGCATTCTGGAGATCCCTAGTTCGAATCCCCTCTCCAGCATATTTTTCTATTTTTTTTGCCCTATGCACTAAAACCCTCATATCTTTTGTTGCGGATCTCCGATTAACACAAACTTAGTTTCTAAACTTGAGTTACTCAGTAGGGATTCAGATTATGCAAGAAAACATTATATGTTGCATGCCACAAAAACTTTTAATTAAGCGATGAATGAAAGCCATGATTTGTATGTTATGAAGGAACTATGTGAACCCTAGCTCTAAAAATTGTGAAATAAATCGAGCATGCTCCTGCAATCTTAAATGATCCATTTCTGTAAAAAGATTTAGGATTTAATGTGTTTTGCATCAAAAAGTTAATTGCGCAAAGCCTTAATATCATGCAAGATTCAAATAGTTAAAATATGGATTAAATGGACTCAAAAATTGGTGAAACCAGTTTGGATGCAATCTTGGGTTTGTATAGATCACAAGTATATAAAAACATTTAAGTTTCGCCTCGGTTTGCTATATTTTCTCACTAATCAAAACATGCGATCGGAATCGGCCGATTGGTCAAACGTCCAAAAAGAACCCTAAACGCGACAAAACTGAATGCTATAACCCTAGAATGACATATTATTGCTTGCTGAGTGAAAATGGAATCATATTGAACACTTTTGAGTTAGGTCATACTAAGCGCAATGGACTTTGTGATGAAAAACATCTTTAACGAGGTGAAAAGATCGCGAAACCAACTTTAAAACATTTCTAGGATTGTTTCCTATTAACACCTGAAATGTGAATCAAAAATCATGTGTAGCGTAGTCGCAAACTTAAAATGAATCTTGGCCGATTTAACATTTTTACTATGATCATTTAGGCTATTTCATCGCTTGATTAAATAACCTGTCTAAATACTAAAACTTATAAAACTAGTGTAGAAATGGTCTACAATGTTTGTTCTGTCATATTCCATAGAAAGATTCTTATTTCATTAAGATTTGCATATTAATTTCATTAGCTCAATACCCTTAAGTGATAATTGCAAACTTGCATTTTTGGCCGATTGTGAATAGTATAACATTTATAAGGTCACATAAGCCTTTTCAATAATGAATATAATATCTTGCTTAAACCCTAAAACTTATGAAATCAGTTTAGAATAACAAACCAAAGTATAGGCTATCCAATTATGAAAAGATAATCTCAATTCGCCATAATCTGCATATTAATCTTATTATCCTAACAACCCTAAGTATTCATATTCCTGTAGTTCAGAATATAAACGAATGAACATTAGTTACAATTAAGGAATCATTAATTGTAACATTTGTATCACCAAAACCTTCCCAAATATCATGTAAATAATAATACTAGTAACCTAAATCAATAGATTAGCTTTTTATAACTAGAATATTAATTAAATGTTGCTTTGAATCGGAATCCTAATTAAAGGTAAGAATTCACCTTAAGCATAAGATGATCATATCTATTTAATCTCAAACAATCTTTGCATCTTGAATTCGAAGTTATAAATACTAAAACCCACCATGAACTTCTTGGTAAGATTTAATTTGGTAATTTTATCTGATTTCTTTTTGTCCCATTTTGATTCGGTGTTATTTGCTTTTGTCTCGGTTATTATTATTCAACGCATAGACGCATTTATAATTCGGATTCGGTTATTAACGACATCGACTTTGATCTGGATTATATTCTCGATTTAAGAGCAACCAGCAAGCACCTCCTTTGACCATTTTGATCCCATATTTGCAATGTTATTTTGTTTTATCAAACTATATGCATGCGTGTATGTTTTAAACTTGTTATATTGTGGGTGATGGTAGCTAAATCCAATTGTATGCATTCCCATTACCTTGACATTTGAACTACTGCCATTGTAACCTAGTAATGGTGTAGACAATAATTAATGTCACTTGGGTAAAACTTGCGAGATTAACATATGTATATGCTTAGACTTGCTCATTAGATTGGTTTCAAAATGATGGGAGATGTTTCAACTACATTGAGCAAACTTGTTTAAATTGAACGGAACCGAGGTATGGTTTCCGTGTATCTTGATAAAAATTCCAACTCAAACCTTATGATTTAGACGCGGGCGAGTTATTACTTAACTTGAGGCGTGAAATGGACCTCACGCGTAGTTAGGGGGAGATCCTCGCCCGGGTCAATTAAGGACCGAACTTGATGCTATCACCTAAGTGTTTTGGTGCAACCACATGTGCTAGTATGGGATAGCCTAAGCTCACTAGATTAGTTAGAGTTTAGCCTTGCATGTTGGTAGGCCGAAGTAGTATGGACGATCCGACGGATTGGAGTCGTTCTAGGTGCTCCCTTCACCGAGGTGTTGGGGCCCAAGCATTCCAATACAACGGTGTATGCCTTGTCATGGGGAGAGTTCGCGATGGGGCACCATCGGTCCAGGATCTCCGGAACTGTGGCAAGGGTTTAACATCACTGTCGCTGGTGCAAGGCTAAGCTTTAACTAGTTGAACGGCTTCGTCACAGTCTAGCAAATCGGGTACGGTGAGTATCGCGAGGCATGGTTGACATGATTGCTAGAATGTGTCATGTGGGTAAAGTGTACACTCTCTGCAGAGATTAAAATCTAATTAATTAGCCGTGCTCGCGGTCATGAGCAACTTGGGAGAATAATGTCAAGTATAGTCTTTTGTTTTTGCTAAGACTTTTGGAAATGGTGTTGGAATGAGTTGGTGGAATGGGAAGCCAAGGGTGGCTGTTTTTACTTGTCATTTGCAGCCAAGGAGGGCTGTGAAATGCTGTATATGAATTCTACTTACTGTTATTTAGCTTCATATTAAATGTTCTTTACAAATTGCTATCGTTTATGAATCTTTTGCTTGCAAACAAAATCTGCCTTATGCTGAAATGAGACTAGTGTAGAAGCTTAATTCCTTGTTCTAGCTTGCATTTACTGTATTTCCATACACTAAAGTCTTGCAGTACATACGTACTCACGGTTGCTTAATCAAAAACATTATAGACGATGGTATGGAAGAACACCCCGACGGCACGAACTTTACTCCGGGGTCCGACGATCATGTTGACGGATGAACTTGGGCTTCTCCAAGTCGGTTGCCTATGGGTTTATGGATGGGCATACCGCTGTCCTACTTTTGTTAATGTGTTATTTCCGCTGCACTCTACTTTTGGACTTGTGATATTTGGCCGGTCGGCCACTACTTGTAATAGTAAGTAGTTGTAATAGTTGTAGTTTATGTTTATGCTATTCCAACTGCTTTGATTCATGTGTATGTGTTGCGATACATCTCGAATGCGGGATATGTGGGTGCTAGGCGTTGATCTTGGGAACTAGCACTAGACACATATCCGGTACTGGAATTGTCATCAACCATCAATGTATACACTCGTGCGCAATCGTTCTTTGGCTATTGCTCTTGCTCCCTTGGAGAGTGCGGCGATACCAAGGTCCCGAGACGGATGGCGAATGCTATGCGTGGATGAGTTGGTCTCAATCCCAGTATGGTTGTTCGAATGGAATCGAAACTCTCATGGACGCGTAAGTGTGTACAGTGCGACTATATGGCTCATATTTGTTTGGGTGAGGGCCATTTAGTCAATACTCGTGCACGGACTTTTGGGTGGCAGTGAGCATACACTTAAGTGTAGTATGGGTGTCACCTCTAAGTCCAACGACGTGTGAGGATCGATTCATACTTCCGGTGCCCACAAAAAATTTGATTTTAGCTTCAGCGCAAACATTCATCCCTCTGATTGCTAGTTTAATATATATCGATCCTACATATTGTATTGCAGAATTGTTGAAACATGAAGAGGGATAGGTGATAGTCTTTTGAGACGATTATCTAGTCATTCATTGAAGCGAGATATTTTCTTTAAAGTGAATGAAAAAGATATAATGGATACTTTCATAGCCATTAGAAAGCGTAGACAACAAGAAGTATATGTAATCTTCTTCAAATTATTGTAGTCGTGTAAGTTTCTTTAAGTCAAATTTCATACTTAGTTGTTGATTTTAAGATGTTCGTAAGACACCTTATTAATATATCATGGTGTACTTTTGGTAAATTCTATACTTATATTGTATATTGACATGTTAGATTTATGGTATTTAAAAAATTTATGTCAAGTTAGACCACCCATATCTAAAATTCTGGATCACGTAATGGATCAGTATTATATCCAACAGTTCGCAGCATCAGAGTTACATCGTAGTTACGTAACTCGAGCAAGCGTACTTTACCGACAGAATTTGGCACCTTAGCGACGCGACGCGAAGGTAAAAGCCGTTGTCTCATTGCCACAGTATTGGATACTGTAGCAGCCGAAGAAAACAGAGAATACATATGTAATAGATTTTTTTTCTATATGGCTACTCTGAAGTATGATCTTTTATTGCTAGATCGAGATACAAATTTTTCTCTCTGTTAAGTCAAGATGTGAGCTATTCTTGCACAGCTCGATTTATATGATACTCTTTTGCGGACTAACAAGATAGCCACTGCATGGCCTTTAGAGGAGAAGTAATGCAAATATCGTAAGGTCTTATCTCAGATTCTGTAACAGCACGAAAATTTTAGAACAGTAAAAATATGATATTTAAATTTGATTGTGAATATTTCTGGATTTTCTGAATATTGTTTGCTTTATTTGAATTTTCTTGGATTTTTGAGTTATGAGAAAAATCCAATAAAAGAAAAAAGGAATGAAAAAAGAAAAAAGCAAAAGATAAAAATTAAAAATTTAGAAAATTTTCATGAGAACCACGAGAATGCAAGTAAGCCATTTTGTCCACTAAATGAAAATTTTCACATGGAATAATGAAGAAATAAAATAAAGAGACAACTTTTAATTCTAAATAATATATTGTCGAATTTATAAAATATTTTGGAATCTTAAATGGAGCTGTCAAAATTACCATGGAAACCTCAATGCTATTCCTACATCTAAAAAATATCATAAATTAATAATGTGGTGTAGGACTTTTTGAAATTTAAAAGCAATTCTAAAAATCGAAAATTGCCATGTCGAATTTATATTAAATAATGGAGTAATATTTTGGCTGAAAATTTTACAGAGCAGTTCTAGCTCAAAAAATCTGAAAAACAAAATTGAAAAAATAGGCTTTATTTTTCTCTCAAAGAAAAATCAAAATCAAATAAAATTTAAAGATCAACATTATAAGAATATTAATAATTTTTGATAACTTAGTTTAACCTCAAAATTTTACAGGAGATAAGCTCTGTCCGCTGACCGGTCAAAAAGTTTGAAATCTTCTACCCTAATTTGTGTTAATAAAATTTGTGATTGAATGGATTGACACGAGCCATCAAAATTTTTGCTTTTGACCTCTGTGACATGTGAGCCATCGTCCTTTCCCGTTCAAATCTGTTGGCGGCATAGCGGAAAAACCATTCGACCACTTTGCGATGGACCCGACCCCACGGCATTCTCTTCTCTTCTCTTCTCTTCTTCTTCTTTTCTTCTCATGACGTCTCTGCTCCTCGATACATCCTCGGCCCTTCACGCTTTACGGTAGTACCTCGACATGCGAGTAAATTCCACGCCACCTCGCCATTTGAAGAAGCAAAGAGCTCCTTCATCTACCCTTCTGGTAAAGCCTCCTCGGTTCGGTAAAAACACTTGGAAGCTATTTCCTCGTTTTCCTTGCCACGGCAAACTCACAGCAACATTGAGCAAGTCCCTCCCTCTCCTTAAAACAAGATGACACTAATTTCTCGCTTTGTTTAGTTGCCGCGGCATACTTCTTAGCGCCATCTCCTCGTTAGAACAAGATTGACGATTTCTCGCCAAGTGATCACACGAGCGAGTTAGCTTTCTCTCGGCTATAAGTAGTGCAGTGATCACAGAAGCAGCGCCGACTTCCCCCTCTCTCTCACTTCCTCTCTTGCAGCGAGCAACCTTCTTCTTCCACCATTAAAGTTTTGGATCAAAAGCCAATGCGATTCTCGAAACACAAACAATAGAACCCAAATTGTTGGATTATTTGGGCTTGGCCCTTAATGAGACAAATAATTCCTAGAAAATCTCAAAGGCCCACTCATGAGGAGGCATGTGCACTGAATAGTCACATTGCTAGCCTAAAGTGGTGAACACTAGTTTATATAGTGGAGTGTGATTCACCATGGTAGAATCATGTGGGAGAAAGGAAAGCCCACCTGGCTTCGCCTCGCCTCTCCTCGGGCCGGGCAGGCAGGGCGTGCGACACTTGCGTGAATGGTCCCGAGAAATCCGGTCCGGGGCCTTGCATGACGCACTTCCTTTGCGGTTTATTCTTTTGCTACTCGGATTTGTCGCGGTTGCGATGTGAATAAGACTACATGAGACTCCGATCGTGGCACGTCTTGAGTCACGTTTGGTCACGTGCAGTATCCTATAAATCTGCGTCGTGCACCGTGTAGAAGAATATCTGAACCCACGTTGAGTTAGGGTTTTGCCACCTCTCGGCTATTTCTTGCGCCGTAGTAATCTTCTCTATCCGTGGCAAGCGTGCATACACTGTCGGGAAGCGAGTCTCCGGAACCCTTCGTCTTGAGATCCCTGCGGGAGAGGCGAATAAGGTTTTAGGAAGCGCTCCGCGCGGCTGCTCAAGTTCGTCACCACGGCTCGTCTTCTGTTCTCTGTCTGGCGGGCGTAAATGCGTGCGATGGCTCTGCGGCAGCACGCCGTCACCAACGTCGACCTCGTCAACGCCTTAGCACCTACTAAATCAACGCCCAGCGCAACCGCACCGCCAGCAGCCGTCATCCTCTTACGCTGGTCGTTCAATCTTTCTAATCTCATGGTTAATCATGTTTATCAAGATGATCATAATGTTCGTGCTATCTAGTATGTTAGAGATATACATGCTAGTTTACGTGATGTTGTTCATAATTTATATTGAATTTAATCTGAAAATGTCTAATTTCTCAACAATCCAAAACCTTATTGTAGACATTTCTTGGATTAACAATGGCTGATTCTTGGCCTTAATGGGAGAAATTCTCTGGTGTGCATTTTAAGAGGTGGCAAGTCAAGGTCACGCTCACGGCTTCTGACTATGAATGTATGCAGGTTAGTAAAGGCAAGCTCTGAAGGTGATCTCTCGCGAAGCGGCGGAAGAGTTTCACGGATGTTAATACTCTCTTCGTGGGATGCATTCTTAGCGTTCTTGCCGATAAATGCGTGTGATGTGTACATGCACATATGACCTTGAAAATCTTTATGGATATTGACGCCAAGTTCGAGTGCATCGGATCAGGACGATGAAGTGTATGTTATGGAGAATTTTCATGACTATAAGATGGCGATAATCGCTCACGTTGTGAACAAGCCCAAAGATCTGATGCATTGTCAAGGAACTCGAACTCTGGAATGTGTCTTACTGATCCTTTTGTGGGTTGCATCATTGCAAAACTCCCTCCCTTCGTGGAGGTTTGGCACTACTCTAAAACATAAGAGGACAAAGATATCGATCGAAAACCTGATGGCGTCCTTGATGTTGAGGAAGGCTCTCGACTAAGGATGTCAATGGTAAAGGCGAGGGCGATCCGGTAACATGGTTCAGAAGAACTACGGCAAGAACAAAGGAAAAATAAGCCTAACAAGACTACCAACTTCAAGAAGAAGAAGATGAACAAGGCTGAGCTGCCTGCTTCACATGTGGTGGTCGGACACTTTTCAAGGAATGCCACGATCATGCAGGCCGTCGAGGGAAAAAGGCCAGCAGTGGGCGTCCAAGGCACATCAACGATGTTATAGCAATCTTTGGAGGCGCGGTATGGTAATTTACCTTCATATTCTCGGTGTTTGATCTTCCAGGTTGGTGGATTGATCTGGTGCTAACGTTCATGTGTGTTGACATCAATATGTTCTCTTCTTATCGGGTCATTGAGTTCTTAGTCGATGGGGAATGGGTCACATGCTTACATTCGCCTAACGCGATGGATCGAAGTTCACCGGGAAAGATCGTGCGATTGAGAGCGTGCAGCATGTCCTTCTATCAACAAGAATCTCGTTAGTGGCTCCCTTCTATGCGAGAGATGTATTTAAGGTAGTGTTAGAGTCCAAAAGTAGTTGTGTCAAGCATGGACTATTTATTAGTAAAGGCTATGAGTCGGAGGAGCTTCCGCTTTTTCCTTCGATTTCAATAATAAGTCTGTGACCATATATGTGGTAGTGTTAATGATGATCACAGTATTTGGCACTCTCGTTTATGCCACATTAATTTTGGTCTTATGAATCGGCTTTCCAGCATGAGTTTAATTCAGATTTCACTATTGCCAAGGTTCTAAGTGCCATAGTTGTGTGCAATCAGAACCTCGAAAGCCTCACAAAGCGGTGAGGAGAGGAACTTGGCACCTCTAGAACTCATACATTACGATCATGTGAGATGAATGGTGTGTTGACAAAGGTGGAAAGAGATATTTCATGACATTGATTGATGATGCGACTAGATTTTGCTATGTTTACTTGTTGAAAACTAAGACAGGGCAGCTAGACTACTTTAAAATCTATAAGTGAAGTTGAAAATCAACTAGAGAAGATAGCGTCTTAGGTCGGATCGTGGTGGCGAATATTTTCCCAAAATCTTTGATGATTTACATGCGGAACATGGTATTATTCATGAGAGGACACCTCTACTACTTGAATCAAGCGGGATTGCAGAAAGAAAAACCTGTTGGCGACTTAGTGAGCGCCATGTTAACCTTCTTGGTTTATCTAAGGCATGGTGGGGAGGCATGTTGACTTCATGTCATGTCTGAATAGAGTTCCAAGCGAAACATGGAGAAGACTTCAAGAAGTGGGTTGGGAGAAACCATCACTTTCTTACTTGCGCACATGGGGATGCTGGCGAAAGTCAATGTCCGATTAACAAAAAGCGTAATTCGGGCCTAAGCAGTGGTTGTGTCTTTCTAGGATATGCTCGTGAGTATCGCTTATAGATTTTAGTAGTTAAATCGATGTGCGATATGTATGTTGATACTATTATGGAGTCTCGTGATGCTCGTTTTTGAGAATATATTTCAATGAAAGACATGCATAGCACTTCTAGATTTTCTTCGAGATAATTCTGAGACTATTACTGTTGAGTCTTCACGAGCAACCACTTGAGAAAATCCTAGAGGAGGATGACAATGAAGCTCCTAGAAAGAGCAAGAGGCAGAGATTGAAAAATCCTTTGGCAATGATTTCATTATGTACCTCATGGATGATACTCCACGTCCATTGCGAGAGGCATATGCATCTCGAATCTGAGATAATTGGAAAAAAGCTATCGAGAATGAGATGGACTCGATTCTTGCCAATGGGACTTGGGAGGTATTGAAACGACCCTATGGTACATAAACACCTTTGGAAACATGAGTGGGTGTTCAAGAAGAAGCTTAGGCTGATGGTACTATTGAGAAGTACAAGGCTCGGCTTGTGGCTAAGGGTTACACCAAAAAGAAGGCGAGATTTCTTTGATACTTATTCACTGTTGCTAGAATGACCACCATTAAGTACTACTTTCCTGGCTGCCTCGTATGGTCTTCTTGTTCATCGGATGGGCGTGAAGCAGCTTCCTTAATGGAGAGCTAGATGAGAAATCTATATGGAGCGACTGATGGGTATGTAGTAAAGGGTCAAGAGAGCAAGGTGTGTAAATTATTGAAATCTTTGTATGGCTGAAACAAGCACCTAAGCAATGGCATGAGAGTTCGACACCACTTTGACCTCTGCGAACTTTGTCATTAATGAGGCGATAGATGTGTATACTATCGCTATGGTGGGGGTGAAGGAGTTATATTGTGCCTTTATGTGGACGATATCTTGATCTTTGGCACAAATATTGATGTGATCAATGAGGTCAAGTCTTTTCTATCAAAGAAATTTGATATGAAAGATGCAGGAGAAAGTGATGTAATTAGAACATCAAGCTTATTAAGGATGAGAGTGGGATTACTCTTCGCAATCCCACTATGTGGAAAGGTCTTGAGCGGTTTGGCTTTATGGATGACAAGTCCTCCCCACTCCTTATGATCGATGTGACAGAAAAGAATAAGAGTGTTAAACCAATTGAGATATTCTCAGATTATCGGTTCGCTCATGTATCTTCTTTGGTGCAGCGGACACGATATATCATTTCTTTGTGAGCAAATTGAGTAGGTTCATGTCAAACCGGGCTCGATCATTGGCATGCACTTGAAAGGGTATCGCGCTATTTGAAAGGTACTATGAGTTATCACGATTCACTATTGGGGCACCTGCGTTATGAGGATCTGATGACTTCGAACTGAATTTCGATGTAGATGAGCTCTCGCCACAGTGGATATGTGTTTACCATTGGTGGTGCGGTGATCATGGAGGTCTTGCAAAGCAGACCATTTGACAAGGTCAACCATGGGCGGAGCTCAACTGCTTTAGATCTGACCTTTAGAAGCTGATTGGCTGCGTGAGCTATTGATGGACTTGCGGTGGTTGAAAAACCAATAGGCTATCATATATTGTGATAATCAATGCTGTGATTGCTAAAGTGAAACGATGCTAAGGATAATCTGAAGTCATCAAGACACGTTAAAAGATTTGAAGTCATGATGAAATTCAAAGAGTAATAAAGTGTGACTTATATTCAAGCAGACAAAAACTTTGGTAGATCCTTCTGAAGGACTATCACGGAATGTGATAGAAGGTGCATCGAGGAGATGGGTATGAGACCCATATAAGTTGCCATAGTGGTAACCACCTTTGTGATCGGAGATCCGTGAATTAGGTCTGGGTAAAACAAGCTATTGGTGAGAGGAGAAATGTCATTACCCTCTCTAAGTGAAGATGCTCCAAAGGCTGTAAGAAGCGGGATGGCGATATGCCTTAATGTGTTTCTATTGGCTTTAACTAGCGAAGATCTTTGTCCTCTGAGCATTCTTGAAAGAACACACCTATAGTAATACAAAGTCGCGATCTGAGACGGGTGATCTCTAGCTCATGAAGAGACCATGGAGTACACTCCACCCATTCTGGCGGCCAGTTATCGATTATGACTTTGAGTGAAACATTCACACCTTGCAATTCAAGCGTAGTCCATTGTTCAAGTTGTGGATGGGTGTAGCTGGAGCTCTGGCAGTTCAACAAATCTCTGTTTGAAGCTTATTTGGTATATTAAGCGATGAGTGAGTATTGGCAAATCTTTAAATGGACTTTGAGATCTGGTGGGGATTGTTGGATTATTTGGGCTTGCCCATTGAGACAAATAATTCCTAGAAAATCTCAAAGGCCTCATGAGGAGGCATGTACTATGAATAGTCCCATTGCTAGCCTAAAGTGGTGAACACTAGTTTATATAGTGGAGTGTGATTCACCATGGTAGAACCATGTGGGAGAAAGGAGAAAGCCCTGCATGCTCTTTCGCCTCGCCTCATGGCAGGCTCCGAACTCAGACGCAATGGCGGAGGCGGAGGGGCTGTGGTATCACGTGGTCATGAAATCCGGTCCGGAGGCCTTGTGACGGCCTCCTTTGCGGTTGCTACTCGGATTAAATGCAGATTCGCGGTGCAGAGATAAGGACTCTGTAACGGACTCCGATCGTAGCGCGTCTTGATCACGTTGAGTCCGCAGTATCCCATATAAATCTTCGTCGTGCACGTGTAGAGAATATCTGAGACCGTTGAGTTAGGGTTTTTTACCACCTCTGCTGCTTCTTGCCGCCGTAATCTTCTCCATCCGGCGCCGACGTGCATACGCAATCGGAGAAGCAGGTCTCCGGAACCCTTCGTCTTGAGATCCCTGCGGAAGGCGAATAAGGTTTTGGGAGCTAAGCGCTTATTGCTCAATTAATCACCACGGCTCGTCTTCTGTTCTGCTTCTTTGGGCGTCGTCGTGGCGGCTGACTCTGCGACAGCGCCTCACCAGCGATCGACCTCGTCAACACCTTAACCGCACCTACTCGTCAACGCCGCAACGCAGCATAACCTTTAGTGTCTCATCCTCTTTCGATCGTTCAATCACATTCTAATCTGGTTAATCATGTTTATCAAGATGATCATAATGTTGGTGCTATCTACTATGAGAGATATACATGCTAGTTTACGTGATGTTGTTCATGATTTATATTCGAATTTAATCTGAAAATGTCTAATTTCTCAACACAAATTCCTCAGAGCCTTGCATCGGCACCTCATGAGAATCAAATGCCCCTCAAAAACAATTAGGAATTATCAACAGAACACTGCGCACCCTTTGGTTTGTGAGACCCGTTCGTGAGCAAGGAACCTCCATGTGATTATTGTGCTATTCCTGGATCGTAGCACTCACATGTTTACAACAATTAAATCACAACCATACAAAACAATAATTAAGCGATTGATTACAAATAATTATTACAACTCAGAGAATAAAGCGACAAAAGGAAGTAATATCTTGCGGTTTGCCCATCAAACCGGAGCATGACCAGGCATAACTCCTAGAAAAAGATAAAAAGAAAACGCCAGCACCAAGCGAAAAAGAGACTCGAAGCTTCGCTTTCTAAACCACCTACAATATAATTAAGCAAGGGTGAGTATTTTACTCGGCAAGACGAAACAAAACCTACAATACATGAGGCCATTTCAAAGGAGGCTATTGATTTAATTTGCATAAGCGAATTTGAATTTGTAAATCAAGTTATTTGCAAGCGGGTTTAGAAGAGCAAGATTAATTGGTAAGAAATAGATACAACGATAAGTAATACTCCTGACCCATCGTGAGTAGCGAATAGCCAAACCATAATGTCCATCAATGCGGCCTTAATGACCATGATGCAAAACAAATAATACCAAACCCATTTGAAAACAATAAAACATTTAACATTGGAATGACTTCAGGTGCTCATGACCGCGGCAGCGACTAATTAATTAGATTTAAACTCTGCGAGAGGTGTACAACACCCACAAGGAATGACCCTCTTTTTGCAAGCTATTAGCACACTTCCTTTGGTGTGCATGAAGCGATCATCTACCGTTACATTATTAGGGCGTGACTTTGATCGGCCGGGACGTTAACCCTCGCACAACGAAGAGACCACTCACCGTCGTGGATCCACATTTATCACACCCAACACCCGTCTCTACAATGCCTTGGCAGAAATTTACTTAGGCGAACAATTACCCATCGAAGCGCATGACCCTCACAAGCAATCCGTCAAGAAATGCCTCCTAGCTCCGCCTACCAATGAGCAAAGCCACATCTGAACAACAATAGGCTAAGCCTATCCCATACCGAACCTCATGGTTGCACGGAAATCTCGGATCAATAGCGTCCCATTGCTGGGTCCTTAATTCGACGCGATACTCCACCCTACACTCGTGCAATTCCTTTACTGGCGGCTGGCCAATAATAGCCGCATCAAAGCATAGTTTCATTTTGGGTTTTAATCAAAATTACCCAACCAACGATGATATTTTCAATGTTAGAGAAAACAAATCTTGATTTGATCATGTACATTCTTGATTCTAAAGCATGGTTAAGAGTTAATATGATCGTGTATACCCAAAATGACATTAAGAAATGTCTAACCTTACTCTATGGTTATCAAGGTTCACATGTTCATAATCATCAGCGGAGGATCACGAGACAACGGTATAACTACCAACCACAAGATAGCATTTACATAAAGTAAGCATGCATAAAACAATTTGATGCAAAAGGAATATAACATAATGGGAGCCATTGTATTTAAATACCCTCCTCGATGTCGACATTTGGTCCTTCCCAGAAAAACTATAGTTGCTATACATCCTTTCTTTCAACATATTCCATACCTCTCCTTGAACCAGCTTATCTATGCTAGTGAACCTTAACCAATGAAAAGAGATATGTAGAATGCGTTAATGTCCTCATTTGTTTATATGAAACCCAAATAAAACCTTCTCCATTCTAGGGACATCAACTTGGAATCACAAGAAAAAAAGTTCAATGAAACAACTGTACTAAAGATAATGTGACAACGAAAAGATAAGATCATCAGAAAACATTTCCTAAACCCGTCTAGTCCTAAATCTAGGGGCGAGATTTTTGTAAGAGTAGGTTTATAACATCCCAAAATTTCAAAATAATAAAATTGAAAATTGAAAATTTTAAAATGGGATTGAGTAAGTTGAACTAAAACCAAGATTTTCATTTTAAATATTATCTTTTCTTCATTTTCTAGTTTGTCAACCAAAAAAAAGAACAAGTTGCTACATTAAAACTTTTTGGCCAAAATAAACAAACTTTGAAAATGAGTTAAGAGGGTAATCTTACATTGAATTCCCATCTTTTCTAAGACCTTTTCAACCATAATAATTATTCTTGAATTTTGGGTTTAAAAGGAAAAACCAATGAATGAAATGAGTAAATGAGTAAAAGTAAAAAGGTAAAAGATAAAAGTAAAAGGCCAGTAAAAATGCCATTAAACTATGGAATTATTCACAACATCTTTCAGCTGTCCAAAGATTTTAATGAGATAGGTAAAAAGTAAAATATAAAGTAGCATGTTTCAACTTCAAGACATGACATGACAGAATTCTTCAAAATAATCAAAGATTATCTATGGCTAAAATTTTATCATGTCTTCCTCATAACATACTTAACCCATGGTAAAAATATCAAAAACTAATAATTACTTTTATAGCCGTTTAAAATTCTAAAACAGAGAACTTGAAAATCTGAAATCTGCAATGTCAGAATTTTTATTAAATAATGGAGTACGGTTTTGAGCTACAAATTTTACAAAACATCCTTAGCTCAAATTCATTTGAAAAACAATGTTTCAGAAATAATAGACTTTATTTACTCTTAAAGAAAAAAATCAAAAACAGTAACAAGGATTTGGAACAGTCAGTCTTTTAATTGCCAAATCCAACACATGATTGAAACTCAAACAAACATCAAGCAACATGCTATAGTAAATAATTTTGTAAAATACTAGAGAACAAATGGAGAATGAATATAAATTTTCTAGACTTGTTCAACACCTTTCACTTAGCTTAAAATTCAAAAACAGACTAGAAAACAGCCAAATTTGAAGAATTACTGTTCTCAAACCACAAAGGATAATCAAATGAAACCAAAGAAAATGGAAAGTAGAACTCCTTGGCTATCTACTCAAAAATTTGCAGAATTTTTCAACCCCATCTTCACCCTTGCCAAGCCTGCCCATTTGGCATGTCAACTCCTAGCCTAAATCATTTCAAATGCTAGGAACAGCCGTTGCAGCCGAGAGAACTTGGAGATGTGTCTCTGGCAGGGTGGCCCCACTTGTTCTTGGGCCCACTGGCCAGCCCTCCTCCTTCTCTCCTTCCCTTTCTCCCTCTGCTCTTGCCTGAGTGCTGCCACGGCGTCTCTTTTCTTCACAGCAGCTGCCCCGGCAATTCTCAGCCACGCGGCTGCAGCAACCTGTGTCCCAGCCGTGCTGTCGCCTCAAGCGCCGCCTCCGCCACCAGCTGCATTAAAGCCAGCAGGACTGTCTCCTCCCTCCTTTGCTCGCTGCTGCTGCTCTCCTTGCTGTGGATCACGCCCAGCCAAGCAGCACCGAGCCAGGCGTTGATCTACTGCAGACCAGGTGAGCTAGCCATCTCTTCCTTGCGCAGCTTGCTCCATCTCCTGATCATTTCCCTACCACTCCGCATGCAGCCAACAAAGCATCTCCTCTCACCCGTTGCTTGCTGCTCCCCCCGAAGAACTCATCTGGCCAAGCAAAGCATCGAGCCAAGTTCTTCTCCAACCAAGCATCAGGTGAGCGGACTCATTTCTT
Organism: Guadua angustifolia; assembly: GCA_036346375.1. NCBI lineage: Eukaryota > Viridiplantae > Streptophyta > Magnoliopsida > Poales > Poaceae > Guadua > Guadua angustifolia. The sequence goes on along the minus strand of CM070512.1, from coordinate 52,379,381 downwards.
GCATGCGCAGCTACTACTCCTTCTCCTGAGGTTCTCCCGCCATGCATGCAGGCTGCGCCGACGCCAGGGACACTCCTCTGCCGAGCCCTCTCATTCTCAACCCCTTCTCCATTACTTGAGCAAAGCCCAGAACCAGCCCAGCCAAGCTCGCCATTGTTGGATTTTTTGGAGCTCAAAGGTCTGAGGTAAGCTCAAGTATTATAGCACGAGGCTTGGTCACAAGAAAGTGAATGGCGTAGTGGTAGTGCTGCAGTGATGCATTCTGGAGATCCCTAGTTCGAATCCCTCTCCAGCATATTTTTCTATTTTTTTGCCCTATACTAAAACCCTCATATCTTTTGCTGCGGATCTCCGATTAACACAAACTTAGTTTCTAAACTTGAGTTACTCAGTAGGGATTCAGATTATGCAAGAAACATTATATGTTGCATGCCACAAAAACTTTTAATTAGCGATGAATGAAAGCCATGATTTGTATGTTATGAAGGAACTATGTGAACCCTAGCTCTAAAATTGTGAAATAAATCGAGCATGCTCCTGCAATCTTAAATGATCCATTTCTGTAAAAAGATTTAGGATTTAATGTGTTTTGCATCAAAAAGTTAATTACAAAGCCTTAATATCATGCAAGATTCAAATAGTTAAAATATGGATTAAATGGACTCAAAAATTGGTGAAACCAGTTTGGATGCAATCTTGGGTTTGTATAGATCACAAGTATATAAAAACATTTAAGTTTACGCCTCGGTTTGCTATATTTTCTCACTAATCAAAACATGCGATCGATAAATCGGCGATTGGCGAAAGCGTCAAAAAAAGAACCTAAGCGACAAAACTGAATGCTATAACCCTAGAATGACATATTATTGCTTGCTGAGTGAAAATGGAATCATATTGAACACTTTTGAGTTAGGTCATACTAAGCCGCAATGGACTTCGGTATGAAAAACATCTTTAACGTAGGTGAAAAGATCGCGAAACCAACTTTAAAACATTTCTAGGATTGTTTCCTATTAACACCTGAAATGTGAATCAAAAATCATGTGTAGCGTAGTCGCAAACTTAAAATGAATCTTGGCGATTTAATTTTTACTATGATCATTTAGGCTATTTCATCAGTTGATTAAATAACCTGTCTAAATACTAAAACTTATAAAACTAGTGTAGAAATGGTCTACAATGTTTGTTCTGTCATATTCCATAGAAAGATTCTTATTTCATTAAGATTTGCATATTAATTTCATTAGCTCAATACCCTTAAGTGATAATTGCAAACTTGCATTTTTGGCCGATTGTGAATAGTATAACATTTATAAGGTCACATAAGCCTTTTCAATAATGAATATAATATCTTGCTTAAACCTAAAACTTATGAAATCAGTTTAGAATAACAAACCAAAGTATAGGCTATCCAATTATGAAAAGATAATCTCAATTAGCCATAACGCATATTAATCTTATTATCCTAACAACCCTAAGTTTCATATTCACGTAGTTAGAATATAAACGAATGAACATTAGTTACAATTAAGGAATCATTAATTGTAACATTTGTATCACAAAACCTTCCCAAATATCATGTAAATAATAATACTAGTAACCTAAATCAATAGATTAGCTTTTTATAACTAGAATATTAATTAAATGTTGCTTTGAATCGAATCTAATTAAAGGTAGAATTCACCTTAAGCATAAGATGATCATATCTATTTAATCTCAAACAATCTTTGCATCTTGAATTGAAGTTATAAATACTAAAACCCACCATGAACTTCTTGGTAAGATTTAATTTGGTAATTTTATCGATTTCTTTTGTCCCATTTTGATTCGGTGTTATTTGCTTTTGTCTCGGTTATTATTATTCAGCGCATAGGCGGCGATAATTGGATTCGGTTATTGACATCGACTTTGATCTGGATTATATTCTGACGAAACAACCGGGCAAGCACCTCCTTTGACCATTTTGATCCCATATTTGCAATGTTATTTTGTTTTATCAAACTATATGCATGCGTGTATGTTTTAAACTTGTTATATTGTGGGTGATGGTAGCTAAATCAATTGTATGCATTCCCATTACCTTGACATTTGAACTTCTTGCCATTGTAACCTAGTAATGGTGTAGACAATAATTAATGTCACTTGGGTAAAACTTCGAGATTAACATATGTATATGCTAGACTTGCTCATTAGATTGGTTTCAAAATGATGGGAGATGTTTCAACTACATTGAGCAAACTTGTTTAAATTGAGCGGAACCGAGGTATGGTTTCCGTGTATCTTGATAAAAATTCCAACTCAAACCTTATGATTTAGGCAGGCGAGTTATTACTTAACTTGAGGCGTGAAATGGACCTCACGCGTAGTTGGGAGATCCTGCTTGGGTCAATTAAGGCCGAACTTGATGCTATCACCTAAGTGTTTTGGTGCAACCACATGTGCTAGTATGGGATAGCCTAAGCTCACTAGATTAGTTAGAGTTTAGCCTTGCATGTTGGTAGGCAAGTAGTATGGACGATCAAGCGGATTGGAGTCGTTCTAGGTGCTCCCTTCACCGAGGTGGGGCCCAAGCATTCCAATACAGCGGTGTATGCCTTGTCATGGGGAGAGTTCGCGATGGGGCACCATCGGTCCGAGATCTCCGGAGCTGTGGCAAGGGTTTAACATCACTTGTCGGTGGTGCAAGGCTAAGCTTTAACTAGTTGAGCGGCCGTCACGATCTAGCAAATCGAGTCACGGTGAGTATCGCGAGGCATGGTTGACATGATTGCTAGAATGTGTCATGTGGGTAAAGTGTACACTCTCTGCGAGAGATTAAAATCTAATTAATTAGCCGTGCTCGCGGTCATGAGCAACTTGGAGAATAATGTCAAGTATAGTCTTTTGTTTTTGCTAAGACTTTTGGAAATGGTGTTGGAATGAGTTGGTGGAATGGGAAGCCAAGGGTGGCTGTTTTTACTTGTCATTTGCAGCCAAGGAGGGCTGTGAAATGCTGTATATGAATTCTACTTTGTTATTTAGCTTCATATTAAATGTTCTTTACAAATTAGTTACCGTTTATGAATCTTTTGCTTGCAAACAAAATCTGCCTTATGCTGAAATGAGACTAGTGTAGAAGCTTAATTCCTTGTTCTAGCTTGCATTCTGTATTTCCATACACTAAAGTCTTGCGAGTACATACGTGTACTCACGGTTGTAATCAAAAACATTATAGGCGATGGTATGGAAGAACACCGGCGGCACGAACTTTACTCCGGGGTCCGGCGATCATGTTGACGGATGAACTTGGGCTTCTCCAGTCGGTTGCCTATGGGTTTATGGATGGGCATACCGCTGTCCTACTTTTGTTAATGTGTTATTTCGCTGCACTCTACTTTTGGACTTGTGATATTTGGCGATCGGCCACTACTTGTAATAGTAAGTAGTTGTAATAGTTGTAGTTTATGTTTATGCTATTCCATTGCTTTGATTCATGTGTATGTGTTGCGATACATCTCGAATGCGGGATATGTGGGTGCTAGGCGTTGATCTTGGGAACTAGCACTAGACACATATCCGGTACAGAATTGTCATCAACCATCAATGTATACACTCGTCGGCCGTCGTTCTTTGGCTATTGCTCTTGCTCCTTGGAGAGTGCGGCGATACCAAGGTCCTGAGACGGATGGCGAATGCTATGCGTGGATGAGTTGGTCTCAATCCCGTATGGTTGTTGGAATGGAATCGAAACTCTCATGGGCGCGTAAGTGTGTGCGGTGCGACTATATGGCTCATATTTGTTTGGGTGAGGGCCATTTAGTCAATACTCGTGCAAGGGACTTTTGGGTGGCAGTGAGCATACACTTAAGTGTAGTATGGGTGTCACCTCTAAGTCCAACGCACGTGTGAGGATCGATTCATACTTCCGGGTGCCCACAAAATTCCAAAGCAGTAAGATCAATTCCCGTCATTACTGAGACAGTCATATTGCAAAGGTAATATCTTTAGATCCGTTGATCCGATCGGATTGATTCTTGTTGTGTTAATTTCGAAATTGCATCTAGTTTCTACAGTTAAAAGTTCACAACAATCCAACGGTAGGATCTTTGGGAATTATTATTTTGGTGAACGTGAGTCAATCTGTTTTTATTTGGTCTGGCGTTTGATTCAGTAAAATTGTGAAGAAAATAACTTTAGATCCGTAGATCCGATCGAGCTGATTTTTATTGTGTTAGCTTGAAAATTGAGTCTAGTTTCAGTAGTTAAAATTTCACATCGATCTAACGGTGGGATCATCAGAAATTACTATTTTAATGAACGTAGGTTAATCTGTTTTTGTCGAATCCGAATCAGTTAATTGGGGTGTTTCAAAAATAATTAAAAATTTGATTTTAGCTTCCGCGCAAACATTCATCCCCCTCTGATTGCTAGTTTAATATATATCGATCCTACATATTGTATTGCAGAATTGTTGAAACATGAAGAGGGATAGGTGATAGTCTTTTGGACGATTATCTAGTCACATTCATTGAGCGAGATATTTTCTTTAAAGTGAATGAAAAAGATATAATGGATACTTTCATAGCCATTAGAAAGCGTAGACCCAACAAGAAGTAGTACTGTAATCTTCTTCAAATTATTGTAGTCGTGTAAGTTTCTTTAAGTCAAATTTCATACTTAGTTGTTGATTTTAAGATGTTCGTAAGACACCTTATTAATATATCATGGTGTACTTTTGGTAAATTCTATACTTATATTGTATATTGACATGTTAGATTTATGGTATTTAAAAAATTTATGTCAAGTTAGACCACCCATATCTAAAATTCTGGATACGCCAATGGATCAGAGTATTATATCCAACAGTTCGCAGCATCAGAGTTACATCGTAGTTACGTAACTCGAGCAAGCGTGGTACTTTACCGACAGAATTTGGCACCTTAGCGACGCGACGCGAAGGGCAAAAGCCACGTTGTCTCATTGCCACAGTATTGGATACTGTAGCAGCCGAAGAAAACAGAGAATACATATGTAATAGATTTTTTTTTCTATATGGCTACTCTGAAGCATGATCTTTTATTGCTAGATCGAGATACAAATTTTTCTCTCTGTTAAGTCCAGATGTGAGCTATTCCTGCACAGCTCGATTTATATGATACTCTTTTGGGAATTGACAAGATAGCCACTGCATGGCCTTTAGAGGAGAAGCAATGCAAATATCATAAGGTCTTATCTCAGATTCTGTAACAGCACGGAAATTTTAGAACAGTAAAAATATGATATTTAAATTTGATTGTGAATATTTCTGGATTTTCTGAATATTGTTTGCTTTATTTGAATTTTCTTGGATTTTTGAGTTATGAAAAATCCAATAAAAGAAAAAAGGAATGAAAAAAGAAAAAAGCAAAAGATAAAAATTAAAAATTTAGAAAATTTTCATGAGAACCACGAGAATGCAAGTAAGCCATTTTGTCCACTAAATGAAAATTTTCACATGGAATAATGAAGAAATAAAATAAAGAGACAACTTTTAATTCTAAATAATATATTGTCGAATTTATAAAATATTTTGGAATCTTAAATGGAGCTGTCAAAATTACCATGGAAACCTCAATGCTATTCCTACATCTAAAAAATATCATAAATTAATAATGTGGTGTAGGACTTTTTGAAATTTAAAAGCAATTCTAAAAATCGAAAATTGCCATGTCGAATTTATATTAAATAATGGAGTAATATTTTGGCTGAAAATTTTACAGAGCAGTTCTAGCTCAAAAAATCTGAAAAACAAAATTGAAAAAATAGGCTTTATTTTTCTCTCAAAGAAAAATCAAAATCAAATAAAATTTAAAGATCAACATTATAAGAATATTAATAATTTTTGATAACTTAGTTTAACCTCAAAATTTTACAGGAGATAAGCTCTGTCCGCTGACCGGTCAAAAAGTTTGAAATCTTCTACCCTAATTTGTGTTAATAAAATTTGTGATTGAATGGATTGACACGAGCCATCAAAATTTTTGCTTTTGACCTCTGTGACATGTGAGCCATCGTCCTTTCCCGTTCAAATCTGTTGGCGGCATAGCGGAAAAACCATTCGACCACTTTGCGATGGACCCGACCCCACGGCATTCTCTTCTCTTCTCTTCTCTTCTTCTTCTTTTCTTCTCATGACGTCTCTGCTCCTCGATACATCCTCGGCCCTTCACGCTTTACGGTAGTACCTCGACATGCGAGTAAATTCCACGCCACCTCGCCATTTGAAGAAGCAAAGAGCTCCTTCATCTACCCTTCTGGTAAAGCCTCCTCGGTTCGGTAAAAACACTTGGAAGCTATTTCCTCGTTTTCCTTGCCACGGCAAACTCACAGCAACATTGAGCAAGTCCCTCCCTCTCCTTAAAACAAGATGACACTAATTTCTCGCTTTGTTTAGTTGCCGCGGCATACTTCTTAGCGCCATCTCCTCGTTAGAACAAGATTGACGATTTCTCGCCAAGTGATCACACGAGCGAGTTAGCTTTCTCTCGGCTATAAGTAGTGCAGTGATCACAGAAGCAGCGCCGACTTCCCCCTCTCTCTCACTTCCTCTCTTGCAGCGAGCAACCTTCTTCTTCCACCATTAAAGTTTTGGATCAAAAGCCAATGCGATTCTCGAAACACAAACAATAGAACCCAAATTGTTGGATTATTTGGGCTTGGCCCTTAATGAGACAAATAATTCCTAGAAAATCTCAAAGGCCCACTCATGAGGAGGCATGTGCACTGAATAGTCACATTGCTAGCCTAAAGTGGTGAACACTAGTTTATATAGTGGAGTGTGATTCACCATGGTAGAATCATGTGGGAGAAAGGAAAGCCCACCTGGCTTCGCCTCGCCTCTCCTCGGGCCGGGCAGGCAGGGCGTGCGACACTTGCGTGAATGGTCCCGAGAAATCCGGTCCGGGGCCTTGCATGACGCACTTCCTTTGCGGTTTATTCTTTTGCTACTCGGATTTGTCGCGGTTGCGATGTGAATAAGACTACATGAGACTCCGATCGTGGCACGTCTTGAGTCACGTTTGGTCACGTGCAGTATCCTATAAATCTGCGTCGTGCACCGTGTAGAAGAATATCTGAACCCACGTTGAGTTAGGGTTTTGCCACCTCTCGGCTATTTCTTGCGCCGTAGTAATCTTCTCTATCCGTGGCAAGCGTGCATACACTGTCGGGAAGCGAGTCTCCGGAACCCTTCGTCTTGAGATCCCTGCGGGAGAGGCGAATAAGGTTTTAGGAAGCGCTCCGCGCGGCTGCTCAAGTTCGTCACCACGGCTCGTCTTCTGTTCTCTGTCTGGCGGGCGTAAATGCGTGCGATGGCTCTGCGGCAGCACGCCGTCACCAACGTCGACCTCGTCAACGCCTTAGCACCTACTAAATCAACGCCCAGCGCAACCGCACCGCCAGCAGCCGTCATCCTCTTACGCTGGTCGTTCAATCTTTCTAATCTCATGGTTAATCATGTTTATCAAGATGATCATAATGTTCGTGCTATCTAGTATGTTAGAGATATACATGCTAGTTTACGTGATGTTGTTCATAATTTATATTGAATTTAATCTGAAAATGTCTAATTTCTCAACAATCCAAAACCTTATTGTAGACATTTCTTGGATTAACAATGGCTGATTCTTGGCCTTAATGGGAGAAATTCTCTGGTGTGCATTTTAAGAGGTGGCAAGTCAAGGTCACGCTCACGGCTTCTGACTATGAATGTATGCAGGTTAGTAAAGGCAAGCTCTGAAGGTGATCTCTCGCGAAGCGGCGGAAGAGTTTCACGGATGTTAATACTCTCTTCGTGGGATGCATTCTTAGCGTTCTTGCCGATAAATGCGTGTGATGTGTACATGCACATATGACCTTGAAAATCTTTATGGATATTGACGCCAAGTTCGAGTGCATCGGATCAGGACGATGAAGTGTATGTTATGGAGAATTTTCATGACTATAAGATGGCGATAATCGCTCACGTTGTGAACAAGCCCAAAGATCTGATGCATTGTCAAGGAACTCGAACTCTGGAATGTGTCTTACTGATCCTTTTGTGGGTTGCATCATTGCAAAACTCCCTCCCTTCGTGGAGGTTTGGCACTACTCTAAAACATAAGAGGACAAAGATATCGATCGAAAACCTGATGGCGTCCTTGATGTTGAGGAAGGCTCTCGACTAAGGATGTCAATGGTAAAGGCGAGGGCGATCCGGTAACATGGTTCAGAAGAACTACGGCAAGAACAAAGGAAAAATAAGCCTAACAAGACTACCAACTTCAAGAAGAAGAAGATGAACAAGGCTGAGCTGCCTGCTTCACATGTGGTGGTCGGACACTTTTCAAGGAATGCCACGATCATGCAGGCCGTCGAGGGAAAAAGGCCAGCAGTGGGCGTCCAAGGCACATCAACGATGTTATAGCAATCTTTGGAGGCGCGGTATGGTAATTTACCTTCATATTCTCGGTGTTTGATCTTCCAGGTTGGTGGATTGATCTGGTGCTAACGTTCATGTGTGTTGACATCAATATGTTCTCTTCTTATCGGGTCATTGAGTTCTTAGTCGATGGGGAATGGGTCACATGCTTACATTCGCCTAACGCGATGGATCGAAGTTCACCGGGAAAGATCGTGCGATTGAGAGCGTGCAGCATGTCCTTCTATCAACAAGAATCTCGTTAGTGGCTCCCTTCTATGCGAGAGATGTATTTAAGGTAGTGTTAGAGTCCAAAAGTAGTTGTGTCAAGCATGGACTATTTATTAGTAAAGGCTATGAGTCGGAGGAGCTTCCGCTTTTTCCTTCGATTTCAATAATAAGTCTGTGACCATATATGTGGTAGTGTTAATGATGATCACAGTATTTGGCACTCTCGTTTATGCCACATTAATTTTGGTCTTATGAATCGGCTTTCCAGCATGAGTTTAATTCAGATTTCACTATTGCCAAGGTTCTAAGTGCCATAGTTGTGTGCAATCAGAACCTCGAAAGCCTCACAAAGCGGTGAGGAGAGGAACTTGGCACCTCTAGAACTCATACATTACGATCATGTGAGATGAATGGTGTGTTGACAAAGGTGGAAAGAGATATTTCATGACATTGATTGATGATGCGACTAGATTTTGCTATGTTTACTTGTTGAAAACTAAGACAGGGCAGCTAGACTACTTTAAAATCTATAAGTGAAGTTGAAAATCAACTAGAGAAGATAGCGTCTTAGGTCGGATCGTGGTGGCGAATATTTTCCCAAAATCTTTGATGATTTACATGCGGAACATGGTATTATTCATGAGAGGACACCTCTACTACTTGAATCAAGCGGGATTGCAGAAAGAAAAACCTGTTGGCGACTTAGTGAGCGCCATGTTAACCTTCTTGGTTTATCTAAGGCATGGTGGGGAGGCATGTTGACTTCATGTCATGTCTGAATAGAGTTCCAAGCGAAACATGGAGAAGACTTCAAGAAGTGGGTTGGGAGAAACCATCACTTTCTTACTTGCGCACATGGGGATGCTGGCGAAAGTCAATGTCCGATTAACAAAAAGCGTAATTCGGGCCTAAGCAGTGGTTGTGTCTTTCTAGGATATGCTCGTGAGTATCGCTTATAGATTTTAGTAGTTAAATCGATGTGCGATATGTATGTTGATACTATTATGGAGTCTCGTGATGCTCGTTTTTGAGAATATATTTCAATGAAAGACATGCATAGCACTTCTAGATTTTCTTCGAGATAATTCTGAGACTATTACTGTTGAGTCTTCACGAGCAACCACTTGAGAAAATCCTAGAGGAGGATGACAATGAAGCTCCTAGAAAGAGCAAGAGGCAGAGATTGAAAAATCCTTTGGCAATGATTTCATTATGTACCTCATGGATGATACTCCACGTCCATTGCGAGAGGCATATGCATCTCGAATCTGAGATAATTGGAAAAAAGCTATCGAGAATGAGATGGACTCGATTCTTGCCAATGGGACTTGGGAGGTATTGAAACGACCCTATGGTACATAAACACCTTTGGAAACATGAGTGGGTGTTCAAGAAGAAGCTTAGGCTGATGGTACTATTGAGAAGTACAAGGCTCGGCTTGTGGCTAAGGGTTACACCAAAAAGAAGGCGAGATTTCTTTGATACTTATTCACTGTTGCTAGAATGACCACCATTAAGTACTACTTTCCTGGCTGCCTCGTATGGTCTTCTTGTTCATCGGATGGGCGTGAAGCAGCTTCCTTAATGGAGAGCTAGATGAGAAATCTATATGGAGCGACTGATGGGTATGTAGTAAAGGGTCAAGAGAGCAAGGTGTGTAAATTATTGAAATCTTTGTATGGCTGAAACAAGCACCTAAGCAATGGCATGAGAGTTCGACACCACTTTGACCTCTGCGAACTTTGTCATTAATGAGGCGATAGATGTGTATACTATCGCTATGGTGGGGGTGAAGGAGTTATATTGTGCCTTTATGTGGACGATATCTTGATCTTTGGCACAAATATTGATGTGATCAATGAGGTCAAGTCTTTTCTATCAAAGAAATTTGATATGAAAGATGCAGGAGAAAGTGATGTAATTAGAACATCAAGCTTATTAAGGATGAGAGTGGGATTACTCTTCGCAATCCCACTATGTGGAAAGGTCTTGAGCGGTTTGGCTTTATGGATGACAAGTCCTCCCCACTCCTTATGATCGATGTGACAGAAAAGAATAAGAGTGTTAAACCAATTGAGATATTCTCAGATTATCGGTTCGCTCATGTATCTTCTTTGGTGCAGCGGACACGATATATCATTTCTTTGTGAGCAAATTGAGTAGGTTCATGTCAAACCGGGCTCGATCATTGGCATGCACTTGAAAGGGTATCGCGCTATTTGAAAGGTACTATGAGTTATCACGATTCACTATTGGGGCACCTGCGTTATGAGGATCTGATGACTTCGAACTGAATTTCGATGTAGATGAGCTCTCGCCACAGTGGATATGTGTTTACCATTGGTGGTGCGGTGATCATGGAGGTCTTGCAAAGCAGACCATTTGACAAGGTCAACCATGGGCGGAGCTCAACTGCTTTAGATCTGACCTTTAGAAGCTGATTGGCTGCGTGAGCTATTGATGGACTTGCGGTGGTTGAAAAACCAATAGGCTATCATATATTGTGATAATCAATGCTGTGATTGCTAAAGTGAAACGATGCTAAGGATAATCTGAAGTCATCAAGACACGTTAAAAGATTTGAAGTCATGATGAAATTCAAAGAGTAATAAAGTGTGACTTATATTCAAGCAGACAAAAACTTTGGTAGATCCTTCTGAAGGACTATCACGGAATGTGATAGAAGGTGCATCGAGGAGATGGGTATGAGACCCATATAAGTTGCCATAGTGGTAACCACCTTTGTGATCGGAGATCCGTGAATTAGGTCTGGGTAAAACAAGCTATTGGTGAGAGGAGAAATGTCATTACCCTCTCTAAGTGAAGATGCTCCAAAGGCTGTAAGAAGCGGGATGGCGATATGCCTTAATGTGTTTCTATTGGCTTTAACTAGCGAAGATCTTTGTCCTCTGAGCATTCTTGAAAGAACACACCTATAGTAATACAAAGTCGCGATCTGAGACGGGTGATCTCTAGCTCATGAAGAGACCATGGAGTACACTCCACCCATTCTGGCGGCCAGTTATCGATTATGACTTTGAGTGAAACATTCACACCTTGCAATTCAAGCGTAGTCCATTGTTCAAGTTGTGGATGGGTGTAGCTGGAGCTCTGGCAGTTCAACAAATCTCTGTTTGAAGCTTATTTGGTATATTAAGCGATGAGTGAGTATTGGCAAATCTTTAAATGGACTTTGAGATCTGGTGGGGATTGTTGGATTATTTGGGCTTGCCCATTGAGACAAATAATTCCTAGAAAATCTCAAAGGCCTCATGAGGAGGCATGTACTATGAATAGTCCCATTGCTAGCCTAAAGTGGTGAACACTAGTTTATATAGTGGAGTGTGATTCACCATGGTAGAACCATGTGGGAGAAAGGAGAAAGCCCTGCATGCTCTTTCGCCTCGCCTCATGGCAGGCTCCGAACTCAGACGCAATGGCGGAGGCGGAGGGGCTGTGGTATCACGTGGTCATGAAATCCGGTCCGGAGGCCTTGTGACGGCCTCCTTTGCGGTTGCTACTCGGATTAAATGCAGATTCGCGGTGCAGAGATAAGGACTCTGTAACGGACTCCGATCGTAGCGCGTCTTGATCACGTTGAGTCCGCAGTATCCCATATAAATCTTCGTCGTGCACGTGTAGAGAATATCTGAGACCGTTGAGTTAGGGTTTTTTACCACCTCTGCTGCTTCTTGCCGCCGTAATCTTCTCCATCCGGCGCCGACGTGCATACGCAATCGGAGAAGCAGGTCTCCGGAACCCTTCGTCTTGAGATCCCTGCGGAAGGCGAATAAGGTTTTGGGAGCTAAGCGCTTATTGCTCAATTAATCACCACGGCTCGTCTTCTGTTCTGCTTCTTTGGGCGTCGTCGTGGCGGCTGACTCTGCGACAGCGCCTCACCAGCGATCGACCTCGTCAACACCTTAACCGCACCTACTCGTCAACGCCGCAACGCAGCATAACCTTTAGTGTCTCATCCTCTTTCGATCGTTCAATCACATTCTAATCTGGTTAATCATGTTTATCAAGATGATCATAATGTTGGTGCTATCTACTATGAGAGATATACATGCTAGTTTACGTGATGTTGTTCATGATTTATATTCGAATTTAATCTGAAAATGTCTAATTTCTCAACACAAATTCCTCAGAGCCTTGCATCGGCACCTCATGAGAATCAAATGCCCCTCAAAAACAATTAGGAATTATCAACAGAACACTGCGCACCCTTTGGTTTGTGAGACCCGTTCGTGAGCAAGGAACCTCCATGTGATTATTGTGCTATTCCTGGATCGTAGCACTCACATGTTTACAACAATTAAATCACAACCATACAAAACAATAATTAAGCGATTGATTACAAATAATTATTACAACTCAGAGAATAAAGCGACAAAAGGAAGTAATATCTTGCGGTTTGCCCATCAAACCGGAGCATGACCAGGCATAACTCCTAGAAAAAGATAAAAAGAAAACGCCAGCACCAAGCGAAAAAGAGACTCGAAGCTTCGCTTTCTAAACCACCTACAATATAATTAAGCAAGGGTGAGTATTTTACTCGGCAAGACGAAACAAAACCTACAATACATGAGGCCATTTCAAAGGAGGCTATTGATTTAATTTGCATAAGCGAATTTGAATTTGTAAATCAAGTTATTTGCAAGCGGGTTTAGAAGAGCAAGATTAATTGGTAAGAAATAGATACAACGATAAGTAATACTCCTGACCCATCGTGAGTAGCGAATAGCCAAACCATAATGTCCATCAATGCGGCCTTAATGACCATGATGCAAAACAAATAATACCAAACCCATTTGAAAACAATAAAACATTTAACATTGGAATGACTATAAGTAGTGCACAAGGATCACCGGCAACGCCCAGCTTCCCCTCTACTCTCACTTCCTCTCTGCAACAGGCGCCAAAACCTTCTTCTCTTCCACCATTGCCGAGAGTTTTGGAGCTCAAAAGCCAATTGCGATTCTCGAAACACAAACAACCGAACCCAAATTGTTGGATTATTTGGGCTTGGCCCACTTAATTGAGACAAATAATTCCTAGAAAATCTCAAAGGCCCACTCATGAGGAGGCATGTGCACTATGAATAGTCCCACATTGCTAGCCTAAAGTGGTGAACACTAGTTTATATAGTGGAGTGTGATTCACCATGGTAGAATCATGTGGGAGAAAGGGAGAAAGCCCACACGCGCGCTCGCCTCGCCTCTCCTCGCCGGGCCGGGCCGGGCGCGGGCGTGCGGCACTTGCGTGAATGGTCCACCGAAATCCGGTCCAGGGCCTTGCGCAGACGCAGCTTCCTTTTGCAGTTTATTCTTTTGCTACTCGGATTTGTCGCGGTTGCAGTATGAGATAAGGACTCTGTAACAGACTCCGATCGTGGCACGTCTTCGAGTCACGTTTGGTCACGGTTACGAGTATCCCTATAAATACCGTCGTGCACCCGTAGAAGAATATACGCACCACGTTGAGTTAGGGTTTTGCCACCTCTCGCTGCTGCCGCCGCCGTCGTAATCTTCTCTATCCCGAGCGCCGACGTGCATCTGCAATCGGGAGAGCAGGTCTCCGGAACCCTTCGTCTTCGAGATCCTGCACCGGGAGAGGGCGAATAAGGTTTTTGGAAGCGCTCCGCGCGACTGCTCAAGTTCGTCACCACGGCTCGTCTTCCTGTTCTCGCTGCTGGGCGCCGTCGTAGCTGCTGGCTCCTGCGACGCGCCGTCACCAACGTCGACCTCGTCAACACCGCAACCGCACCTACTACGCCAACGCCGCAAGCGCAACCGCACCGCAACGCGCGTCATCCTCTTCTGCTCAGTACGTTCAATCTGTTCTAATCTCATGGTTAATCATGTTTATCAAGATGATCATAATGTTCGTGCTATCTAGTATGTTAGAGATATACATGCTAGTTTCTGTGATGTTGTTCATAATTTATATTCGGAATTTAATCTGGAAAATGTCTAATTTCTCAACAATCCAAAAACCTTATTGTAGACATTTTACTGGATTAACAATGGCTGGATTTGCCGACGCACTGAGGTCGGAGAAATTCTCTGGTGTGCATTTTAAGAGGTGGCAAGTCAAGGTCACGCTCTGGCTTACGGCTATGAATGTATTCTGGGTTAGTAAAGGCAAGCCTGAAGGTGATCTCTCGCCGAAGCAGCGAAGAGTTTCACGGATGTTAATACTCTCTTCGTGGGATGCATTCTTAGCGTTCTTGCCGATCGTCTGTGTGATGTGTACATGCACATAACAGACGCGAAAGTGCTGTGGGATACGCTGAACGCCAAGTTCGGTGCATCGGATGCGGGCAGTGAACTGTATGTTATGGAGAATTTTCATGACTATAAGATGGCTGATAATCGCTCTGTTGTAGAGCAAGCCCATGAGATACAGTGCATTGTCAAGGAACTCGAACTCCTGGAATGTGTCTTACCTGATCCTTTTGTGGCCGGTTGCATCATTGCAAAACTCCCTCCTTCGTGGAGGAGTTTCGGCACTACTCTAAAACATAAGAGGACAAAGATATCAGTCGAAAACCTGATAGCGTCCCTTGATGTTGAGGAGAAGGCTCGGGCTAAGGATGTCAATGGTAAAGGAGCCGAGGGCCAGTCCAGCGCCAACATGGTTCAGAAGAACTACGGCAAGAACAAAGGGAAAAATAAGCCTAACAAGACTACCAACTTCAAGAAGAAGAAGATGAACAAGGCTGAGCTGACCTGCTTCACATGTGGTGAGGTCGGACACTTTTCCAAGGAATGCCCCGATCATGCACTGCCGAGGAAAAAAGGCCAACAAAGGATGACGTCCAAGGTCATCAACACAAAGACCGCTAGCAATGCCGAGACGCAGGTATGGTAATTTACCTTCAGATTCTCGGTGTTTGATCTTCCAGTTGGTGGATTGATACGGTGCTAACGCTCATGTGTGTTCGACATCAATATGTTCTCTTCTTATCGGTCATTCGGGATTCTTCCGCCCCGATGGGGAATGGGTCACATGCTTCGCTCATGGCACCGCACGTGGATCTGAAGTTCACTTCGGGAAAGATCGTGCAGTTGAGGAACGTGCAGCATGTCCCTTCTATCAACAAGAATCTCGTTAGTGGCTCCCTTCTATGCAGAGATGTATTTAAGGTAGTGTTAGAGTCCAATAAAGTAGTTGTGTCCAAGCATGGACTATTTATTGGTAAAGGCTATGAGTGCGGAGGCTTGTTCCGCTTTTTCCTTTCAGATTTCAATAATAAGTCTGTGAACCATATATGTGGTAGTGTTAATGATGATGCGAGTATTTGGCACTCTCGTTTATGCCACATTAATTTTGGTCTTATGAATCGGCTTTCCAAAGATGAGTTTAATTCTGAATTTCACTATTGCCAAAGGTTCTAAGTGCCATAGTTGTGTGCAATCGAAGCAACCTCGAAAGCCTCACAAGGCAACCGAGGAGAGGAACTTGGCACCTCTAGAACTCATACATTCGATCCGTGTGAGATGAATGGTGTGTTGACAAAAGGTGGAAAGAGATATTTCATGACATTGATTGATGATGCGACTAGATTTTGCTATGTTTACTTGTTGAAAACTAAGGACGAGACGCTAGACTACTTTAAAATCTATAAAGTCAAGTTGAAAATCAACTAGAGAGAAAGATAAAACGTCTTAGGTCGGATCGTGGTGGCGAATATTTTCCCAAAATCTTTGATGATTTCAGTGCGGAACATGGTATTATTCATGAGAGGACACCTCCCTACTCGCCCGAATCAAACGGGATTGCCGAGAGGAAAAACCGCACGCTGACTGACTTGGTGAACGCCATGTTAGACATTCTTTGGTTTATCTAAGGCATGGTGGGGAGGTCAGGTTGACTTCATGTCATGTCCTGAATAGAGTTCCAAATAGAAACATGGAGAAGACCCCTTACGAGAAGTGGGTTGGGAGAAAACCATCACTTTCTTACTTGCGCACATGGGGATGCTTGGCGAAAGTCAATGTACCGATTAACAAAAAGCGTAAGCTCGGGCCTAAGACAGTGGACTGTGTCTTTCTAGGATATGCTCAATGAGTATCGC
The DNA here is from genome assembly GCA_036346375.1 of Guadua angustifolia. Taxonomy (NCBI): domain Eukaryota; kingdom Viridiplantae; phylum Streptophyta; class Magnoliopsida; order Poales; family Poaceae; genus Guadua; species Guadua angustifolia. The sequence goes on along the minus strand of CM070512.1, from coordinate 52,362,651 downwards.
TTATAGATTTTAGTAGTTAAATCGATGTGCCCGATATGTATGTTGATACTATTATGGAGTCTCGTGATGCTACGTTTTTGAGAATATATTTCAATGAAAGACATGCATAGCACTTCTAGATTTTCTTCTGAGATAATTCCTGAGACTATTACACCTGTTGAGTCTTCTGAGCAACCACTTGAGAAAATCCTAGAGGAGGATGACAATGAAGCTCCTAGAAAGAGCAAGAGACAGAGGATTGAAAAATCCTTTGGCAATGATTTCATTGTGTACCTCATGGATGATACTCCCACGCCCATTGCAGAGGCATATGCATCTCCGATGCGATAATTGAAAGAAGCTATCCGAATGAGATGGACTCGATTCTTGCCAATGGGACTTGGGAGGTGACTGAACGACCCTATGGTCAGAAACCCGTGTGGGTGTAAGTGGGTGTTCAAGAAGAAGCTTAGGCCTGATGGTACTATTGAGAAGTACAAGGCTCGGCTTGTGGCTAAGGGTTACACCCAAAAAGAAGGCGAAGATTTCTTTGATACTTATTCACCTGTTGCTAGAATGACCACCATTCGAGTACTACTTTCCCTGGCTGCCTCGTATGGTCTTCTTGTTCATCAGATGGACGTGAAGACAGCTTTCCTTAATGGAGAGCTAGATGAGGAAATCTATATGGAGCAGCCTGATGGGTATGTAGTAAAGGGTCAAGAGAGCAAGGTGTGTAAATTATTGAAATCTTTGTATGGCCTGAAACAAGCACCTAAGCAATGGCATGAGAAGTTCGACACCACTTTGACCTCTGCGAACTTTGTCATTAATGAGGCTGATAGATGTGTATACTATCGCTATGGTGGGGGTGAAGGAGTTATATTGTGCCTTTATGTGGACGATATACTGATCTTTGGCACAAATATTGATGTGATCAATGAGGTCAAGTCTTTTCTGTCAAAGAAATTTGATATGAAAGATCTGGGAGAAGCTGATGTAATTCTGAACATCAAGCTTATTAAGGATGAGAGTGGGATTACTCTTTCGCAATCCCACTATGTGGAGAAGGTCTTGAGCCGGTTTGGCTTTATGGACAGCAAGCCCTCCCCACTCCTTATGATCCCAGTGTGACACTGAGAAAGAATAAGAGAATTGGCTTAAACCAATTGAGATATTCTCAGATTATCGGTTCGCTCATGTATCTTGCTTTGGTGCAACGAGACTGATATATCATTTCTTTGTGAGCAAATTGAGTAGGTTCATGTCAAACCCGGCTCGATCATTGGCATGCACTTGAAAGGGTAATGCGCTATTTGAAAGGTACTATGAGTTATGCGATTCACTATTCAGGGCACCTGCGAAGGCTTGAGGGATACAAATGACTCGAACTGAATTTCGATGTAGATGAGCTCTACGCCACCAAAGGATATGTGTTTACCATTGGTGGTGGTGCGATGTCATGGAGGTCTTGCAAATGACCATTTTGACAAGGTCAACCATGGAGGCGGAGCTCATCGCTTTAGATACGCCCACCTGTGAGAGAGGCAGATTGGTCGTGAGCTATTGATGGACTTGCCGTGGTTGAAAAACCAATACCGCTATCCTTATGAACTGTGATAATCAATCTGTGATTTGCTAAAGTGAACAGTGCTAAGGATAATGCGAAGTCATCAAGACACGTTAAAAGACGACTGAAGTCTGTCAGGAAATTGAGAAACTCCGGAGTAATAAGTGTGACTTATATTCAAACAGACAAAAACCTGGCAGATCCCTTTACGAAGGGACTATCACGGAATGTGATAGAAGGTGCATCGAGGGAGATGGGTATGAGACCCATATAAGTTGCCATAGTGGTAACCCAGCCTTTGTGATCGGAGATCCCGTGAATTAGGTCCCGGTAAAACAAGCTATTGGTGAACTGAGGAGAGTAATCTGTTACCCTCTCTAAGTGAAGATGCAACACTCTCAAAAGGCTGTAAGGCAGGATGGCGATATGCCTTAATGTGTTTCTATTGGCTTTAACTAGCGAAGATGCTTGTCCTCAGAGCATTCTTGAAAGAACACACCTATATGAGCCCGACTGTCTAAAGTCGCAGTCTATGAGACTCGGGTGATCTCTAGTAAGCTCATGAAGAGACCATGGAGTACGACTCATATGCTCCACCCGCGGAGAAGGCTACTGGCAGCCAGGTATCAGTTATGACTTTGAGTGAAACCTGTTCACACAAAACTTGCAATTCAAGGCGTAGTCCATTGTTCAAGTTGTGGATGGGTGTAGCTTAGAGCTCTAGGCAGAAGTTCAACTTAATCTCTCTTTGAAACGCCGTATATTAAACAAGAGTGAGTATTGGCAAATCTTTAAATGGACTTTGAGATCTCGTGGGGATTGTTGGATTATTTGGGCTTGGCCCACTTAATTGAGACAAATAATTCCTAGAAAATCTCAAAGGCCCACTCATGAGGAGGCATGTGCACTATGAATAGTCCCACATTGCTAGCCTAAAGTGGTGAACACTAGTTTATATAGTGGAGTGTGATTCACCATGGTAGAACCATGTGGGAGAAAGGGAGAAAGCCCACACGCGCGCTCGCCTCGCCTCGCCGGGCCGGCCGGGCACGGCGCGGGCGGGGGCGAGGCGCGCGCGGCGGCACTGCGTGAATGGTCCGCCGAAATCCGGTCCAGGCCTTGCGCAGACGCAGCTTCCTTTTGCAGTTTATTCTTTTGCTACTCGGATTCGTCGCGGTTGCAGTATGAGATAAGGACTCCGTAACAGACTCCGATCGTGGCACGCGTCGAGTCACGTTCGTCACGATTACGAGTATCCCTATAAATACTGCGTCGTGCACCCGTGTAGAAGAATATACAGACCACGTTGAGTTAGGGTTTTTGCCACCTCTCGCTGCCGCCGCCGTCGTAATCTTCTCCATCCCGAGCGCCGACGTGCATCTGCAATCGGGAGAGCAGGTCTCCGAACCCTTCGTCTTGAGATCCCGCACCGGAGAGGGCGAATAAGGTTTTGGGAAGCGCTCTGCGGCGCTCAAGTTCGCTCACCACGGCTCGTCTTCTGTTCTCGCCGCTGACGTCGTCGTGGCGCGGCTCTCGCGACGCGCCGTCCAACGCCGACCTCGTCAACACCGCAACCGCACCTACTACGCTAACGCCGCAAATCAAGAACCGCACCGCAACGCGCCGTCATCCTCTTCGCTCGAAGACGTTCAATCTGTTCTAATCTCGTGGTTAATCATGTTTATCAAGATGATCATAATGTTCGTGCTATCTACTATGTTAGAGATATACATGCTAGTTTCTGTGATGTTGTTCATGATTTATATTCGGAATTTAATCTGGAAAATGTCTAATTTCTCAACACAAATTCCTCTGAGCCTTAGCATCGGCACCTCATGAGAATCAAATGCCCTCAAAAACAATTAGGAATTATCAACCGAACTCCGCCGCACCCTTTGGTTAGAGACCCGCTCGACGAACAGAACCTCCATGTGATTATTGTGCTATTCCCTGGATCAGTAGCTAGCACTCACATGTTTACAACAATTGGAAATCACAACCATACAAAACAATAATTAAGCGGAAACGATTATACAAATAATTATTACAACTCAGAGAATAAAGCAGCAAAGGAAGTAATATCTTGCAGTTTGCCCATCCAAACCCGCAGGCAACTGACCAGGCATAACTCCTTAGAAAAGATCGGCTTAAAAGAAACCCGCAACCTGCGACGAAAAGAGACTCGAAGCTTCGCTTTCTAAACCACCTACAATATAATTAAGCAAGGGTGAGTATTTTACATACTCAGCAAGACTTGAGCAAAACCTACAATACATGCAGGCCATTTCAAAGGAGGCTATTACAGTTAATTTGCATAAAGCGAATTTGAATTTGTAAATCAAGTTATTTGCAAACGGGATTTAGAAGAGCAAGATTAATTGGTAAGAAATAGATACAACAGTAAGTAATACTCACAGCCCATCGTGAGTAGCGAATAGCCCAAACCATAATGTCCATCAATGCCAGCCCTTCGGCAGAAAGCAACAGTTGCAAAAACAAATAATACCAAACCCATTTGAAAACAATAAAACATTTAACATTGGAATGACTTCACCGAGTGCTCATGATCATGAAGCCGCTAATTAATTAGATTTAAACTCTGCAGAGGTGTACAACTTTACCCACAAGGAATGACCCACTCTTTTTGCAAGCTATTAGCACACTTCCTTTGGTGTGCCGCAGAGCGATCATACTGAGCCGTTACATTATTCAGACGTGACTTTGATCCAGCCGGGACGTTAACCTCGCCTCAAAAACAGAGACACTCACCCAAGTCGTGGATCCACATTTATCACACCCAACACCCTGTCTCGTCCATGGCAAGGCGTACACCGTAATCGCCGAGCAATTACCCATACGAACGCATGGAAGCCCTCACAAGCAATCCGCACCGAAATGCCTCCGCTAGCTCCCCGCCTACCAATGAGCAAAGCCACATCTCGAACAACTTAATAGGCTAAGCCTATCCCATACCGAGCCTCATGGTTGCACGGAAATCTCGGATCAATAGCGTCCCATTGCTCGGTCCTTAATTCGACACGGCGATACTCCACCCTACACTACGTGCAATTCCTTTCGCACAACCGCTATTGCCAATAATCGCCGCATCAAAGCATAGTTTCATTTTGGGTTTTAATCAAAATTACCCGCAACCAACAAAGGATATTTTCAATGTTTTCGGAAAACAAATCTGATTTGATCATGTACATTGCTGATTCTAAAGCATGGTTAAGCAGGTTAATATGATCGTGTATACCCAAAATGACATTAAGAAATGTCTAACCTTACTCTATGGTTATCAAGGTTCACATGTTCATAATCATCAACGGAGGATCACGAGACAACAGGTATAACTACCAACCACAAGATAGCAATTTACATAAAGTAAACGCATGCATAAAACAATTTGATGCACAAAAGGAATATAACATAATGGGATCAATATGGTCAAAGGATGCTTGCCTTGCTTAATTGACGAATACGACGAAGACGGGAATTGCGGTCGACGACGACGACAGCGGAAACTAGAGACGTCGGTTCTACACGTCGATCAACCGAAAAATAAGGCAAATACCAAACTTCCATAAGGGCAAAAGAAAGCAGACAGAAAGAACAATTAAAAACTCTTCACAAGAAATAGGGATTGCTCTATTAAGATTCAGATTCAAGGCAAGATGAAATGAGAATATTTTCTTAGATTACTGAAGATCATATCTTAGAGATCATTTCTAGGCTGTTCTGTACTAAATTCAGATTTAGATGAGCTACTTTGCGAGTTAATGAAAAGGCTTAAACAATCACATTATATTATAATTGAATACTCTTCGCCTTGGTTAACTTCAAACAGAATTAGTTTTATACAAGTTGAGTCTATTGATTTAGGCTACTAATAACATTTCCATCATATTTGAGAAGGTTCTGGTGATAAAAATAACTTAACTACGGATTCCTTCATTATTACCTAAAGTTTATTCATCCGCATTAAGGCCTAAAGTAATGTGATTACTTAGGGTTGTTCAGCTATTAAGATTAATGTGCAGAACATGAGGAAGTATGGTTATTTCTTCATAATGAGATGATTTATACCTTGTCTAACAATCCTAAGCTAATTCCATAAATTTTAGGCTTTAGCTGATACATTATAATCATTGTTGAAAAGGCTTAAGTGGCATTGTTAAGTTGACGTTATTCGGAATCGGCAAGATTATGAAGCGAAAGGTTAACACTTAAGGGTTTTGATCTAATAAGAAGAATATGCCAATCTTGATAAAAGGAGAGTATCTTTTTATAACAGGGTAGGCTATACTTTGAAGAACACTACTAAACTAGTTCCACAAGTTTTAGGATTTTGGGCGAGACTATAATCTTATCGCTGAAATGGTTCATGCTATACTTAAAGACTACTATTCAAAATCGGCAAGATAGGGTAATGACAGATTAATGATTATGGGTTTTGAACTAGCTTGATTTAAATGGAAAGCACACTATAATTAAGATGTTTTTACAGAATATGGTAGTATAAACTTTGTACAATGTTTCTAAACTGATTTTGCTGATTTTAGTATTTGGATGAGTTATTTTATTTATCATTGAAATAGACTAAATGGTCACAATTGAAATCTTAAATCGGCCAAGATTTAAACTTGATTTCCAACTAACCTATACATGATTCTTGATTGATTTTTAAGGCATTAGCAGGTAGTAATCCTAGAATTGTTTTAGAGTTGATTTTGCATTATTTTAACTTTAATTGCGATAGATTATCTATTTACTCATTGTTAGCATTAACATTTCCTTTCATTAAGAACATGCAAACTAAATCTTATTTTAAATGTATTTGCATACATGGATCTGCATTGATGTCAGGAGACTAACACAAGGTATTTCCTAATTTTATAAGCTTTTATGCTCTTGTTTCCATTGATGGCCATATGAACCTTTACTAGTGATCACAAGGCAAATAAACTAAGTTGAGTTGAACATTTAAATAATTGTGTATACTCAAGTTTACTAGGATTCCAGAGGCACATAAGAATTTATTTAATGATTTTAGCATTTATATTTTCTATGCAGCAATAATATACATAATTGAGTTTATTCAAATCTTAAATTTTTATAATTGCTTTGTGACTCAAGAATTAAGTATTTTGTATATTTGAATACATTCTGAGCCTAAAATCTCATAAATATTGATTTCATCATTTCATGGTTTATTATTCACAAATTCTAATTAATATTGAAATCAAGGTTTAATTTAAATACTCATTATGCAGATCAAAAACTAAATATTTTTACATATTTATATTCTTTCTAATTTTAGATGATTATACAAATTTGTTTTACTGGGATTGAATTAACATTTCAAAAGATATTCAAAGATCAATTGTCAGCTAGTTGGAAATGACTAAGAAATCAAAATACGCTTTGCCAATACAGAAAGCGCCTTTTGGCTCACTCATCTTCTACCTCAGGCGCTGACTCGGTGGTTTCCTTGCGCAGCGACAGGAAAAACAGAGGAAGGGACTAGGGCTTCGCGGCGAAGGTAGCTCCAGCGATATCCGGCGAAGGCGACGGCACGGGGATGAAGAGCTTGGCGATGCGCATCCGGAGGTGTTACCGATTCGGCCAGAGAGCTTCCAGGGAGGCGCGCATCCAGGCTTGGGCGGAGGCGGCCATGGTGGCTCGGTGGAGGAAGCAAACAAGGGCATTAGAGCTTGAATTGGTGGCATGGTGAGCATCAGGAGGTGCTAGGGGTTTCATTTTCGAAGCTCACCTGAAGGGGGAAGGCCGGAAGAGCTCCGCCCACGGCGGCCGGACTTGGGGAAGAAGGGCGCACGGTGGTGGCGCGATTTCGCATGAAGGGTTCAAGATTTTCTTGAGGGCTTTTGATCAGTGGTGTATGAGGATCCTTCAGCTCGGGGGGGATTTGGAAATGGGGCACTCACTTGCTTGGATTTCCCCTCGCGCTTCAAGCCCAGGAGCTTCGGTCATGGCGGATTGAGAAGAAGTTCCAGGCACTGGCTTGAGGGGAGGGAAGGAGAAGTGAGTGGAAATGAAGGTGCTGCCTCTGGTGATCCCTAAGGAGCAATGCATTGGCTTGGTAGTGGGCTGTACTTCAAGCTTCGGGAGACTTCTCAGTGGAGCGAACGGCATTGCCAGTGGAACGAACGGGGGTGGAAGAGGGCGATGCGTTCAGTAGTTGGGACCTGGGTCCATTGTCTGTGACTGGGGATTTCTCCAATGCGCCAACGGAACGGAAAATCAAGGAATTGGCCCACACGTCGGCGACTGATCAAGGAATTTCGTTTCGGATTTTGATTTTTCTTTGAGATCAATTGAAGCCTAGTATTTTTGATATTTTGTTTTTCAAAAGGATTCGATATCAGAATGCTTCCGCAAAATTCTCAGCTCAAGATGTGGTTCCATTATTTTATGTAAATTCTGACATTGCGTTATTTTGATTTAAAAGTTATCTTTTCCTTTTATCCTTTCATTTCTTTATGCATAGGATTTCAATTGCTGGCGGAAGTGATTTAATTGAATGATCAGAGTTCTCATGGTAGTTTTTTATAAATTTGTACTTTTTATCTTTTTGCCTTTTCCTCTTTTTCATTCTTCATTCCCATTCGTTAGATTCTTCATGCAACAAATAAATCCGAGGAAATCCAAATAGAACAAATATTGGCAAGAAACTCAGAAATAAATATTTTCAAATTTAAATTATTCATTTTCACTTTATTGAATTTTCAGGATGTTACATTGGTCCTTCTTCCCCAAAACCGGCGCACGGTGGCGGAGCATCACGATTGATCTCTGACTCCTCAAGCTGGTAAAATGGAATGATTTCTACTCCCTGATGCTGAAATCGTCACCCATTCGAGTCCTTACCCCATAGTTCTTGCTCACGACCAGCTTCCTCCGTTGTTGCCGCATGAAGCTCGGTGACGCGTTGTTTCATCCATGCCATCAAGACGAAGCCCTCCATCTAATGCGTCTCAGCCAGTTCGTCCTTTCTATGTCACACCGTCGCCGGAAGATCGCCGGAGAGCCGTCGCCATCCCGCCCAAGCCGGTCCTCTGCTTCCTCTCACTACCGACGGGCCCCTTTTGTCAGCCAAACGCAAGCAAGCCAGTTGAAGAGCTAAAAGGCGCTTTCAGTTCTAGGAAGCGTATTCCATTCTTTTAATGCATTTTCCAATCGGGTAAATATTTAAACATGAATTTCTTTCACATTTTCAGTCCAAATGAGATGAAATAAAATCATAAATTTTTCTAAAATCAAATAATTCCAGAATATATAAAATTATTTTGAAAAAGATTTCTGGACAAATTTGAAATTCAAATTTAAAGAAAAAGGCTAAAAATATGCTATGTATAAAATTCTTGTAAATGAATTCAAAATTACCTAAAACCAATTTTATTGCAATCCTCGTGCTTTCAGAAACCCAAATATATAAAAATATTTAAATTTCATATATGTTTGAATCATTTTCGCTAAAGATTACATTCAATACGATAAATATTCAAGCATGAATAAATTGTGTAAAAGAACTGTAAACTGAATAAAACTGATTTCTAAAAACTAGTATTTCAGTGGGTTACCCAAATATGCCAAAATATTTAGGAAATAAGTTTGACTTGAATAGGTCCATAATAATCGGCAAGAAGAACTGATTTAGATAATTACTTTCGTATATAATATAGACTTCATCCATTGCGTCAGGGGAAAAGCAATCGGCCCTCACGTCGTGGGCTACAGCGGTAAAAGATAGAGATTAGTAGTAGATCAGAGTATTATATACAACAGTTCGCAGCACTGTACAAGGAAAGTGACAGCATCAGAGTTACATCGTAGTTACGTAATACAAAATTTTCTATTGCTAGATCGAGATACAAAATTTTCTATCTGTCAAGTTAAGATGTGAGCTGTTTTTGCACTGCTCGATTTAGATGATATTCTCTTAGGGATTGACAAAATGTCCACTGCATGGCCCTTAGAGGAGAAGCAATGCAAAGATCGTAAGGTCTTATCTTAGATTCATCTTCATTTATCAAATAATATTCTGCAGGAGAAAACCGCCGCCGCATAATAAGGGCCTGTTTGGAACTAGAGTTTTCTAAAACCATAGTTTTGAAATACCATGGTCTGCAATTGCTTTGACATAAATACCATGGTTTTACCTAACTCCATTAAAACCATGGTATTTCTTGAAACTACCAACTGTTTGATTTCATGGTTTTTTGGCTGGCATACTTATCAAAGTATTGACTATGACACAAAAAAGATGTCAATTTCCATTTCACAAGTTGTGGCAAACTGAGTTCAGAGGGAAACAAAAATGCCACACGGCAGCTCACAAGACCTTACTTAATATACATATGATGCAACGAAAACGAAACACCAGTAAACACAAATTTACAACAAAATAGGGCTGAATGCCCCCAAAACACCTCTCCTGATGCTTATGCCCAGTCATAGCCATATGCGATCATCGTCCATTTCAGAGCAGGTTACAAGGAGCTACAGTCAACAAATACACAACCAGTTGTACACGCTCGTGAGCTAATCACATGAGCTCTTTTAGCAATACAAGAATAAAGAGATCAAAAGTTTTATATAAGTTCATAACAAGAATTACGTAACATATATTTCTGGAACAACTAGCATTTACACAGTTGTTTATACGTCAGCGTCCTTTAAGCAAGAAAAAAAGGCCTTGATTGCCAGCTTACAGGAGAAACCAAATTGCCAGCTTACAAAATGCTTAAAGCAATGAACTGGAACACAGCTAATCTCGCGATACCTCTAACCAATTGCATGCTCATTACACAATACGAGAACTCATGCAGAAACTGTTGGAATTCAGAGAACTATCGCTCTCACTTGCGCTGTTCTGTATCTTGTCCGGCAACGAAGGAAAGACAGAACAGAGAACTAAACTACGAAAACAGAACTTCTGAAGTTTAGTGATTTGGAAGCAATGCGAAAGAGATGTTTGGTGCCGCTGTAACTCCGGCATTTTCTGCTTATCTCTATTTATAATATCAAAGTCAGATTAGTTACAAAAGTTGTTACACAAATCATGCTAGATCCGATTAAATCGCATCTGCAACAGACCACTACTTCAGCTAACAAAACCGACAACAAACTGACTCTAGCTATCCCGGTGATATGCATACACACGCGGGCTTATTGCAAAACAAGCTAATAACAACCCTGGGCTAATCACCCAAACCAAGAAACAAACCAAAAAGACTGAACGCTCAGAACATGCCCAACCGACAAGCTACATGAATAAGCTGACAGAAACAAAGGAAAAAAATGCAACACTACGATGCAGTGCTAACTAAGTCAACCAGGCACAAGCCTTAACAAGCTAACAAAATTTACTCAAGCAAAATTATGTAACTAGCTACCCAAGAAGCCCCTGCGCTAACAAAATTTACCCAAGAAACTCAAGGCGAGCAAGCTGCCCAAGAAGCACCCGCGCTGCCTCGCCGACGGCAACGAGCTGTTGCGCTTCCACGGCGGTGACGGGGCCAGGTCCTCTGCTTCTTGCGATGGATTGGGGGGATTGGGGCAAAAACAGCAGTGCTCCACTTCTTGCGATAGGGATTGGGGCCTTGGGGGAAAACAGCAGTGGCGGCGGGTGTAACATCCCAAATTTTGATTTTTCAATTAATTAATATTATTTTATTGCTAATTATGAATTTTATGATTTTTCTGGATTTTATTGGATTTTCTGAGATTTATTCGAATTCTTTCGAATTAAAATACATTATCTTTTGTCAAGAAATAATTATAAAAAGAAATTTGCAAAATAAAGTTTTTGTGAAAATATTTTATTTAAGTTCAGAATATCTCAAAGTATTTTGAGAATTTTCTAGGAATTTTTTAGAGTATTTTTTAATGCCGTAAATAAATCAAAACATTTAATCGGATTATTTAAAATAGGAAAACTCTGGAAAAATCGTGAGTGAACAGTAATGGGCCCGGCCCAATTACTGTGTAGGCCTTTTATATTTATGGAAAGCCCGAATTAACCTAGCCGTCGGATGCCGATCGGACGGACGACAGTCATCGTTCCCGATTAGGTTTCCAAAACCGCCGCCGCCGCCGTCTCCGATCCGGATACCAACACCGCCGGACTTTCCTTGGATTGCGCGCCCACGCCGGGTATAAATAGGGACCCCCGAGCCCCCTCCGATACTCACCGCTTAGCGCCGCTCCTTTTCCCTCTCGCGCCGTCGCCGGAGAAGCTTCGAAGCGCGCACGGGAGCTCGCCGGAGTACGAAGAACGTTGTCAAGGTTTTGCGCCGCGTTTCCGAAGCCGTCGGTGATTCTTCCGTCGACTTGGAGGTCGACTCGAATTCTTCGTCGTGCGCCGCGTCGGATCAGCCAGTTTTTCGTCGCCGGGAACCAGCGGAGCGCCGCGCGGGAGGTCTTCGTCTTCGTCTCCGTAGTAGCACCTTCGCCGCCAAATTTCGCCGCCGAAGATTATCACCACGGATCATCAACGGACGATCGTGATTGCGCCACGCCACTCGGGTGAATAGGGAATCTCACGGGTAAGCGTGAGCTGTCGATCACCAGATCAATGGTTCAAAATCGGCCACATTGTGCCGTACGTTCGGGCGGGAAAAATCGGGATTTCCTTTACAAAAATAATTCGCTAAAATCGGATTTTAAGAATTAGGGTATTTTCAGGATTTTTCAAATTTCAAAACGCTATAACTTTTGCATACGAACTCCGATTGAGGTGATTCAAATTCCTAAAAATTTGTAAAAATGAGATCTTTCTAATGGTGGCTTTTATTTGAATTTTTGAATTTGTTTGCTCTTTGGTTTTGGTTTTTATTTGCTTTTCTCTCTCGATTCGCGTAGACGTTGAATTGTGCGAGGCTTCGAAAGGGGATTTCACAGCTCAAGAATTATTTCCAGACCAGGAGCAGGAGCTTAACGAAGGCAAGTTGTGCTTTGATCATGTTGCACCCATAAATTAGACTGCATGCTATTTTGGTTTACTTTATCACTTGTTATTTCATGATTACAAATGATTTTGACCTAGATTGGGATTTAGATATTGTACCCTCTTGAATTACACCCTACCTTGTTAAATTGTATGCCATGATCCACTTGTCACCCTAGGTTGGTTAATTATAGTTGGTTAATAGAAAATCAACATGGATGGTTAGAACGGAATAGAATTGCTTAGCCATGCCACGTCATCACATGCTCATTAAATATTGCTTAATAATCTTGACTAATGGAATATGGAACAATGATGTAACTTGTGGGCCATGTGTGGTCGCACAAAGAGATTGAGTTGTTGTGACAGCGGAGTCACGCAACAATGTTGATTTGTAAAGAGCACGTGGTGCTTGGTAACCAACCGAGAGGTAATCACTTTAGATTGAAGCAAGTGGAAGGGCGGTGTGCGGGGTGGGCTCAGTGGAGCCGAGGGTATGTGTATGTCTTGCTTTAATCAATCCTAAGGACTTAACCTTGCGAGCCTTTGACTGAGTCAAACTTGCGACCACACGTCTGTTCACAGGCAGCCTAGTGACTAATTTGCAAATGCTTAACTTAAGTGCTATCATGGTGGTGTGAGTCCGGGTGCACGGGGAAAACTCACATGGCGCAAGAGGGGGGCCCTGTTGTGGCGGCATAGCCCTTCAGTGTTGAAACCTTAGCGGGTAGCACTGGGTTAAGAGGATGCATTGTAAAGGCTTTGTTATAATCGTTCGCCTGTGTGGTGCATGGTTATATCGTGTGGGTAAAGTGCATAACCTCTGCAGAGTGTACAAACTATTCGGATAGCCGTGCTCACGGTATTGAGCAAAGCTCGGGAATTACAGTCAAGGGGTAGTTAATTTAAAATGAACAACTGGATGGGATGGCGGGATGCCATGTGGATAATGGAACTTGATTTAGGATGGAGAACTTGGGTTTATTTGAGAATCACTGAATCTATTTACTTGTTATTATTTGTTTTACTGTCTTTTCAATCTATGTACTGTATGTGTTCTCAAATGCTGCTTTACTGCAAATGAACCTCTTAGCCTTCCTTTGGAATAAGCCTTGCATATAGTTATGTTAGACTTGCATTCTGTGCACAACTTGTTGAGTACGTGTTGGTGTACTCACCCTTGCCTACAAACATCATCAGTGCTGGAGAAGGAGTACCATGAAGAGACGAATATTTAGGGTGCGAGCCTTGTCGGTTACGTGGTATCTTGAGGGTTATCTCGTCTTCATTCCGCTGCAGTTCAATTTGTTGTTCAGCCTTATGAGGCATTGCTAAGTAAGTTGACCATAAGGTCATACAACTGCTAATATTTAGTATATTATGTCTTTATCTTATTTATGTTGTGTATGATTATGATATTCACTAATGTTGAGCCTGTGTGCACTAGCGTGATCCTGGACTAGTGCAGTATACACAGAGGGTCCGGATTTGCATATTCGGGTCCCGACAGCTTGAGAAGGAAAAAACGCACGGTACGGAGCTGCAACGGAGCCAGATTTCACGGGAGTCGGCAAAGAGGGTCACGACAGAGTTTGCTCAGTGAAAAAACTTTGGTTTGGACTAGTGTTTTCAATACTCCAAAAATACCATAGATTAGCAATACCAAGGTTTTTAAAACAGAGTTTTTTGAGAGACAACCAAACACCTCGTAGTATAAAATACCATAGTATTATCATATACCATGGTATTACCTAGAAACCATAAAAATACTATGTTTCCAAACAGGCCCTAAGTTAAAACTGGAGCAGATTTGCATGACCAAAGATTTGACTAGCTAGATGCATTTGAAGCAGAAGCTTTATTTGCACAAGATGGTGGAAGGTGGGTTATTATTAAACCACCGACAAAGATTCAAAGAAGTAATTTTGGATCTTGAGTCTATGGAGGTAAAATACGATGATGAAGATTTGGGTCTTATTCTTTTATGCTCATTGCCTAATTCATACTCTACGTTCAGAGATACAATTTTATATAACCTAGATACTCTTGCACTTAATGAAGTGTATGAAGCACTACATGCAAAAAAAAAGATGAAACTCATGGTCCCTAACGAAAGTTCAAGTTCACATGCAAAAAGCATGATTGTCTGTGGTAGACAATAGGCAAGGAGTTCTAATGATTTAATCAAAAGGCAAAAGCCCGAACAAAAATTACAAAGGCAGATCAAAATCTAGAGGAAGGTACAAGTCGTGCAAATATTGAAAGAAAGGTGGATACAACATGTTAAGAGTGTTGGTGGGTAAAGAAAAAGGAGAAAAGAAATAATAACTCTAAAAAGTATCAACAAGAGGATGAAATCAAAGCCACCATTGTTACTAAACAAGATTCTGATGGTGATATTCTCATTGCCTTTACCGGTGTTTCCAAAAGTGGCGACGAGTGGATTCTTAATTCAGCATGCACATTCCACATGAGTCCGAACCGTGAGTGGTTTGTTGAATATGAAGCTATGCCAAGTGGATCCATGTTAATGGGTGATAATACACCATGCCAAATTGGAGGCATTGGTTCTATTCAAATCAAGATGTTTGATGGCACCATTAGAACTTTGTTGGATGTTTGACACATCCCAAATTTAAAGAGAAGTCTTATCTCACTAATTACTCTTGATGCTAAAAGGTATAAATATTCATGTAGAGGTAGAGTTCTAAAAGTTTCCAAAGGCTCTCTTGTTATGATGAAGGGTCATATGAAGGCTGCCAACTTATATCATTTACGAGGCACTACAATTTTAGGTAATGCTGCTATTGCCTCAAATAAATCATTTGATTATAATGCTACTAATCTTTGGCATATGCGTGTAGGGCATATGAGTGAAATTGGTATGATGGAGTTATGCAAAAGAGGACTTCTTGATGGTCAAAGTATCGACAAGTTGAAATTTTGTGAACACTGTGTCTTGACAAGCAAAAGAGAGTGAAATTCAACACCGCAACTCACTCTACAAAAGGCATATTGGATTATGTTCACTTAGATTTGTGGGGAGAATGCTGCGTTCCATTGCTTGGAGGTGCTAGCTATATGTTGACCATCATTGATGATTACCCAAGAAGAATTTGGCCATATTTCATAAAGCACAAATTAGATGTATTCCAAACATTCAAGGAGTGGATGATTATTCCAAACAAACTGGCAATCATGTAAAGAAGTTACACACTGATATTGACTTGGAGTTTTGTTCTAGACAATTTGAAACTTTGCAGATCAGAGGGTATTGTGAGACATTATATAGTTCCAAGTACTCCTCAACAAAATGCTTATTTATAGTTTGGAAAACTAGAGATGTACTCGTGGGTTACGTAGATTCAGATTTTGCTAGAGATTTGGATAAGAGAAGATCTCTTACTGGTTATGTAGTTACTGTTGGAGGATGTGCTGTTAGCTGGAAAGCAAGTCTGCAAGTTACCGTTGCCTTTTCTACTACGGAAGCTGAGTATATGGCTATTGCTGAAGCTTGTAAAGAAGCTGTTTAGCTGAGAGATTTATTTACTGAGCTTTGTAAAAGTACATCTTGTACTATAATATTATGTGACAGTCAAAGTGTTATTTAACTTACGAAGGATCAGATGTTTCATGAGAGAATTAAGCATATTGATATTAGATAACATTACATTCGAGGTGTCATTGCTCAAGGTGACATTAAAGTCAGCAAGATAGGTACGCATAATAATCCAGTAGATATGTTCACAAAGCCTATTCCAACCGCTAAATTTGAGATTTTCTCAGACTAAGTTGGTATCACTCAGTAGTCCTTTGGACTTGCGGCGCACAAGGTGTTTATGATGATTTATTTCAAGGAGAGAGTCGCTTTATATTTTGGCTACAAGAGGAATTCGTCTCAAGGTAGAGATTTTGAGTGGGAGTGTGATACAAATTCCTTCTTTATCTCTAGTTAACTAACTTTATCTCTTATCTGTTTTGTACCACTATAAATATGACCCTATAGCCTACGGCTTAAGCAAGTGCTCCATTGTAAACATTTCCTCATATAGTGACTGCATATGAGAGCCCATAAGTTTTTCCCGCAAGGGTTTTCCATGTAAAATTCGTTTCTTTTGTTTCCTATTTTCTGCGCATTATTGTTCAACACATACGATAGCTCGTCATTTCTAAAGACTAATCATACAATACTTCTTCTGAAATGCTCAGGATCAGCAATACAAAGACGTCAATAATCGCCCATTTAGACCGAATGTTTATATAATAACTAATACTGCTAAGATAAATTAACTCAGATCTTCCTCTTCTGGCATATATAGCTTCTTTCTCTTAGTCTTACCCATACACTGCGTATCATGAACCTCGCAGCTGTATATGTAGTTGTGATAGGGGGGCAAGTGAGATTTCCATAATACAAACTCAAACTTCCCATGAACTGTGATACTTCCTAACAGGACTTCAAGCGCAGTTATTTTGGGAACTACTTTCTGAGCTGACCCTGCTTGATCATGGTAGGAAACTATACAGTATTGAGTAGGTTTGGCAATTCTCTTGAGATAAATCGATTGACCTTTCATTCCAGAATCACCTGGACACGTGATGAATAGAAAGTTTTTCTGGTTGTTTTCTCGAATGCATGCAAGAACCCTGCGCCAATGCTGGTTGTTTGCATCGATGAAAGGTCCACTGAACTCCTGAAACATCTTGTGGTGGTCAAAGTGCTCCTCAAGTATCTCCATTGCCATGGATGCTAGCTTTGGTTGCTCTTTGAGATCTGAACTTCCAAATACCAGCACCTTATACATGGGGAAAGCTATTTATAGCACTATCGCTCGCCTGAGGGTGAAATTACAAAAGTATCTCTAAAAAGATTCTAAAGTACTAGGGGCTCTATAGTAATTTCCTCCTCTGTTTGGTAGCCCTGCCGCACGGTGGTCCCTAACATGCTCTGTTTTCTGTGTTTCTCTGAACATTTTTGCCCTCCGGTGATCCCTTCGACTGGCTGCCGAGACCCTCCATTGACTCCTCGAAGGGGAAGGGAGTTTAAGCTTTTTTGCCAGAGGGCCTTTGTGTTGACCCTTCAGTGACACTTCTGAGGTCATTGACCAGCTTGTAGAGGGCGGTTGGTGGCCCCTACAACAGCTGGATGAACAAATAATGAAATCATCACTTTTCTATCCTCAAACCTCTTTTTTACAAATCTAGTCACCCTGCAAATGTATTTGGATATTTGCCCCCGCCCCCACTGTTAAAGATGTAGCAGGTGACGCCTATCTCCTACTGCGCTCGGGGAGCACAAGTTGGTGAGTGCAGGAACACGCGCTGTTGCAAATTACGTGGCTATTTACAAAAAAAAAAGGTACAAGGTGCTAGAAAAAGTGATGATTCCATAGAAAACTAGCAATAAGGGGAGATTATTGCCTATGTCGGATTAAGGACCGAACTATGGGTTGTTTTCATACCAAAGTAATCGTACAACCATAAGTGCTAGTATGGGACAGCCTTAACCAATTAAATTATTTAAAACTAGCTTTGCATTTTGGAAGGCTGTAGTAGTACGAGTTGGTTCTTAATGGACTGCTCGAAGGGACGTCCACATCGAGGTGATCATGGAACAAACGTTTACCGATACAACGGTGCACGTCGTACTCCTGGGGAAGTTCTTCCATCATTTCTATGCTCTGAGTTCTTCTGCCAGGGTATGGGTTTTCGTCCCGTGCTGGTGCAAAATTAGGATTAAGTAATTGAACAGTTATGTCTTGACTCTCTGCGGCACACCAAAGGAAGTGTGCTAATATCGATTGCACAAAGAGTAAGTCATGTCTTGTGGGTAAAGCTGTACACCTCTGCAGAGTGTAAAACTAATCGATTAGCCGCGCCTGCGGTTATGGGCATTTGGTAAAGTCATCACATAGTTAGCATTTTATTTTACAAAATGTGGAATTTGATATGTGCTGTCAAGCATCATGATTTGAATTGAATATTCTTGTTGGAAAGGAGTTATTTCAGATTTGTACCATGTGATGGTAATGATTGATTCATGGAGATGATCAAAGGAACTAAGGTTCGTGAGATTTTACTGATTCGTACTTACATCCTGTTATACTAAAATGCTTTTACTTAAATTCCGTTTATGTTCTAAACTTCAGTAAATTCTTTTGCAATCTAGCTTTATGCAAATTTACCATGAAAACCTTTCCTTTGAATGGCCTGCATATATAATAGGGTTCGCAAAAGTCTTGTCGAGTACGCAAGTACTCACCCTTGCTTATATGTTGTTTTTAGGATGAAGAATTAGAATAGCTCGATGAAATTATTCGACGCAGGATTTGGGAATGTTGACGAGTTTTCTAGAGGTTATACCTTGTCAGTTGCCTGAGGGATTGTGTGGGCATACTACTAGACTTTAATTCTTTCCACTGCATTTCTCTAAATTGTAAATTCTCATTATGTAAATTACCATTGTTATTTATAATAAAGAGTATGGATGTGATATCAATTGTTGTAAATGTGCGTGCTAGCTACTGATCACGGGACTAGCACTGTATGCACATGAGATTTCCATTTTTGCATTTATGTAAAAATGGGGGTCACTACATGTACTGTGATTAATTACTCTGATTTGTATGAATACATTGTATAATTAGCTTCTGCATAAATATTATGACGTATGGTTGTGATTCCAATTGTTGCAAATGTACGTACTAGCTACTGATCCAGGGACTAGTACAGAATGCACATTAGATTTCTATTTTTGCGTTTTTTTGCAAAAATGGGGGTCGTAACATGTAACTTGGATACTTGCATTCAAATTTTGTTGGATTTCTAGATGTTACAATAATTACTTACCTCTTCGTTTGCTTCAAGATTTGTGTAACTTCAATTGGGTGGGAAAGCATAGTTTTTTCTGTTGAAACTTGATAAAACTTGTTGAAACTTATTGAAGCTTCCTGAAACTTTTGGATTGAAACGTGATGAAATTTTCTGAAACTGTTTGAGCTATGTTGATTTTGACTATTACCTGATCTCTTAGGTTGTGTGTTTTTTCTTGTCTAAAATCATTCTCACTAGAAAAAACAATATAAGAAAATTGACTACACACGCTTTCATTGCAGCGAACATACTAAACAAGTGTAGTTTTTCCAACTTTCATTTATTGGTAGGACAATCAAGTTGTTCGTGCCGGGGGTTCTTTGTTATATAAAGAAGACTCGAAGGTAAACAAAGAGTAGATATATAAAGAAGTCTCTCTTTATTCTCCATTATTAAGAATAAACAACGACAACGTTCATCACAACATTAATTAGTTGTTTATAAACATATGTACAAAAAATGTAAATCTAACCGTAGAAAATTAACTAACTCAAAACCTTCCTCTTCGGACAGATCTTATCATCGGTGATCACATGCTTGGACTCACGAATTTCACAGCTATATATGTAGCTGTAATAGGGCGGTAAGTGAGATTTCCACCACACAATCTCGAATTTCCCATGAGGAGCAGCATCTCCAGACATGACATCTTGCTTGGTGATTTTGGGGCCCTCTTCATGAGAAAGCCCTACTCTAAATTGATCGTAAAGCTCACAATACCGAGTAGTTTCAGCTTTTCTTGCAAGCAAAAAATATTTGCTCTTGATCCCAGAATCACTTGGACCCCTGCTAGGTACAAGTTGATTTTTCGTCACCCCAAGCATCACTCTAAGGTTTTCAAGACGGCCTCGCTTTTTCGTCTTGTCAACAGTACTAGCTCTAAATAAGGAGGCCATGTTGCTTAGATCTATGAAAGGTCCAGTGAACTCCTTATACATCTCTCGATCAAAATACGCATCAAACATCCACATTGCCAGAGATGCAAGTTTTGGTTGCCCTTCGGGATCTGAGCTTCCAAATGCAAGGACCTTGAAGAAGTACTAGTATGCTTCTCGCGACAAATTTCTTAGACGAAGAGCCTGTGTCGTTCCAAACTTCGTGATCATGTCGGAGCGACTTGTGACTATGATTTTACTTCGGTGCGGAAGGCAACTCTGAGAATCGGAGTATAACCTTCTCCATGCACCCTCATCAACATCCCCATCTAGTTCAATTACGACCAGCAATCTTTCTTCATTTGAGGAGCTATGTCTATGTCTGGTCACTCCATCCCTGAGGATTTCTCCTCTCTAAAATCGCTCTCACATAAAAAGATAATACAAGAGAAGTGATTACACCCTCTCGTCGCAGCAAACATGCTCAACAAGTGTGCTCTTCCCAACTTTTCCCATACCAATGATCGGTAGGACACATAGATTATCAGCAGCGGGATGTTCTATATGCAATAAGAAGTTAACAACCCATTCTATCTCCATTTGACGGCCAAACATGCACTTTTCTATAAACATATAGGTGCTATATGGCTGGCGATGCATCATAGGGTAGCTCTTCAGAAGGACAACAAACTCAATCATGTCAGTAACGACGGCCCCTAGATTATCAAGCACCTGTTGTAACTCTCCCGTGCCATGTCTACTACCAGCAGAGAAATGAATGCGCTTGGCAGGACTGAATTTAGACAGGGCTAAGGAGTAACTCACTTCACGACCTTGGGCCATCCTTTCTTCTTCGTGTGCTTGGCGTCTGAAGGTGTCCAACACATAGTAGCCTATGTACATCTCTTCTCTCAGCATGTTCAGCTGTTGAAGCATGGCTTGGTTTGTCATGCGCCTCCCCTCAGCCTCCTCGACGGTGACACGGTCGAAGCAGCATCCTCTGTAGTCGCTGCAGTCTCTCCTCCTTGGACGGCGCCGGCGGCTTGGAGTATTTGTCGATCAAGAAGGAGAGGGATCTGCTGGCGAGTTCGCCTATAACTACAGAGAAGATTGTCTCCATTGGGAAACCTCTCTCACCAAGGGAAGAAGTGATAAGAATTATATATGTGATGCGAAGCTCTTGGTTTAGTGTCAGAGTCGTTGGTTTGATTTATATTTATTATTATTATTATTATTATTATTATTATTATTATTATTGTTTTGCGAGGGCTGCTTTGAATAGAGAGGAAACAGTCTACACGGTAGTAAAAGCCCAAAGGTATATAGTCTGCGCAGTTGCAACATATGTATTGGATCAAAGTTTCTATGATATGTGATCTGAAACTCTCTTTTACAGTGACATGTGTTTTTGTTTTCTTGAACTATATAGAATGTCGACTTGTGTGCTGCACCAAGCAAAAGAATGGTTGAAAGTCAATAGCAGCCGGCGATATCTTATTGAATTGTTGAAATTTCCACCGGTTGCTCAGCATTCCTTCAACTCTAATTGCCGAAACACTATGAAGCAAGGAAACTCCAATGTCGTTAGCCGGCGTCATTAACAACCATAATTATTTTCTTAATTCTCATATTCGCTTGCTACAATCCTGCTCTGCGCTACAAGGAGCAAATGGTCTGTTTATTTGTTTCAGGAATAAGTATTTTGATACATACACACACTTCATAATTAAAAAGCATTTTGATAGGACAGGAAAGGAAGTTTAAAACCCATGATTCCAATTAATTTAGTCCAAGCCGAGAAAGAGAACCTACGCACCTGTAGGTTGGCCAGCCTGCACGACACAGCACGCCGGTCTCCGTACGTCGGCGGTGCTGCCTTCATGGTGATCGGACGGAGCCGGCGGACGGCGGCTAAAGGGAGTCCGTCGATCAAAGATGATGGCATGCAGGGGATGATTCGTTGATGACCATTTCCATTTCCGTTTGATGGCCAAACATGCCCTGTCCTAACGTCTTTGTGCCATGTCTACTGCTGGAAGCACTACATACACGCTTAGAGCATCTCCAGCAAGAGCCCCTAAAACAGAGTCCCTATTTTGGATTTAGGGACTCCCCCTATTTTTTGGGGTCCTGTTTTCAGAGCACAAGTCCAGCAACATCCCCTAAATCTCAGCCCCTATTTTATTTTTTCTCCTATTTTGACATATCCGCTATGTATAATCTTCATTTGACACCACTAAAATTCAATCAAAAATATTTGTAATACATAAAACATAAGCATATTAACATTTACAATTTAAAAACATGATATTTAAAATTTAAATTTAAAATTTTCAAAATATGATATTTAAAATTTAAATTTAAAATTTTCAAAATTTTCAGTAGCAGATGCAGATGCAACAATTGCAACTCATCCAGCAAAGACACGCTCAGCTGCAGCGAACTAATGCAAGTCATCCTTCACTTAACTCCCTATTTTAAAGTTTAGGGGCTGGTTTAGGGGCTCCCTGGGAATTGGGGCTCATGAGGGAAATTTAGGGGCCTCCTAAATTTAGGGGCTGGAATAGAGGCCCTGCTGGACCTGCATTTTTTAGTAAACTCCCTATTTTAGAGTTTAGGGGCTGATTTAGGGGCTTTGCTGGAGATGCTCTTAGCAGGATTGAATTTAGACAGGAAAGGAAGTATGAGTCTGAAAGTCCTTAGGTACGAGGAGCAACAAGAATACAAGAAAGGGAACAAATTTTATTAATTCCTGATCCACGTTTTTATTACATGGGGAAAGCTATTTATAGTGCTATCGCTACTTTGAGGATGAAATTACAAAAGTATCTCCAAAAAGATTCTAAAGTACTAGGGGCTCTATAATCATTTCTCATTAGTGTTATGCCCTTGAGGCGATCATATAGATGATTGTAACATGACTATGTTTATGAATAATAATATGATTATTGGTCCAATGAATGTATATCATTATATTGATCAGCAAGTATGTGACTTGCTTATGAAACTCTCTACTTATTTATATAATTCTGTATATCTCTGATTGGGTATCATCGTATAGGACAACGATGAATAGATCAACACATGTATTGATCGATGATCATGTTTCATAGATCATGGGATATGGAGATATCATCAATACATTGTGAACTCATGATGAAGAACATGGGTTAGATAGACCCGCAATGGGACACTGCGAGAATGTTACATTCTTATGTGTCATCAGTGTATCTCATACATAGTGGATGTATGATCCTTAGACCTGAGATTGTCACATTCCCTACATGTGTAATAGTTTACCTTGGAGCCACCAAACGCTATTTCCTAACAGGATAGTTATAAAGATAGCTTTCATGTTTGCTATGAAACATGCAGAGGGAAGTGAGTAGTCAAGATGGAATTTGCCACTCCAATGTAACGGAGATATATGTCTAGGCCACTCGTGTGATATGATTAAGGAAGTGCATGGCCATGTCGTGATTGAGAAGTCAATCACAACTTATTAATATATCACGGATACGAGAGATGGATTGAACTGTCAAAGGATGACATACTTCTCGCCTTGAGTTCGATCTTCATATAGTTTGGTAAAGGGATTATTACATAAGTACTTTTGAAAGATTCTATCCGATTTGATCATATGCGTTTGGGAGTTGGCATGTTCTGCAAGGAACCGCTACAAGCTATTGGATTGGAAAAAGGTTTTCCGAATCTATGTCCAAATGTATATGAACCTACAGGGTCACACACTTAACAGGTTGGGACACATTAATTCGGATTGGATCCGTAATTAATGGACCTCGTGGGCTTAACACACTGATGGGCCCTCGCTTAGAGTTTCGTCACGTGGCTATATAAGGAGAGAAGGGTGGGCGTGACAGATATTGTTCACGTCCAGAACCTTAGCCTCCACCTCTCATTGCCCCTGCTGAGCGACACGGTGCTTGCACGCCAACGCACAGCGTTCCATCCCGGGACGTGTGGACTGCTATGGTGACGCTGCTGCTAGGCGGCATGGTAAGGACGAACCGTAGTAAGGACGATCCGAAGCGAGGACGATCCGCAGTGAGGACGATCCGCGTGAGGACGATCCACTACACCAACGCGCAAAGGATTCCGCAATTGCGCATCTAGTGGTAATCCAATCTATGATCCCCTTCTTGCGAGTAGCTTTTCTAGTTATGCAGTAGAAATTTTAATTTGTGCTAGCGTAGCATACCGCACTCCCCAACAATTTCCTCCTCTGTTTGGTAGCCCTGCTGCACGGTGTCTCCTACTGTGCTCAGTGAGCACGAGTCGGTGAGTGCAGGAATACGCGTTGTTGCAACTCGGTAGTGCGGAAGGCACGCTGCCGCAGTCACGGGGCTCCGGTTACCTTCCGTGGTAGGCAAGCGCGGAAGGTGACACGTGTCACCTTCTGGCGCTTCCGCGTAAGGGATAGGGCTATTTTTCAATTACGTGAGCCAAATTTAAAAAAAAAAGTACAAGGTACTAGAAAAAAAGGTGATTCCATAGAAAACTAGCGCTAGGGGACAATTAAAGGAAGTAATAGCAGAGTAGGCTGCACGGGAAATTCTACAGATAAGCAGATGGTGATGGTTCAGCAAGCAAAGACCCAAGAGTCGAGAGTTGTACCGGTTGCTAATCAGTCTAATATATGTAATAAGGAAAAAAGAAAGAAAGAAAAGCCGTAACAGTGGTCAGCAGTTACAAGAGAGAGGAAGCCCAAATGTCAAAGATCATGTTCATGGAATGGATTGATTTTTCAGTGTCAGATCAAAGAGACTGAGTCATTTTCTACGATAATTCCGCCCTCTCTCTCTCTCTCTCTCTCTCTCTCACAGTCTCTGTCTCTGTTCTTGTTCGTCATTTGCTCTTGAGTTTTGACCACGAGATTTCCCGTTACACAATCTTCCTGAGGACAGAGTCCCGCAAATGGAGATATTCATTTCTGCGGCCTTGGGTGAACTCTTGCCAATAGATCCATCAGTTTCTTCATCAATAAATGCTCCAAAGCAAGGCTACAAAGGATTCTACCCCGGGCACAGGTCGGGCGTCACATCACAAACCAAGGGATATTTCTACAGCAGCTGAGCATGAAAGAGATGCGATGTACTGAGGCTACTACGTTCTACGTACTTGAGCAGGGGAGGCGGTGAGTCACTTCTCGGATATGTCTAGATGTGAGTTTCTCACGAGGAGGAACAACAAGACCTGCTTTGCCACGAGTTTACATTATATCATATTTATTTTCATATTTTTTATCGTATATGAATAATATTGAATTACAAAAGCAAATACTAACATATATAGGAAAGAAGATTAATTCAAATATACTGTGCAATATCATTCTCCATTATTTAGAGTAAACAACGACAACGTTCATCACAACATTAGTTGTTTATATACATATGTATAGAAAATGTAAATCTAACCGTAGCAAATTAACTAACTCAAAACCTTTCTCTTCTGACAGATCTTATCATCAGTGGTCACATGCTTGAACTCACGAATCTCACAGCTATATATGTAGCTGTAATAGGGCGGTAAGTGAGATTTCCACAACATAATCTCGAATTTCCCATGAGGTGCAGCATCTCCAGACAAGACATCTTGAATGGTGATTTTGGGGTCCTCTTCTTGAGAAAGCCCTACTCGACATTGATCGTAAAGCTCACAATACCGAGTAGTTTCAGCTTTTCTCGCAAGCAAAATATATTTGCTCTTGATCCCAGAATCACTTGGACCTTTGCTAGGTACAAGTTGATTTTTCGTCACCCCAAACTTCACTCTAAGGTCTTCAAGAAGGCCTCGCATTTTCGTCTCGTCAACAGCACTATCTCTAACTGAGGAGGCCATGTTGCTTAGATCTATGAAAGGTCCAGTTAACTCCTTATTCTTCTCTCGATCAAAATACCAATCAAACATTCGCATTGCTAGAGATGCTATTTTGGTTGCTCTTCGATCTGAGCTTCCAAATACAAGCACCTTGAAGAAGTACCAGTATGCATCTCGCGACAAATATCTTAGACGAAGAGCCTGCGTCGTACCAAACTTGGTGATCCTGTCCGAGCGACTTGTGACTATGATTTTACTTCCGTGAGGAAGGCTGCTCTGAGAAGCAGAGTATAACCTTCTGCATGCACCCTCGTCAACATCCCCATCTAGTTCAATTACGACCAGCAATCTTTCTTCATTTGAGGAGCTATGTCTATGTCTGGTCACTCCATCCCTGAGGGATTTCTCTTCTCTAAAATCACTCTCACTTACAAAGATAATGCGAGAGAAGTGATTGTGCACCCTCTCGTCGCTGCAAACATGCTCAACAAGTGTGCTCTTCCCAACTTTTCTTGGACCAATGATCGGTAGGACACCTAAGTTATCAGCAGCGGGAGGTTCTATATGCAACAAGAAGTTGATAACCCATTCTATCTCCATTTGACGGCCAAACATGCACTTTTCCATGAACATATAGGTGCTATATGGCTGGCGATGCATCATAGGGAAGTTCTTCAGAAGTACAACAAACTCAATCATATCAGTAATGACGGCCCCAGATTATCAAGCACCTGTTCTAACTCTCCCGTGCCATGTCTACTACCAGCAGAGAAACGAATGCGCTTGGCAGGACTGAATTTAGACAGGGCTAAGGAGTCACTCACTTCATGACCTTGGCGTCTGAAGGTGTCCAACACATAGTAGCCTCTGTACATCTCTTCTCTCAGCATGTTCAGCTGTTGAAGCATGGCTTGGCTTGTGAGGTGCCTCCCCTCGGCCTCCTCGACAGTGACGCGAACTCGGAGCAGCATCAGTTGTAGTCTCCGCAGTCTCTCCTCCTTGGACGGCGCCGGCGGCTTGGAGTATTTGTCGATCAAGAAGGAGAGGGATCTGCTGGCGAGTTCGCCTATAACTACAGCAAAGATTGTCTCCATTGGGAAACCTCTCTCACCAAGGGAAGAAGTGATAAGAATTATATATGTGATGCGAAACTCTTGGTTTAGTGTCAAAGTCGTTGCTTTGATTTATTTATTTATTTATTTTTTGCGAGGGCTGCTTTGATTTCTTTGACTGGCGAAAATGACATGAATAGAGAGGAAACAGTCTACACGGTAGTAAAAGCCCAAAGGTATATAGTCTGCGCAGTTGCAACATATGTATTGGATCAAAGTTTCTATGATATGTGATCTGAAACTCTCTTTTACAGTGACATGTGTTTTTGTTTTCTTGAACTATATAGAATGTCGACTTGTGTGCTGCACCAAGCAAAAGAATGGTTGAAAGTCAATAGCAGCCTGGCGATATCTTATTGAATTGGCTCTGCAGACGTATGGGTTTGAAGTCAATAGTTGCCGGCGATATCTTATTGAATTGGCTCTGCAGATGTAACTCCGTCGCAGCTACTATTAATCTTTGATACCGCTTCTTATACACTACAATATATGTATTGGATCAAAGTATTGTGTGATACCACTGTGTGATACAGCACGAGTGTGCACAATTGCAAGAACAAAGAAGATAAATCTTATAGAGAGAACCAAAATAATGACGTTGAAGAAACGACAACAAGATCGGTAAATATTTGGAGAAGCCAACTGTAAAATTTTTTAATCACAACATCAAAAGTTTACAAAGTATTATCGCTCTGTCACAATCCTCTCGAACCTGTTAGAATTCTCATATCCTTATTCTATACAAGAATCTAGTGCTAAAGAATAATAGCCTTTAATTCTTTTGTGCACCACTTGCTTTGTGGTTTCTTTCGGCCACTGGCGTCCGTCGATCAAAGATGATGGCATGCAGGGGATGATTCGTTGCTGTAGTGCTGCTAGAGGGTTCGTACGTGCGGGTAGGGCCCTGGAGACAGTGAAAGTGGAGGGTTGATTAGTCAACTTCTTTTGTCCACTTGCCGGACATCCATGGTATTATGTCTATAGTGGCACGGCTAGAGGTGGGGTCACATGTAGACCTGGGAATTGGGCCGGGCCTTAGTGGGCTAGCACGACCCGGCACGAAAAAAATGGGCCGAAGCACGACCCGGCACGAAAAAAAATGGGCCGAAGCACGACCCGGCACGAAAAAAAATGGGCCGGGCTGGCACGGCCCGAATGGCGTGCCGGGCCGGGCCTAAAAACCTGGCACGATGGGCCACCCGACATGGCCCGACTGTATGGGCCGTGCTCGGGCCGGCACGGCCCGAATCACGGTCCGAATCTGTAATTTGTATTTTTCAGGGTCTTCCTTTGCTCATATGAATTTATATTCTACATGAAAGTTGTAGAGAATTTCGAGACGCATCTTTTTCATATAGACAACTTTTCCATTTAAGCAACGTATGAATTTATAAAAAAATATTTAGTGCGCTGTGTAGTTTCGGACCGACGTCACATCTCTCGGTAATCTGCATTTTCAGTGTCTTCCTTTGCTCATATGAATTTATACTCTACATGAAAGTTGTAGAGAATTTCGAGACGCATCTTTTTCATGTAGACAACTTTTCCATTTGAGCAACGTATGAATTTATAAAAAAATATTTAGTGCGCTGTGTAGTTTCGGACCGACGTCACAACTCTCGGTAATCTGCATTTTCAGTGTCTTCCTTTGCTCATATAAATTTATACTCTACATGAAAGTTGTAGAGAATTTCGAGACGCATCTTTTTCATGTAGACAACTTTTCCATTTGAGCAATGTATGAATTTATAAAAACATTTAGTGTGCTGCGTTCTCTCCAGTTGCGTGTTCGGGCCGGCCCGGCCCGACAGCAGTCCGACGTGCCTTTGGCCGTGCGGCCTTGATTTTTGCCGTCCGTGCTGGCCCGCCCGCACGAAGAAGTGACCGGCCGTGCTGGCCTGTTTCATGCAGTTCGGCACGACGGGCTCGGTCGTCTTGCGCAAGACGCCCAAGTCCCACCTCTAGTCACATGCCTAAACTATGTCGAGGAACCTCGCTATTGAATAGTCCGGGGTTCCCCGACAGATTGAAAAGTAGAATAGAGACACAGAGTATACGAAGGCGAACGGAAATTCTTTATTGCTTTCTCTCTAATCTGTACAATGAGGGGAGAACCCCTCCTCTATTTATAGCCTCCATCTAGGGTTTCGGGTGATGGGTCAAAGCAGGCCTTCGTGGACCGCCAGGTTTCCTAACACTCCCCCTTGGCCCTTTGCCGCGAGATGCATATGCCTCATCAAAACTCCAGAAAAAACCCAGTGGGAAAAATACTTGGAGAAAGAGTACATAGCATATGCTTGTTGTGTTGCACGAATTGCCTCATCAAAAACCTTACGTGAGAAACTTCCGTGAAAACTCACTAAGGGAAAAAGAGTACAATTCACCTAAACTTCAATGCTAATCTTCGAGATCAATGTTAGGTACTTAAACTTCATGTTCAAGATTTATTTAGGTGTATGTGAAGATTCTCCCCCTGAAATCTGCACTTCTCTAAGTCTCATCATCCCAATTCCTTTAACGCACCTTTCAAAGTTAGATGCTGGGAGTGACTTAGTGAACAAATCTGCGAGATTTTCACATGACTTAGTATACATTACCTTAATTTCATTCATCTTATGCAATTCATGAGCATAGAAGAACTTGGGGTTGATGTGCTTCGTGAGGTTGCTTTTCACATAGCCCATTTGCATTTGAGCAACATAAGCTGCATTGTCTTCATAAATTATAGTGGGAGATTGTTCAATATTCAATCCACATGACTTCTGGATGTGGTGAACCATTCTGTAAAGCCATGCACATTCACGGGAGGCTTCACACAAGGCAATGATTTCCGAGTGTTTTGTCGACATCGAGACAAGAGTCTGCTTAGACGACTTCCAAGAAACTACTGTTCCTCCACAAAAGGGAAAACATACCCTGTTTGCGACTTTCCAGTATGCGGGTCCAATAGATATCTAGCATCGGTATAGCCGACAAAGTTTAGTTCATTCATTCTTCTATAGAATAGGCCAAGGTCCTTGCTTCCTTGGAGGTAACGGAAGATGTCCTTAACCCCTTTCCAATGCCTTTTGGTGGGTTCTGCGCTGTACCGGGATAGCAGATTCATGGCGAACACAATGTCCGGCCTGGTGCTATTTGCAAGGTACATGAGCGCTCCAATTGCACTCAAATATGGGAATTCCGCTCCCAGGACTTCCTCCCCCTCTTCTCTAGGCCTGTATGGATCTTGGTCTGCTTAGAGTGACCTTCTGACCATTGGGGTTTTCATAGGATATGATTTTTCAAAACCAAATCTTTCCAACACTTTCTACGTAGGTGATTTATGTACCAAGATTCCTCCTTGGACATGTTCAAGCCGCAAGCCTAAAAAATTTAGTTTTACCCAAGTCTTTCATTTCAAACTCGGACTTCAAGTATGAGCATGCTTCTTCAATTTCTTCATCCGCTCCAATGATATTCAAGTCATCTACATAGACGGAGATTATACGTAATCCGTTCGATCGCCAGATAAATACGCATGGGCAATCTTCGCTGTTCGTGTAGCCTTTCTTGCAAAGAAAGTCACTTAAACAATTGTACCACGTTCTTCCTGACTGCTTTAGTCCATATAGTGATTTCTCCAATTTCACACTGTACAGGTTTCTGTTTGCTCTATCTTGATTCGGGATAGGGATGCCTTCCGGTACTTTCATGTATATCTCCGAATCCAAATTTCCATACAAATATGCTGTGACAACATCCATTAGCTTCATTTTCAACTTCAAGTTGACTACCATTGAGATTAAATATCTAAAGGTTATTCCTCCCATGACCGGAGAATAGGTTTCTTCATAATCAACCCCAGGACGTTGAGTGAAACCTTGCGCAACAAGCCTTGCTTTGTACCTTACAATTTAGTTGTTTTCATTCCTCTTCCGAACAAAAACCCATTTGTGACCTACGGGGTTTATATGGGGAGGCGTGCGGCACACTGGCCCAAACACCTCTCTTTTGTTCAGAGAGACTAACTCTGTGGTGATTGCCTTCTTCCAATCTTCCCAATCTAGCCTTTTCTTGCATTCTCGCGAGATCTGCGCTCGGGATCATGATCAATGATCGATGCAATCTTCTTTGCAAAGTATGCATCGACATTGGTCATTGCTCTATTCAGGATTCTCCGTTATTACAAAATTTATGGCCATCTCGTCATGGGGTGCTTCATGCACTTCTACTTGCTCTTCATCGCTATTTCCCATCACAGAGCAAGTTCCTTTAGCTTTTATCGCCCATGTGTGCGCACACATTGTTTTCGCGACTTCTCGCAATGGAAGATTCAAATCTGGAATTGCCTTTTCCATAGGCTTCTTTCCAAGGCAGTCTCAACTGGCTCCCTTCTTTCTTGGGGCATCTTTGTGATTGGTCGTGGTAAGTCCTCTTGCCCGCTTTTCTCCAGATGTCTCCGGGTACTTTTGGGTTTGAGAATCCAGTTTTCCTGCCCTTTTCCTTTGAGGCCTCTGAACAGGATGAGGGATACCTTCTGCTTTCTTTGGTACTTCTACCCTCTCTGGTGCATTTCTTGCAGGTACATGCGACTTAATCACGCCTTTCAGATCACAAAAATGATCAGGCAGTTCATTCGCTAAGTTTTGCAAATCAATTATCTTTTGGACTTCTTGATTTGCTTCATTAGTGTGTGGGTCATGTGCGGGGATCCTAGTGGAATGCCATATGATTTCCCGGAATTTTTCATCCAAAGGTTGATTTCCTCCCCCTAATGATGGGAAATGGTCCATGTCAAAGATACAATCAGCGAATCGGGCTGTATGCAAGTCTCCAGTCATGGGTTCTAAATACCTGATTAGAGATGCACTTTCATAACCAGCGTATATCCCAAACTTGTGGAGAGGGCCCATTGCAGTCCG
This sequence comes from Guadua angustifolia, assembly GCA_036346375.1. NCBI lineage: Eukaryota > Viridiplantae > Streptophyta > Magnoliopsida > Poales > Poaceae > Guadua > Guadua angustifolia. Next base: position 52,330,534 of record CM070512.1, on the reverse strand, counting down.
CTGTGGGGCGGTATAGGTATATATACCACACATCCAAACTTTCTAAGATGGGAATCTTCAGGATGACCCCTTGCACTAGTTGCATAGGTGAATGGATGTTGTAGGCCGATGGTTTGAAATTTATGAGAGTTGCTGCGTGCAAGACTACGTGTCCCCAACAGGTGTTGAGCAAGTTACAACTCTGCAAGAGCGGTCTAGCACTGAATTTTATTCTTTTTATTAGTGCTTCGACTAGTCCATTTTGTGTATGGACGTGCGGTACAGAGTGCTCAACTTTTATTCCTGTTGCTGTGCAATAATCAAATGCCTTGGAAGTAAATTCACCGGCATTGTCCATTCGGATGGACTTCACACGATGATCAGGAAATGCATTCTTAATTTTAATGATCTGCGAGATCAGCTTTGCAAATGCATGGTTTCTTGTTGACAGCAAGCATACGTGCGACCATTTCGAGGAAGCATCAATGAGCACCATGAAGTACCGAAACGGCCTTGACAAGGGCTAAATCGGGCCACAAATATCCCCCTGGATGCGTTCCAGGAATGCAGGGATTTCATTTTGCACTTTCATAACAGAGGGTCTAGTTATTAATTTCCCGGTGGCACATGCATGGCACACAAAATCTTCATGATTCGGGAAATTTTGAACATTAATGCCATGACCTGGTGAGTTGTTTACTATATTTCTCATCATTCTAAGACCAGGGTGACCTAATCTACAATGCCACAAAAAAAATAATTCAGAGCTTCTAAAAACAGTCTTCAAAGAAGTATACACTTCGAGTGCATGAATTTTCGTGTAGTACAACCGAGATTCATATGAGGGATATTTTTCTAATATCATTTTTCCACATACCGCGTACTTCACGATGCACAAGTATTCTTTGCCATTTTTTTCATTTGTTTCTATGTGAAACCCATTGGCGCGGATGTCTTTGAAACTCAAGAGAGTGCGCGTTGATTCAGGGTACAAGAGGGCTTCTTCAATGACCAAAGTAGTACCCATTGGTAATATAATTGTGGCTCTTCCGGAGCCTATTATATATGAACCGCTTCCTGCAATCGTAGTAATCTTTCCAGCGTTCTTCGTGATCGACTGGAAGTACTTAGACTCTCTTAAGATTGTATTTGTTGTGCCACTATCAACAATGCATATCTCCTCCATTTAGGTGCTACATAGTTTCTATTCAAAATATAGTTCTAATCAGACAATGGCAAAGTAATTCAAATATTGCTTGCAAAAATAGAATACTAGAATAAATGATAAATTGCATATTCATTCATGAGAAAGAAAATGTATGCTCTTCGAGAGCTTACAATTCATTATTCAAAATTTATTAACAACCACAATCTAAAATAAATGTTAGTAATGCGATTCATGCTTTAGACTTTCCCTGAACCGGATTCTTCTTCTCTTTAGTGATCTTCTTGCCACATAGAGAGAGATTGGTACAAATTCTATGCAAGTTAGAATTGTACTCGATCACTGTTCTATAGTCCGTAAACCTCAGGTGAACCCAATCTTGCTGTGCTTGGAGCAAGATAGTGGACTTGAGTTTCTCGAATTGCTTCTGAAGTGCAGTTCATAACACAGGTGTACTCTCCTTAGCCATATATTCATTCTTCAAAGTGGCTGAGAGGTGATGCCCGAGGAAGTGCAAAGGTTGATCGTTTTGCTCGGCAGTAGGTTGCGCGCCCTTTGAGGACCCTAGGCCGATGGCAGTTCGGAACTTCTTGCTCCTAAGCACAATCTTCATATCTGATGCCCATGTGAGATAGTTCTGACCATTCAGGGCCAATTCTTCAAACTCACGTTTGACAATGCTATTCATTTGCATATTCATAAGATTCTTTCATTAGATTACTTCGTGCAATCTAATAGAGAGTGGTTACAAGATTCATAAATGCATAAATTAAATTCTCATGAATTTCCAGTAAATTAAAGAAAGTAATAAATACAAGATACAAAGATTCATAGATATAGTTTTGTGCATGTATGTGATCGACTTTGTGCATGCGATCAAATTCATGCATGCGATCGGCTTCGTGCGATTGGCTTCATGCATGCGATCGGATTCATGCGCGCGATCGACTTCGTGCGATCGGTTTCATGCATGCGATCGGGTTCATGCACGCATGCGATCGACTTCATGCATGCGGCTTTCCTGGCGCGGCGGTAGCCGTTTCGTGTGGCGTGCATGAATTCTCATGAATTTACAGTAAAAGAGGAGAGCAATAATCGTAAAATGCATAAAAATATTCATAAATACTGCAAAGGAATGCTAGAAAATTAATACCAAAGTCAAATAATTTTCTAGAATTTTTTTAGCAATTTTCCATAATTTTCTGTTATTTTTCATCAATTTTCCAAATTTCTTTTTGGTTTTAGGAAAAGAAAAGAAAAACAAAACAGAAAATAAAACCAGAGGGCAAATGCGTAATTTCCCCTCTCCTTTCTCTTTATCCGGTTTGAACCGGATTTGAGTTCCCGATTTCATTCGGACTTCAAGTCCTTCTCGTCTTCGTTCTCGGGTCCGAGGCCAGCGCGGGAATCTACCGAGGCACCCGGCGGTGCTTGCGGGCGCGTGGGAAGCGATGCGGCCGGCGGCGGCTTGCGCGGTCCAAGCTCCGTGCTCGGGTGGTCGGCGGCGCGAAGTGGTGGTGCCTTCGAGGCGACCGGGAGCGGGCCGGCGGTGATGCCTACGAGATGGGCTTGGCGGCAGCTTCGCGGTCAGCCGGTGGCGGCTTCGAGCCGTGTGGCGGCGTGGCGGCAGACTTCCGGCGGTGCTTCGAGCAGCCGTGCGGCGGTGCGGGCCTGCGAAATCGACGGCGACGGCGCGCTTCGTGCGAGGAATCCGAGGCGACGCGGGAGCCGAGGGTGTCGACGCTTCGAGCGGCCTTCGGACGCGGCGGCGAGGTCTGCGAGACGAGGCAGTGCACTGCGGACGAGGGGCGGCGCGGGCCTGCGTGGCCGGCGGTGGATGATACGCGGCCGGTCGCAAGGAGGAGCAAGGCGGCTGGCACATCCGGTGCAAGGATTGCGGTGGGGCTTCGAGCCGCCGCGTCAGGCGAGCCGGCGGCGCACTTCGAGGCGGCAAGCGGCGTCCCCAAGGCAATCCGGCGGCGCTTCATGCGCGGCTTCCGAGGAGCCGGTCTGGGTGAAAAACGAGGCGCCGCCTATGGCTCCGTTCGTCGGTGCGAGCTCACGGAGGCGAAGACGGGCGGCGACGTCTTCAAGATGGGCCGGGCGGGAGACAAACGCCAGTGGCCGGCGATGGACGGTGGCTTCGTGCCGCGCGGAGGCGCTTCGTGCGCAGAAGGGCCATGGGGGCAACCGATCTTCTTTTTCTCTGTGATTGTACTGTAGCAACGAAAGAATAGAAGAGAAAAAACCCTACAAACAGTAGCTTCGTGCCATGTAGATGCATACGTAGGATTCATACGCGAGATTAGATCAATCTCCGTATCTCACCTTTTCAATTCTGTGACGGCGGTAGAGGCTCGTGCTGATAACGTGTTGAGGAACCTCGCTATCGAATAGTCCGGGGTTCCCTGACAGATTGAAAAGTAGAATAGAGACAGGGTATACGGAGGCGAACGGAAATTCTTTATTGCTTTTTCTCTCATCTGTACAATGAGGGGAGAGCCCCTCCTCTATTTATAGCCTCCATCTAGGGTTTCGGCTGATGGGCCAAAGCGGGCTTTCGTGGGCCGCTAGGTTTCCTAACAAGCTATATCGTATCATGATAGCTTGGTTGGGCCACTGTGTGCTGTGCCTTGGTGTTATGTCGTGCCGATTGTTTTTTTGCGAGTCTAAACATAGTTCATTTATGATTCGTTCTGACTTCGTACTATGCGGGCTTAGATTTGATCTATTTGCACTATTACAATGAGAGGAAAGGAGTTGGGGACACACAGAATTGAGGCAGTGGACACAAATATTCAGAAAAATAAATAAATTTTGTCATTCTTGAATAGATATAGAGTTACTGTCATGCTAGAAACCTTACACCCAGTATAGGGTACTCATGCCGGGCAGCTTGGTGCGCGTGCTCGATATCAGAGTATGTACTCTCCGATCTTCATTATTCACCTTTTAGCATCTCCGTTGTCACCCCTTTCTTTGCATACGAGGACCGTAAAAGGCGCTAGCCGTAGAGCGAACCACAACATGATACAATATCGCGACAGAATGTCCTGCCAAATGCTGTGCTTACTTCAGCTCATTGGGTTTGTTTCATGCCATGCTGTACCGTCCATCATACTCGTATATACCAGCATATTACTAAACACATATTACAAGCATACAGTATATACCAGCATATTACTAAACACAAGCATGCAACGATAAATATTAACTGAACAATATCTACATAAATCTACAATCAAACGCAAGCATACAACGATACGAGCATATTACTAAATACCAACTGTGCAATATATACCAATAAATGGCTATATGCTAGTAAAGAATAAAAGGAGTAAGGAGCAAATAATCAATTAAAGAATTGATAAATATACGACCAGCAGGCGCTGCTGCCAGTCTGCCCTCTGTCTTCATCCACCCAGATCGGCCCATCACGATGGCTTCTCCGCTCGGCGGCCCTCGTCGTTCTGCGCGACTGCCGACCGCCCGCCGCCGCTCGCCTTGGGCTTCTCAGGTGCGCACCGCTCGGTCCCAGCTCTTGTAGCTGCCTGCTTCCATCGATTGGCCCTAGGTCGGGTGGGGAACTTGGAGTTCCACAAATTTATTCCAGCTCGTACATCCTCTGTATGTTGCTGGAGAAATATATACTAGGAGAACATTCTTGTCCTTTCTGAGAAGATGAGTAGAATGTTTTCATTTCACAAATGTTCAGCTTATAAATTACAGACATGGCATCATACATCAGATTCGAAGATACTAAGATCGCCTGCTAATTAAGCTTTCATAAAACTAAAAGGATTGTCAGCTACTAATTATTCTTCTGAAAGCGTTTCTTCCGGGCGACCATGCGCTGTGGCCTCCGTATCTCACAGTTAAACATGTAGTTGTAGTAAGGTGGCAGGTGAGATCTCCATGCAAGTACCTTAAATTTCCCCTGAGGCCTAACACTTCCAGATAAAAGATCTTGCAAACTCATCTTGGAACCTTCTGCTTCACTTTGAGCCAAGGTCTGCGCAGAACCTATTTGATAGTCATCAAGAATCACAAAATATTCAGAAGAAGCTCTGTTTACTCTTCTAACATATATCGGTTTCACCGCCTGCCAAGGATCGGCAAACTCCGCCCCATGCAGTAGGGGGTTCTTTTGCCTGAATTCTTTGTAACTTGCAAGAGCCATGCACCAGAAATGGAGATTAAAATTTGTGTTCAGTAGTTCACTCCAGATGGATGCACCCATGAAACACCCATTCATCTCCCTGGCCATGTCCATGGCTATTGCTGCCAATTTTGGGTGCTCCTCCGCATCCATGCTTCCAAACGTACGCACCTTGAAGAAGTACCAGTATTCTTCTGGAGTAAAGAATCGCACTCTAAGAGCTTGTGCAGTTCCAAAACTAGCAATTTTTTCAGATCGACTTGCGACTATAATTTTACTGCCACTTGCAACGCGATCTTTTGAAGCTGAATACAGCCTTTCCCACACACACTCGTCAATATCCCCAACTAGTTCAATGATGATCAATGTCCTTTCTCCAACCACGTTGCGGTTTTGATGCTTGACTATACCTCCATCTCCTACAGTCACTGCACTTCCATCTTTAAGGTCATCTCCACTAAAGCACAAAATTTGAGAGAAGTGGTTACGCACCCTTTCATTGTCGCAAGCATGCGCGATGAGGGTGCTCTTTCCAACTTTTCCCGGACCGATGATCGGTAGAACACCCGGATTTTCAGTACCGGGAGTCTCCGGTTGCAACAGGAAATTTATGGTGTGTTCCATCTCGATTTGGCGGCCGAACATGCACTTGTCCAAAAGTAAATACATGCTATACGGCTGGCGGTACAAACGAGGACATCCATTTAGGAACTTAACAAACTCCCTCACAGCTTCAATGGTGATTTCTAGGCTGGCAACGACTTGCTGCAGCTGCTCTTGTAAACTCTGGCCACTGCCATTAGAGAAACACACACGCTTGGCAGGATTGAACTTAGACGGTGTAAAAGAGTGACTCACTTGATGATCCTTGGCCTTGTCTTCTTCGTGGGCTCGGCATCTGACGGCGTCAAGGGTGTAATACCCTCTATACATCTCCTTCCTTAGCATGTTCAGTTGCTGCAGCATCGCTTGGTTTGTGATGTGCCGGTCTTCTGCCTCCTCGACGATGACACGAACTCGTAGCAGCAGTAGTTGCAGGCCATGCAGTCTCTCCTCCATGGTTGGAGCAATCGGCTTCAAGAATTTTTCGGTAAGGAAAGATATGGATCTACTAGTAAGATCACTCAAAATTGCAGAGAAAAATGTCTCCATGTTAGGGAAGCTCACTTCACTGAAGCTAGGAAGGTACTGAAACGGATAAAACCAAGAGCTCAGAGAAACTATGTGATCTGAATTTGTTCAGAGGACCTGGCATAGCAGGGTATAATATAAGGCGGCCACATACTCCATAAAGGGGCAGATATTGCACTTTGGTTTATACATACATATGCTAGACGAGCCTAGAATTGCCCAACCTAGCCTAGTATTTAACGCATAGCCCTTGGAATTATTGGTGCACTCGTGTAGCTAGTGTGAACTGTGAAGTCTGTCTGGTTCATGTTTGTCTTTGTAGGATCGAGGAGGGGACTAATAAAACGCGGATTAAATAGGAACCACCTTAAAGATCTTCCCTAAAATAGCCATGAGAAGCTACAAAGGTTAGATTAAGATGCAAAGAAGAACCAACGTAAAAACCCAACCCAAAAGCAACCTATTCACACGGATAATCCGGGTCAACTTAAAAAAAACAGAAACACTTGTTAAAATCAAAACAAATTATTACATTACAAATATTATTGTAATGATATTGTAATGCAAAACTGATGTTGTGGAAGATCAAAATACTGTGTTGGATTAGTTTTTCTTGTAACAGGAGATGCAGTGTCGATGTACGCGATGCACGCAACTGTAGGTCGGAGAGAAAAACCACGTAGAAGGTGTGTTGCCTAGACGCAGCACGTGAGTCACACGAGTGTAGCGAGACAAAACACGAAGAGGTCAACACGAAAGCCCTATGAACGAGTGAGCCATATGAGAGCAGCGAGAGTGTCGTCCAGGTGCATATGTATGTATGTATGTATGTATGTATGTATGTATGTATGTATTGTACTGTGTGTATGCATGTATTAGACTGTGTATGTATGTATATTGTGCTGCGTGTATCTTTACTAATATAAATTTGCAGTTGGTAGCAGCGGTCCGTTCTTCCTAACCCTCCCCGCCATATCTCCAATAATGGCCGGTCATTATAGCTAATTAATTTTTTTCTGATTTACAGCCAGCCATATCTCTCTAAATATGGCTGATTATTATAGCAAAATCCCTGATTATTGTTGATAATTAATAGCCGGCCAATCATTCCTTTTGTACTCTATATATGCTGTATAGTTTTCACAGAATCAATCAAGGGAATTCATTTAAGATCTCCCATGTTGTGCCGCCGCGGCAAATGAACTCGATGAACTGATCAATAAGTGACGGACCGATGTACATGGCCGTGAGGCGTAGGAGGCCGAGCGCCATGGTCAGTAGTAACTGTGGCCAAAAGAACAGCCAGAGCGCGACACCCACCGGGTGCCGTGACCTCAGCGCCGGCCAGTTGGACGTGAACAAAGTGTACGACGCTTCGGCGCGGTTGCCCGGCACACTGATGGGACGTTGTCGGCGGTGAGAGTCATTGGCATACCCTTTGGAGATAAACGGGTTGATCCAGCTGAACGTCGCGAGAGAGAGGAACGACGCGGCGGCGCACGGCGTGGCGGGCGCCTCTACGTTGGTGTTTTCTGATTCACCTTCATGGGCTCCGGCGTCATGGCCAGTGAAGCCAGTGATGGCTAGGTACGCCAGAGGCATGGAGACGAGTAAGCCGGCAAAGGCGAGAGGGTCATCTGGGAAGAACATCGAACCATCAGCGTAGCGGACCACCGCTGAAGCGGAGAAGAGCGCGGCGCCGAGGGCGGTGGCGATCCAGAAGACGCAGAGGTGCAAAGGCTGGGTGGCGGTGGTGGCCCCTTTCTCCGAGGCGACTAACCACGCGACCATGGCGTGCGCGACGAAATGGGCGGCGAGGAAGGCGGACTCCATAGCATGCCATGGCGTGCTCGGCAAGAGGAAGAATGCGAGCGTGAGGAGGACGGCGGACACCGCGGCGAAGACGGCGGACGCCCCGAGCGCGACCGCGTAGCGGCCAATAATCCGGAATGGAGGTGGCCTCAGCAGCAGTGCCTCGTGCTCGAGGGAAGCCCCCGTGTCGCCTCTGCGAAGACGGTGGATGACGAGGACGAGCGAGGCGATGAAAAAGACGAGGTCGACGGCGTCGCGGAGCGCGCGCTGCGGGCTTGGCAAGAGGAAAAGGAACGCGAGCTGGTAATATAAATTACAAAAAGGGGTAAAAATGATTGATTGATTTTTGAGATTGGTAATATATATTGCTATGTGCAATATATTTGGTTTTAATCCATACCGGAGAAGAAACCATAAAATTTTTTGTAATCGGGAGAAATAGATGTTTGTTCTTGTAGCACAATTTTCTTTTACTGTTTGACCTTTATATTTCATAACCAATTTTATTTTCGTAGTAACGCACAGGCATTGATCTAGTGTACGCATGTTTGCAAGTAATTACGATTAAGTGCCGTATAAAGGGACGCCGTGCGGCAGCAGACATGAAAGTCCTGAGCGGCTGCAGCAAAGAAGAAAGGAACAACGGTGCGGCTGCAGTAGAGCGATGTGACGTGCACACTCATAAAAAAGATCTTGCACACTCATCTTGGAACCTTCTGCTTCACTTTGAGACAAGGCCTGCGCAGAACCAATTTCATAGCCATCAAGAATCACAAAGTATTCAGAAGAAGTTCTGTTTACTCTTCTAACATATAACTGTTTCACCTCCTGCCAAGGATCGGCAAACTTTGTCCCATGCAGTAGGAGGTTCTTTTGCTTGAATTCTCTGCGATTTGCAAGAGCCATGCTCCAGAAATGGAGATTAAAATTTGCATTCAGTAGTCCACTCTAGACGGTTGCACCCATGAAACACCCATCCATCTCCCTGGCCATGTCCATGGCTATTGATGCCAATTTTGGGTGCTCCTCCGCATCTATGCTTCCAAACGTACGCACCTTGAAGAAGTACCAGTATTCTTCTGGAGTAAAGAATCATACTCTAAGGGCTTGTGCAGTTCCAAAACTCGCAATTTTTTCAGATCGACTTGCGACTATAATTTTACTGCCACTTGCAAGGCGACCTTTTGAAGCTGAATACAACCTTTCCCACACCGGCAAGTTCACCCATAATTGCAGACGCAATCATCTCCATTGATGTTGGGGGGCCTGGATCTCCTATTCCTTAGTCGTTACAGGTTGGTGCTTCAATGGATCAATCACCAAGAGCTGAGAGAAGAAACCATGTAATCTGAAACTTTTTAGAGGACTCACCTATTGACTTGTGCCACTGAACTGACCGAAGTCCTTTTCTAACGATTGCAAATCTGACGCTCGGTTTAAAAGATACAGGCTGTTTATTTTTACTTTGGATTCTTTAATAGTTGATTCTAGATTGTGGTTATGAGAAAATAATTCTTCAAAAGTTGGAATTTAAAAGCATATATAAAATAGATTGTGGATTCTAGTGTATATGGGTGGACTAGATCATGTGAAAATTGATTTTTAGAATTGTGCTATTTGTTTTTTATTATGTTTTTTGAGACCAAAATCTAGAAGCAAAATAAAAACAAACAGGAGTGCAAAAAGAAAAGGTTAACTGACTCGCTTAGGTTAGCAGAGGGGGCACTAGGGTCGGGCTTTTTTAGGGCAGTCTGAGGCATGACGGGTATGACTCGGTCTAAAGTCTAGTCTGGCACGAAATTGGCCGTGCCATGCTGGTACGACACTATAGCACGGACCATGCCAGGCATGATGGATTGCATGGCCTAGTACGACACTGTAACACTCATCTTTCTCAATCTCTCCCTCTTGTCCGTCTCTCTCAATCTCTCTCGCCTGTCTTCCTCACTCTCTTTCTCGTCTATTGCCCTCTCTCTCACCCATGTTCAGCACATCCCCTCGCTTTCTGTAACTGTTCAAAAATAAATAAATTTTAGTTCTTTTCCTCATAATAATTGTGTCCACTGCCTCAACTCCATGCTTCTCCGGATCATTTTCTCTCGTCGCAATAGTGCAAATAGATCAGGCCTGGGTTCACCGAAGGCAAGCTGTACTGGCACGGCACGACATAGCAGGCATGACACTCCGTCGTGGCCCGGCATAGTTCAGACACAAAACATGATAAATCTATACCAGACTCATCCGACATGGCATGATGTCTACTGTGGAGGTTAGCATCGTGCAACCTTAAGCACGCAAATTGATTGGTCGCTTATGTCAGCGCCATGCAACCGTCAGCAGGCAAATTAATTGGCCGGCTGAGCATTGGACTCTGGACTTCGGTTTTGTCGCCAGCATTTACAGATCCGAATGACATCAGCTCGGACGTCTGGTATTTTCGGACGCATTAAAATATTTTTTTTACGTATGTAACAATTTTTTCAACGCATGCAATATTTTCCTTCAACAATAGTAGAAATACGGTATGAAACAGATGTTGCACCCATGGAAAAATGTTGCACGCATTGGAAAAAAATGTTACAAGCATTGAAAAAAATGTTGCAAGAGGCGTCTAATGGAATGAACAGTGATCAGACGTCTGATTGCTAGTAATCGCCTTTACAGATACCACTATTTACAGATAGAATCGTACTCCCTATGTAAAAAAATATAAGGTATATTTTGACTTTATATAAGTATTAAAGTTGTGCTGAAATTGAAAAAGTTATGATTAAAAATGATTTAAATGTCTCACTTAATTATCTTAAAAGATGAGAGATAATGCTTTGTATGGGTGGTAATAAATAAATACATATTATTGAAAGAATAAAAAGAAGTATAGAAGAAAAGATTTCATTAAATCTATATACAAACCTTATATTTACTAGTCATATGCCCGTGCGTTGCAACAGAAACTCAATTTGCGACAAAAAAATTTTATTTGCAAAGATCACTAACTATGTCTGAATGATATTATTCACTCTGAATGTACAATGGTTGAATGATTAAATCAGTTTATTAAAGCATACAAATTAGAATTAGTCAAGGTAGAAATCTACTTTCATCTGAGCCGTTCGTGCTAGATCTAATGGATTATGTACACTGGAGAGAACAGACGACCACCACCAACTCCTAATTAGAAGTAGTAGAAATAGACAAGACTAAAAAAATAAATCTTACAGACTGGACGGAGGAAGTAATCGATTCAAACAAATCTTTTTTTAGGCGGTTTCAACCGAACGCCTAGCAACTCCAGGCTGTGAAAGGCGTGCGTACACGCAGAGCTCCAGGGAGATGTAATTAGTCATGAAAGTTAACACGAGTGCGGTACGAATTTTTCCAATACAACGGAACTAGCTATGAAAAATCATAGTTTGACTTCCTGATTGGTAGAAAATCAACTGTGGCCCTGTGCAAATCAAGAAAGGAGAGTATCATGCAATATTGATTTTTGCCCCTCGCAGGAGAGCATAATTATTTAATGCTTTAAAACAAACATCGTTCGATGCATCATATGCATTGCAAGGCCAAAGCGCATAATCAGCATTTTCTTTTTAAACATCGACATCATGGCCAGATGTCGACGAGAGAAAAAGAGCCACTTTATCATACATATTACTATATGTCTACAACCAATGATGCTAGACAAAATTATGACCAAATGTCGACGAGGCAAGGTCACTACTCCATCGATACATCCTAAATGGAAGGGATTGGACACATTCCTTTCCAAATTTAATTGAGATATCAAACCGAGTTGGAATTTGATGAAAATTTTTGGAGAAGATTTTGGGTTATTGCTTATGCTCTCATAAACATTTCAGAGTACGATCAAATCTGAGGAATTTTTGAAAATCCATTTATTGCTTCTATGCTATTGAAGAAATGTTGTATTTGGTTTTCCAGTGGCTTCAAATAAAATCATAAATTTATAAAAAATTTTGGGGGGTGCTTTCGGGATTATTTAAGTTTAAATAAATTTTCTCCAGATTTTGTGATGATTAAGCTTTTAGGGTTTTGAAAATCTGAAACCAATTTACTCCAATCAAAAAGCATTTTCTTTTCATGCAAAATTCTAGAAAATCCAGTAAATGTCAAATTTCCAAATTAAGGTCAAAATGTAACTTTGATACTTGCATTCAAATTTTGTTGGATTTCTAGATGTTACAATGATTACTTACCTCTTCATTTGCTTCAAAATTCGTGTAACTTCAATTGGGTGGGATAGCATAGTTTTTTTTTTATGAAACTTGATAAAACCTGTTGAAACTTATTGAAGCTTCCTGAAACTTTTGGATTGAAACGTGATGAAATTTTTTGAAACTGTTTGAGCTATGTTGATTTTGACTACTACTTGATCTCTTAGGGTGCGTGGTTTTTCTTGTCTAAAATCATTCTCACTAGAAAAAACAATATAAGAAAATTGACTACACATGCTTTCATTGCAGAGAGCATGCTCGCCAAGCGTAGTTTTTCCAACTTTCATTAATTGGTAGGACACTCAAGTTGTTCGTGCCGGGGGTTCTTTATTATATAAAGAAGACTCGAAGGTAAACAGAGAGTAGATATATAAAGAAGTCTCTCTTTATTACACAATCAAATAGCATATATAGGAAAGAAGATTAATTCAAATATATTGTACAATATCATTCTCCATTATTAAGAATAAACAACGACAACATTCATCACAACATTAGTTGTTTATATACATATGTACAGAAAATGTAAATCTAACCATAGCAAATTAACTAACTCAAAACCTTTCTCTTCTGACAGATCTTATCATCTGTGGTCACATGCCTGAACTCACGAATCTCACAGCTATATATGTAGCTGTAATAGGGCGGTAAGCGAGATTTCCACCACACAATCTCGAATTTCCCATGAGGTGCAGCATCTCCAGACAAGACATCTTGCTTGGTGATTTTGGGGTCCTCTTCGTGAGAAAGCCCTACTCGACATTGATCGTAAAGCTCACAATACCGAGTAGTTTCAGCTTTTCTCGCAAGCAAAATATATTTGCTCTTGATCCCAGAATCACTTGGACCTCTGCTAGGTACAAGTTGATTTTTCGTCACCCCAAGCTTCACTCTAAGGTCTTCAAGAAGGCCTCGCTTTTTCGTCTCGTCAACAGTACTAGCTCTAACTAAGGAGCCTAGGTTGCTTAGATCTATGAAAGGTCCAGTGAACTCCTTATATATCTCTCGATCAAAATACCAATCAAATATTCGCATTGCTAGAGATGCTATTTTTGGTTGCTCTTCGGGATCTGAGCTTCCAAATGCAAGCACCTTGAAGAAGTACCAGTATGCTTCTCGCGACAAATATCTTAGACGAAGAGCCTGCGTTGTTCCAAACTTCGTGATTTTGTCCGAGCGACTTGTGACTATGATTTTACTTCCGTGAGGAAGGCTGCTCTGAGAAGCGGAGTATAACCTTCTGCATGCACCCTCGTCAACATCCCCAGCTAGTTCAATTACGACCAGCAATCTTTCTTCATTTGAGGAGCTATGTCTATGTCTTGTCACTCCATCCCTGAGGGATTTCGCTTCTCTGAAATCGCTCTCACTTAAAAAGATAATACGACAGAAATGATTGCGCACCCTCTCGTCACAACAAACATACTCAACAAGTGTGCTCTTCCCAACTTTTCCCGGACCAATGATCGGTAGGACACCTAGATTATCAGCATCGGGATGTTCTATATGCAACAAAAAGTTGACAACCTGTTCTGTCTCCATTTGACGACCAAACATGCACTTTTCCATAAACATATAGGTGCTATATGGCTGGTGATGCATCATAGGGTAGTTCTTCAGAAGCAGAACAAACTCAATCATGTCGGTAGTGACAGCCCCTAGATTATCAACCACCTGTTCTAACTCTCCCGTGCCATGTCTACTACCATCAGAGAAACGAATGCGTTTGGTAGGATTGAATTTAGACAGGGCTAAGGAGTCACTCACTTGATGTCCTTGGGCCATCTGTTCTTCTTCATGTGCTTGGCCTTTGAAGGCGTCGAGCACGTGGTAGCCTCTGTACATCTCTTCTCTGAGCATGTTCAGTTGTTGAAGCATGGCATGGTTTGTGATGTGCCTCCCCTCGGCTTCCTCGACGGTTACGCGAAGCCGAAGCAGCATCCTCTGTAGTCCCCGAAGTTTCTTCTCCTTAGACGGCGCCGGTGACTTCAAGTATCTGTCGATCAAGAAGGAGACTGATCTGCTGGCAATTTCGCCTACGATTGCAGCGAAGAGCGTCTCCATTGGGAAACCTCTTTTTCACCGAGAGAAGAGATGGAAGGAATTATATATGTGATGCGAAACCTCTCTTTCCAAGGTACATTTCCACACGTAACACATCTCGGTCTTCACGGTAGCTAAGTCCGACGCAAAAGCCCAAAGGTTAATTTAGTCCTCCACGTATCTCCTTTCTTCTTGTCGCTGGCTACTTTTCTTAACCGGTAGCACCCCACTTTGGAACGAGGTAATTTCCTTATATTCCTGTGGGAATGAAAACTGTCTCGCTTGATATTTTTTTTCGTTTCAACAGGGTTTTTAATAGTAGCGGTCGCTGCCTCGTTGCGGAAGACGAGGGTACAGTTGCCTCGTTGATATTTTTTTTATTTCAACTGGGCTTTTAATAGTAGAGATGACTTTTTCTAGTATGTCTATCTATCTATCTATCTATCTATCTATCTATCTATCTATCTATCTATCTATATATATATATCTATACTAAGTGGACAGAGAAAGCTCTCATGTTAACCAAAAAGATCTAGTCACCCATCTAGTAGATCTAAGTTATAACGGATCAGATTAAAAGAAAGAGTCCATATAAAAAAACAAAAAACCAAATTTCAGAATAAAAATTAAGGAAATTTAGTAATTTGATTTCCGTACAACTTCCAAAGTAACATCCATAAAACATTCATCGGGACTAAAAATGAAAGGAAAAACAGCAATCTCATTTCCAAAAGACTTCCAAACTAACATCTAAAAATAAGTAAAATTTAGAATAATAATTAAATCAAAATTAGAAAATCAAAAGAAGGAGTATATGCCAAATAAAACAAAAATTAATTTATATCAGAATAAAAATTAGTAATTCAATTTCCATATCAATTCTAAAGTAAATCCATAATAAATGAAATGATAAATAGAAAAAATAGGAAATACATTTGGATTTCTTTACAAATTCCAACCTAAAAGTGACAAAACATACCACATCAATCACAATAAAAAATATTGCAAATTCGAAATAAAAATAAAATAGTAATAAGCGATTTGATATATATATATATATATATATATATATATGTTGCCAAGTGGGCTCCGACTGCTGTGCAATCATGACTCCCGTGCAATCACCATGCAATCCAACTAAGAAAAGTTTCAAAAAATTCTGAAAACAATCATGGATGTACATCTCATCTTACCCCATCTACATATAAAATTTCATGATCAAATTCGTCCCATGCTAGAAGTTACAAAAAAGACAAATTTTTGACAAACTTGAATCGTTCAAATGCACCCCAAATTTGTCTTTTTTGTAACTTCTAGCATGGGACGAATTTGATCATGAAATTTTATATGTAGATGGGGTAAGATGAGATGTACATCCATGATTGTTTTCAGAATTTTTTGAAACTTTTCATAGTTGTATTGCACGATGATTGCACGGGAGTCATGATTGCACAGCAGTCGGAGCCTGCCAAGTGAACTGACAAAAATATTGAATTTTCCAATGAAAAAACCCCCTCATCCTCCGCATGCTCCCTGGACTTCGGCCGGCCGAGCCATGCCCTCCCCTCCCCTCGCCGGCAGACTCCATTAGCGCCAGCTTTGCTTCGGTTCTAAAGGGAGAGAGTAGGTAATGTTTAAGTAACTTGTCATAACAATATTTCACATGTGAGCACCTAGCTTAGTGGTAAAACCTCTTCGCTGAAAACAAGTCATCCAGGGTTCAAATCCCAGCAAAAGAAGATTATTTTTCTTTTTGACCCATTTTGTTTATCTTTTTATAACTTTTGCTAGGAATGTCCAAATGAAGTAAACTAAGTTTCTAAATTTGATTTAAGCTGTATGGAATGAAAATATGCAACAAAGTTTATATGATCAGTGTAGTTTAAATTATTTGAATCAAGTTTATTTAAAGTCCCTTTTATGTACTACGAAGCAACTATGAAAACTATAGCTCCAGAAATCATAAAATTAATCCCACATGTTCCTGTATTCCTAAATGTTTTATTTTTACAAAAACATTTAGGGTTGAACTCAATTTGAATTAAAAAGAAAGTATAGAAAGCCTCTCACTAATAGAAAATTAAATAGTTAAAATTTGAATCAAACGAACTCAAATCTTCACTAAAATAGTTTTGTTATACTCTTGAGATCACAAACATTCCAAATATGTAAAAATATTTAGGTTTTATTACTTAAATGTTCCGAGGATGTTTTGTTTACTCTTCTGAGTCCTGACATACATTGGTTCCACCGCATGCCAAGGATCAGCAAAATCACGACTTGCACCATGCAGTAAGAGATCATTCCGCTTGACTTCTCTGATGCTTGCAAGGGCCATGCTCCAGAACCGAGCGTTGAAATTTGCTTTCATTAGTCCACTGAAGATGCTTGCTCCCACGAAATTTGCTTTCATCTCCCTGGCTATGTCCATGGCTATTGATGCTTAATCATCACATAACATAAGCCAAAACATCACATCTAACACTTCATAGATAGCGAAGAACTTACATCATGAGTATTTGACATGCTTCATATGAAACACAAAATCCAGCAAAACAATGCTCATTGAAAGAATAGTTTGCACGTGTAGCCACTACGTACGCGACATGTCCTGAACTGTGCTTAGACATTGTCAGAGACAAATCGGAACGACACGGTACGGCGAATGATTATGCCGGACAGACACGGCGCACCATGGCCGAAGCCAGTTGGCCCGAGCCGAGGCACGGCATGGTCCAACTCTATCCTCTGTTTTCAGCTGCCCAAATCGGCAACTGGAAGGTGCCGGCACTAGGCGCAGGCGCGCATGCACCCGCAGCGGCGCGGCCGGTAGCGATGGCTTCTCCGCTCGGCAGCCCGCGTCGCCTCCCCTCCTCGTCGTGCTGCGTCGCTGCCGACAGCCCGCCACCGCTCGCCTAGGGCTTCTCAGGTGCACACCGCTCGGTCCCAGCTCTCGTAGTTGCTTGCTTCCATCGATTGGCGCTAGGCCCGTGCGAGGTGGGACGCCGTAGTAGGCCTAGCTTCTCAGAGGTCTACAAATTTATTCCAACTCGTACTTCCTCGTTTCGTCCCTCTCTCTGTGTTCTTCTTCCGCACTCAGCAGTGCAGCACCCATGGCCTTGGCCCGCCGCAAGAGAGAGGGGGTACCGGCGCCGGCGTGGAGGGAAGGCTCGACCCTAAGGAAGGAAGCCCCTTCATCTATAATATGTAGATGTTGTGAGATGCTATGTGAGTTCCCAAGCAAGAACCTCAAATTTCCTTGAGGAACATTATAAAAAAGTTATGTATTTTAGTACAGACAATAGGCCAGATATCTACTCCACTCACGTCTCTGTATTTTGCTGGAGAAATATGCATGAGCTTGGAGTCTTGTTGGACTAGTGTATCCTTTCTTTTATATACTAGGAGAACATTCTTGTTCTTTCCGAGAATATGAGTAGAATGTTTTCATTTCACAAATGTTCAGCTTCTAAATTACAGATATGGCATCATACATCAAATTGGGAGATAGTAAGATCACCTGCTAATTAAGCTTTCATAAAACTAAAAGGATTGTCAGCTACTAATTATTCTTCTGAAAGCGCTTCTTCCTGGCGACCATACACTGTGGCCTCCGTATTTCACAGTTCAACATGTAGGTGTAGTAAGGTGGCAGGTGAGATCTCCATGCAACCTTAAATTTCCCTTGAGGCCTAACACTTCCATAAAAAAGATCTTGCACACTCATCTTGGAACCTTCTGCTTCACTTTGAGCCAAGGTCTGTGCAGAACCTATTTGATAGTGATCAAGAATCACAAAATACTCAGAAGAAGCTTTGTTTACTCTTCTAATATATACTGGTTCCACCACCTGCCAAGGATCGGCAAACTCTGCCCCATGCAGTAGGAGGTTCTTTTGCATGAATTCTCTGTGACTTGCAAGAGCCATGCTCCAGAAATGGAGATTAAAATTTGCATTCAGTAGTCCACTCCACAGGGCTGCAGCCATGAAACACCCATGCATCTCCCTGGCCATGTCCATAGCTATTGATTTCAATTTTGGGTGCTCCTCCGCATCCGTGCTTCCAAATGTACGCACCTTGAAGAAGTACCAGTATTCTTCTCGAGTAAAGAATCGTACTCTAAGGGCATGTGCAGTTCCAAAACTAGCAATTTTTTCAGATCGACTTGCGACTATAATTTTACTGCCACTTGCAAGGCGACCTTTTGAAGCTGAATACCACCTTTCCCACACACACTCATCAATATCCCCATCTAGTTCAATGATGATCAATGTCCTTTCTCCATCCATGTCTTAGCGTCACTGCACTTCCATCTACATGGTCATCTCCACTGAAACACAAAATTTGAGAGAAGTGGTGCTCTTTCCAACTTTTCCTGGACCAATGATCGGTAGAACACCCGGATTTTCAGCACCGGGAGTCTCCGCTTGCAACAGGAAATTTATGGTGTGTTCCATCTCGATTTGTCGGCTGAACATGCACTTGTTCAGAAGCAAATACATGCTGTACGGCTGGCGGTGCAGACGAGGACATCTATTTAGGAACATGACAAACTCACTCAGACCTCCAATAGTAAGTTCTAGGATGCCAAGAACTTGCTCTAGAAGCCCGTGTACACTCTGAGTACTGCCACTACAGAAACATACACGCTTGGAAGGATTGAACTTAGATGGGGCAAAAGAGTGACTCACTTCATGATCTTTTACCTTGTTTTGTCCATGGGCTCGGCATCTGAAACTGTCAAGCGTGTAATACCCTTTGTACATCTCCTTCCTCAGTATGTTCAGCTGCTGCAACATGGCTTGGTTCGTGATGTGCCGTTCCTCTGCCTCCTCGACGAAGACACGAACTCGTAGCAGCAGTCGTTGCAGGCCGTGCAGTCTCTCCTCCACGGTTGGAGCAATCGGCTTCAAGAATTTTTCGATAAGGAAAGATATGGATCTACCGGCAAGTTCACCCATAATTGCAGACACAATCATCTCCTAATCCTTAGTCCTTAGAGGTTGGTGCTTCAATGGATCAATCACCAAGAGCTGAGAGAAGAAAGAAACCTTTTAGAGGACTCACCTAATGACTTGTGCCACTGAACTGACCGAAGTCCTTTGCAAACGGATTGCAAATCTGACGCTCGGTTTAAAAGATATAGTCTTTTGATCAAACTAGTGCAAAAAGAAAATGTTAACTGACTCGCTTAGGTTAACAGTGGTGGGCATTCGGATCGGGCTTTTTTTGGACCGATCCGAGGCACGACAGGTTCGGCTCGATTCAAAATCTGGTCTTGCATGAAGTTGGTCGTGTCATATTAGCAAGACACTGTAGCACGGGCCGTGCCAGGCACGATGGGCTGCACGGCCTGTCATGATACTGTAGCACGAGCCATGTCTGCTCCGATGACTCAGGGCATTAGTAAGAAGCCCTGCATGAAAAACACCGACTCATAGAGCATGAGGTCATGGATGCATCCAGCAGCACGGACGCCTCCCTGCCGCCGACTCCTGAGAGAGACAGCCAAGAGGGGAGAGAGAGTTGAGAGAGATTGAGATTGAGAGATGGTGCAAGAATCTGATCTCTCTCTCACCCGTCTCTTCAATCTCTCTCAGCTCTCTCTCACCCATCTCTCTCATTCTTTCCCTCTCTTGTCCGTCTCTCTCAATCTCTCTCGCTTGTCTCCCTTACTGAGTTGCATGCACGAACCAATTCACCCAAAAGCTTAAACTAATGAGAAAAGATAGACAATTCACTTATACTTCAACACTCCCCCTCACGTACAGATTCCTTTAGGCCTAGGACGTGGAATAGAAGTGGGCTGCAATTACTTTTTTTAATTGCGTTAATCGGGTCTTGAACTCGAGATCTCTTGGCCCTGATACCATATTAAGTTGCATGCACCAACCAATTCACCCAAAAGCTTAAGCTAATGAGGAAAGGTGTACAATTCACTTATACTTCAACATCCCTCATTCTCTTTCTTGTCCATTGCTCTCTCTCACGTCCGTGTTCAGCGCATCCCCCTCACTCTCTGTAACTGTTCAAAATAAATAAATTTTAGTTCTTTTCCTATAATATTTGTGTCCACTACCTCAACTCCATGTGTTTACGACAGTGATTTACGAACTGACAAACTATCACTAGCGGTTTGCATACAAACCGGCAGTGATATCGGTATCACTGTCGGTTCTAAAACTGACTATCACTATCGACCAGTCACTGCCGGTTCCAATATCCGGCAGTGATTAACTGCCAGTTCCAATATCCGACAGTGATGCCAGTTTGGAACCGGCAGTGATACGGTGTTTTGTAGTAGTGGATGTTACAATGAATAAAGGATAGGTGGTAATTTGTAACGACCCCCATTTTTACATAAATGTAAAAATGGAAATCTTATGTGCACATAGTACTAGTCCCTGGATCAATAGCTAGTACACACATTTACAACAATTGGAATCACAACCATACATTATATTAATTAAGCGAAAACTAATATACACATAAATCTTACAACTCAGAGCATATAGCAGCAACGAAGCAAGGCCTTGTAGTGTGCCCATCTAAACCCGTAGGCACTGACCAGGCATAAATCCCTAGAAAAGATCGCTTCAATGAAGATCTCGCAACTTGCGATGAAACAAGCCTTCGAAGTTTCGCTAACTTACCACCTAAAACAACAAATTAAGCAAGGGTGAGTACTTTCGTACTTCGCAAGACTTAAGGTGGTATTTGCAAATGCATAAGTGCAGGCCAAGATAAAGGAGGCTACTACAGTTAATTTGCATAAAGCGAAATTGAATTGTAAATCAAGTTATTTGCAAACGGAATTTATAAGAGCAAGTTTAATTGATAACAAATAAGTAAAGCATAAGAAACACTCACAATCCTCTATGACGTGAGCGACGAATAATCCACATCCTGAAATCCATCAATGTCGGCCCTTCGACATAAAGCAACAGTTGCTAAACAAACTCAAACCAAAGCCCATTTTTAGAAAATACCAAAGTCTAACATTGGAATGACTTCACCAAGTGCCCATGATCGCGGGCGCGGCTAATCGATTAGATTTTCACTCTGCAGAGGTGTACAGCTTTACCCACAAGGAATGATCAACCTTTTTGCGAGATCAGTTCGACACACGCCTCCTATAGGTGTGCCGGCAAGGCAATCATACATAGCCGTTACATTACCTAGACATGACTTTGATCCAGCTCGGGATGTTAATCCCCACCGTAGAGACAGAAACACACACACAATACATGGTTCCTTTCACACAACACCCAACACAATGTTTCTGAACACGACAGGGCGTACACCGTTGCATTGAAAAGTAGAAACCCCTACAAGCAGACCAAACCGGAATGCCTGTGCAAGCTCCCGTCTTCCGATGTGCAAAGTTAAACTAGGTAACTTAATTGGTTTAAGGTTGCCCCATCCCAACACTTGTGGTTTGCACGGATTTCTTGGATCAATAGCATCCCATTGCTCGGTCCTTAAATTGACACGGGCGATACTTCACCCTACACTACGTGCAATTCCCTTTGCACACCCGGCTATTGCCAATAATCGCCCACGTCGAAACCATAGTTTTATTTTGGGTTTTTAATAAAAATACCAGCAACCAATAGAGACATTTCCAATCATTTTCAGGAAACAATTTTGATCTAATCATGTACATTGCTGATTCTAAAGCTTGGCTAAGCATGAATAATATGAACGCATATACCCATGATGACATTAAGTAATGCCTATCCTCAATCTATGGTTATCAAAGTTCACATATCTATAGTTATCAAAGAAGGTTAATGAGACGATAGGTATAACCACCAGCACTACAAAATAGCAAATTTACAGAAAGTAAACGCATGCATAAATTGGTTTAGTAAAACAAAAGAAAATTAAATACTGGGATCAATATGATCAAAGGGCTACTTGCCTTGCTTAATCTTTGCTTACGATGAAGACGAGGATCGCGGCTGACGATGGCGATGATGAAGTCAGAGGCGTCGGGTTCTACATGTCGATCAACGGAAAATACAGCAAAATACTAACTTCAATAAGGGCAAAAAGAAAATAGATAGCAAGAACAAATAAAGATTCTTCATAAGGATCAGGGATTGCTCTTTTATGAATTTATTAATTTTATTTTACGAATTCAAGATGCAAAAATTGTTTGAATTAATAGATTTAATCATTAGTTGCAAGGTTCATTGATTTTACTATTCATAATGAGTTTCTGGTAATCTTATCGCTTAGGGGTTTTGCTTTATTATGATTCAGATTCAAAACAAGATGAAATAGGAATATTTTTCTATATTATTGCAGATCATAACTTAAAGATTATTTCTAAGCTATTCTTCACATAATTCAGATTTAGACGAGCTACTTTACAGGCTACTGAATAGGCTTAAATGATCATATTAGACTATGAAGGAATGGTGCTTTATTATTGATTGATTTCACATAGAATTAGTTTTACGCAGGTTAGATCTAGTGATTTAGGCTACTGGCCTTATTTACATGATATTTAAGAAGGTTCTGGTGATACAAATATCATAATTATTGATTTCTCATTTATACTCAAAGTTCATTCATTCATATTACGGTCTTCAGAAATGTGAACACTTAGGATTATTAAACTAACAAGATTAATATGCAGATCATGGTGAAGTGAGATTATCTTTTCAAAATAGGGTAGTCTATGTTTTGGAGAGCACTACTAAGCTAATTTCATAGGTTTTAGGATTTGGACAAGACATTATATTTATCGTTGAACAAGCTTATGCGGCACCATAAAATTTACGTAATACGGAATCGGCAAGAATATGAAGCGTATGATTATCACTTAAGGTTGTTGAACTAATAAGATTAATATGCAAACCTTGATGAAATAAGATTGTTTCTATAGAATATGGTAGTATGACATTTGTAAAGTATTTCTAAACTCATTTTATGAGGTTTAGCATTTAGACAGATTATTATATCTGTAGTTGAAGTAGTCTAAATAATCATATTGGTAACCTTAAATCGGCCAAGATTCAAATTTAACTTCCAACTACAATATACATGTTCCTTGTTTCATTTTTCAGGTGTTAGCAGGAAGCAATCCTAGAAATATTTTAAAGTTGGTTTGGCATTATTTTAACTTTAATTGCAAGAGATTACCTATTTACTTATTGTTAGAATTAACATTTCTTTTCATTAAAAGAATGCAAATTAAATCTTATCTTGAATATTTTTACATACATGGATCCTTACTGTTTTCAGGAAATTAATACAAATTATTTCCTCATTTTATGAGCTTTTATGCTTTCATTTTTATTAATGGCCATATGAAGTTTTACTAGTGATCATAAAGCAAATAATTTAAACTGAGTTCAACATTTAAATATTATGGTTCCAGAGGCATATGAAAATTTACTTGATGATTTTAGCATTTATATTTTCATATATACAATAATGTTCATAATAGTGAATTTACCTCATCTTAAATTTATATAATTGTTCTGTAATATAAAAATTCAATAATTTTGTGGATTTTTATTTGTCTTGGTCTATTCATCATATGAATATTTATTTTATCATTTCGTGCCTTCTTGTGCATAAATTTTTATTAAAGATCATAATGGAATTATAACAAAGTTTAATTCAAATAATAATCCTGTAGTTCAAAAATTAAATATATTTGCATATTTAGATTCTTCTGGATTTTAAATGAATATAGAAATTTGTTCCACTGAATTTGGATTAAAATTGCAAAAGATAACCAAGATTGATCATTAATCGGTTTGGAAAATGACTAGAAAAAGGAAATACGTTTCCTGAGTTGAGAAAGCGCATTTTACCGTTTTCACTGGAGACTCGCGTGAGCCACTGACAAGGATGGCCCACGCGACAGAGACAGAGAACAGAGTACCGACTAAGGAATGGCGGCGACAGCGCTCTGGTGATATTCCGGCGAAGGTGAGGGCACCGTGTGAAATAGCTCGGTGAGGTGACTCAAATGATGGAACCAATTTGGCCGGAGATGAAGCAGAGAGGTGCGCGCTCGAGCTTCTAGCGGCGGCGCTAATGGCGGACGGTGGTGAGCAAGAACCAGGGCGAGGAAGCTCGAAGGGGTTCAGATTTTAGCATCAGGGAAACATGGTGATTCCGTTTTTGGGCTTAGACCGGCCGGAGAAAGACTGGGTTGAGCTGCCCTCGTCGGCCGGCCATGGAGGAGATGGGCTCACGGTGGCGGCACGATTTTGCTTGAGCAACTCGAGAAGCGTTGGTGGGTTTTTGATCCTGATATGCTAGTGATGCTATGGTCTAAGGGAATTTGGAGATGGATCTTTAATCCGGGCGAATTGTTCTCGGCTTTGTGCTTGAAGCTTGCGGCAATGGGGGGAAAAGGAGGTGAACTTTGCGTGAGCTGGTTAGAGGAAGAAAGGGGAGAGGCGAGGAGAATGAAAGTGCAACTCAAGTGATCTCCAGGTGCAATTTATAGAGGTGGGAATGGTTAGAACCGGTTGGGCTGTGCTTGGTCTCGGATGCGAGCTCCACCAGGCGCGACAAGGATGAACACCGGCAGCTCAGGCAGGCGCAGGGGAGTTTGCGTCGTCGTGGCGGTCTCCGCTTGCTTGGGCGGTGCTCTGGTACGCGGGGCAGGTGAGCAGAAGAGCGAAGAAGGCGCGATACAGCGTACGGGAGAGGGAGCGAGCTTCGCTCGGGAGAGGAAGGAGAGGGGCGAAGCCAGGCGCGAAGAGAGTCTGACCGATGGGACCGGGCCCACCTGTCGGCGAGAGAAGAGCGCTGTGTCGAATGCCAGTGCAACAAGGGACACAGTGAGCTAGGCCCATTCGCAAGTGAAAGGGGATGAACCGACTTAAGAGTCAACCGGCTGGGTTCACTGAATTCGCATTAATTGTACTGAAATTGTTTGCCAGAGATTTTTAATACTTTGTTTGTAGTCTCTTCCGTAAGTATATGATCTCCAGTAAAAATTTGAGATCGAAATAATTTTTAGATAATTTACTAAAATTCTGACACTGTACAATGCACAGAATTTCCAATTCTGTTTTTGATTTACTAAAGTATCCCAATGATACTTTTTATTTTTAAAACTTTTTTTGAGAGTTAGTATTGATATATGAATTCTTTCATAAAAATTTCATGTTAAGATCTTCCTCCAGGATTTTATAAAAATTCTGACATTCCATTTTACAGCTTTTACTAGCTTCTGTTTTTGAATTATTTGGAGGCTT
Source organism: Guadua angustifolia (assembly GCA_036346375.1). NCBI lineage: Eukaryota > Viridiplantae > Streptophyta > Magnoliopsida > Poales > Poaceae > Guadua > Guadua angustifolia. The sequence goes on along the minus strand of CM070512.1, from coordinate 52,304,771 downwards.
ATCCAACCTGGTAAATTCTTGATATTTTTACCAGAGGTAAATTCTGTATAAAAGATTCTTTTTTAATTTTCTCAGCTGGAGATAAACTCTTAATGTTTTTCATTAATTCAGATGATACACTGTTTCTAGTCAAGTTTGTCTATTTCATCATTAAGAATATTTTTACCATGCAGTAAAAATGAAAGTTACCAGCTAAAAAGTTTACCTGAGGGTTAAAAATCTTAATATAATTTTTTGAAGATTTTACTTTTACCTTTTTATCTTTTTACCATTATCCATTCATTAATTCTCTTTATTGATTTTTCATGCGATGCATAATTCCAATGAAAATTCAAATAAAACCAATAATGCCAAGAAAACTCAGAAATAATAATATTCAAATTCAAAATATTTATTTTTATTTAATCGCATTTTTCGGGATGTTACATAATTACTTATCTCTTCGCTTGCTTCAAGATTTTTACAACTTTTATTGGGAGAGAAAGCATAGTTTTTTTCCTGATGAAACTTGATAAAACCTGTTGAAACTTATTGAAGCTTCCTGAAACTTTTGGATTGAAACTTGGTGAAACTTTCTGAAACTCACTCTTTGAGCTATGTTGATTTTGACTACTACTTGATCTCTTACGGTGCGTGGTTTTTCTTGTCTAAAATCATTCTCACTAGAAAAAACAATATAAGAAAATTGACTACACACGCTTTCATTGCAGAACATGCTCAACAAGTGGTCTTTCCAACTTTTATTAATTGGTAGGACACTCAAGTTGTTCGTGTCGAAGGTAAACAGAGAGTAGATATATAAAGAAGTCTTTCTTTATTACACAAGCAAATAGCATATATAGGAAAGAAGATTAATTCAAATAAATTGTACAATATCATTCTCCATATTAAGAATAAACAACGACAACGTTCGTCACAACATTAGTGATTTATATACATATGTACAAAAAATGTAAATCAAACCGTAGCAAATTAACTAACTCAAAACCTTCCTCTTCTGACAGATCTTATCACCCGTGGCCACATGCTTGAACTCACGAATATGACAGCTATATATGTAGCTGTAATAGGGCGGTAAGTGAGATTTCCACAACACGATCTCGAATTTCCCATGAGGTACAGCATCTCCGGTCAATACATCTTGCATGGTGATTTTGGGGGCCTCTTCATCAGAAAGCCCTACTCGACATTGAACGTAAAGTTCACAATACTTAGTGGTTTCAGTTATTCCTGGAAGCCAAATAGATTTGCTCTTCATCCAAGAATCACTTGGACCTCTGCTAGGTACAAGTTGATGTTTCATCACCTTAAGATTCGCTCTAAGGTTTTCAAGGCCTCGCTTGTTCCTCTCGTCAACAATAGCTCTAACTAAGGAGGCCATGTTGCTTAGATCTATGAAAGGTCCAGTGAACTGCTTATACATCTCTCGATCAAAATACCCATCAAACATCCGCATTGCTAGAGATGCTATTTTTGGTTGCTCTTCGGGATCTGAGCTTCCAAATGCAAGAGCCTTGAAGAAGTACCAGTATGCTTCTCGTGGCAAATATCTTAGATGAAGAGCCTGTGTCGTTCCAAACTTTGTGATCCTGTCCGAGGACTAGCATTATGCCAACCATTTCCGCAGGTAGTCATTTTTATAATTTCTTTGGGATTATTTCACAATTCTAAAATAAATTCTTACCCAGAATATTCTACAGAGCCTAGGAAATCGAATGTTAAATTTGACTTGTTTCCAGCTATAGGATTAAAAACGGCGATAAAGGGGTGAATGATGAACAACAATCCCCACAAAAAAAAACAAAAAAAAAGAGCAAAACATCACTTCATCAAGGAAGATTGAAAGAATAATTTTTCAAAGAAAATCAGCCTAGGACGGCACTACTACAGCTAAAAGTCCGATAGTATCAGAATGAATAGTAAAACCGGTACTACCGCATGCCTTTCTCGAGCCTTTTTGCAAAAAAAAGCAGTTTCATAAAATTTCATTCAAACTCGGATCATGCTCTTTTGCAAAAAAGAGTCCTCGAGGTTTCAGAATATTGCGCCCAATCCTAGGACGAAATTGCCCAACGTGACGTATGCCGCGCGGCTCTACCTGATACGTAAAGCAAAGCCAAGTGCTTCTCTGGCTAATGCTTCAATCCACTGGCGTTACCCTCACGCGATGTGGCGCCATGTGTCCGCATCTAGTATATATGAAATCTTGGATCACCAAGAGCTGGCTAGCTTGCTGAGAGAGATTCTATGATATGTCCGCATCTAGTATATATATGAAATCTTGGATCACCAAGAGCTGGCTAGCTAGCTTGCTGAAAGAAATTCTATGATATGTGATCTGAAACTCTCTTTTATAGTGACATGTGTTTTTGTTTTCTTGAACTATATATATAGAATGTCTTGTGTGCTGCACCAAGCAAAAGAATGGTTGAAAGTCAATAGCAGCCGGTGATATCTTATTGAATTGGCTCTGCAGACGTATGGGTTTGAAGTCAATAGTTGCCGACGATATCTTATTGAATTGGCTCTACAGATGTAACTCCGTCGCAGCTACTATTAATCTTTGATAACGCTTCTTATACACTACAACATATGTATTGGATCAAAGTTTTGTGTGATACCGCTGTGTGATACAGCCCGAGTGTGTACAATCGCAAGAATAAAGAAGACAAATCTCGTAGAGAGAACCAAAATAATGACGTTGAAGAAACGACAACAAGAGAGAAATATTTGGAGAAGCCAACTGTAAAATTTTTTAATCACAACATCAAAAGTTTACAAAGTATTATCGCTCTATCGCAATCCTCTCGAACGTTTTAGAATTCTCATATCCTTATTCTATACAAGAATCTAGTGCTAAAGAATAATAGCCTTTAATCCTTTCGTACACCACTTGCTTTGTGGTTTCTTGATTGCTTGAGTTCTCTATAATCATCAAATGAGTTTATATAATCCTCTTAGTTCTTCAAAGGGAAGTAGGAATCAAAATTCGAAAAAAAGCAGGAACCTTGATACTAAAAGATCAATGATTTACATACCTCTTTGGCGCCGTTAGATCCATCTAGTTACCTCATGTAGGGGTATTGTTCATGTAGGGGTACTCTTTTAATTATACAATGTAGACCAATATTATAGAGTATTTTCTCACCTCTCTTCCTTGCAATTTCAATGTTCCATCGATGATCAGAGAAGGCATGCGTACATTTTTTCAGCATGCACTTTCACGTTTTTGTTTGTTAATAATTTTCTACTATAATCTCTTTAACGAATAGAGAACGTAAACAACCGTATGCACACTACTTCTACTTCTTGTTGCATTTTATCGTTGTTACATGCATGCGCCCTGCCTTTTATACCAACAAAGAATGCCAAGACAAGAGACACCAACTAAATTTCCACCAGTTGCTCAGCATTCCTTCAACTCTAATTGCCGAAACATTATGAAGCAAGGAAACTTCAATGTCGTTAACCGGCGTCATTAACGACCATAATTATTGTCTTAATTCTCATATTCGGTTGCTACAATCCTGCGCTACAAGGAGCAAATGCTCTGTTTATTTGTTTCAGAGTATGTACTCTCTGATCTTCATTATTCACCTTTTAACATCTCCGTTGTCTCCTCTTTCTATGCATATGAGGACCGTAAAAGGAGCTAGCCTAGAGCGAGCCACAACATGATGCAATGTCGCGACAGAATGTCCTGCCAAATGTTGTGCCTGCTTCAGGCTCATTGGGTTTGTTTCGTGCCATACCGTACCGTCCATCATACCCGAACACGAGACTTGGCTCATGTGCATGCGTATCGTGATTTGCTTTAGCCGTGCTGTGTCTATCATGCCACGTGCCAACCAAAAAAAATACTCGACTCAATATCGAGATCTTAGTCCTAGCAGATTCCTTCTCTCCATTCGCTCCAGAGCTGACTTCCTGCCAGCCCGAACAATTGTCGGCGTACATGTTACAAGTCTATATGCCTACGTACATATTACAAGCATACAGTATATACCAGCATATTACTCCATACAAGCATACAACGATCAATATTAACTGAACAGTATCTACATAAATCTACAAACAAACACAAGCATACAACGAAACGAGCATATTACTAAATACCAACTGTGCAATATATACCAATAAATGGCTATATGCTAGTAAAGAATAAAAGAAGTAAGGAGCAAAGAATCAATTAAAGAATTAAATAATTGATAAATATACGACCAGCTGTCGGCGCTGCTGCTAGTCTGCCCTCTGTCTTCATCCACCCATATCGGCCTATAGTGATGGCTTCTTCGCTCGGATGGTCCTGATATATCATTAATATTTCTATAAATTTTTTATATGATGATCAAATTCTAAGAAATTTTAAAAATTCTGATAGAGCTACGTCCTAATAAAAGTTTGATGATCAATACAAAGATTTGCTTTAGCAATAAAAAATGTTTAAAATTTTTGAAATTTTACAGAAAGGTTCTAAGGAAATACTTAAGGTCTCATAAAAAGTTTGAATCATGATCACACTTCAGTAAATTTATAAAATTCTTATGAGAGCACCATGCCATTTATGACCTTTCTATTTTTGATTTATATAACAAATGAAGTTCAATACTTATATAGATTTGATTAAGCAAACAAAAAAGCTGAAAATTTTTGAAAATTTTATATAATGGTACAGAGGCAATTCTTAAGATGTCATAAATATTTTGGATCATGATCACACTGGAGAAAATTTATAAAATTCTAACAAAGTTACTGTCCCAATTATATTCATTCTGTTTTTGATTTTTAAAGATAACAAATGAAGTTCAATTATATTGAAAATTTTTATGTATGACCCTACACTACTAAAAATAGTTTAATAAATTTTTTAGATCATGATTAATGCTTGTACAATTTTATAAAAATCTGATAGTGTTTTTGCCTAAATTTTAAAATGTCTCAAAAATTCACCTTTTCAACAAATTTTCATGGAAGATGACTTTCTTAAGGGTTATTGGAACAAATCCGGTCAAATATAGCCATAAAAAGTCAAAAAACAGCAAAAAAACCTCAAGATTTTGGTGAGATTTGGCGAAATATTGCCAAAATTTCTGAGATTACTATAGCAATTTATTTTTTTCAGATATTTTTACCTGGCCGAAATTTTGGATCCCGTCCCTGGCCAGAATCCAAAATCTCAGCTGAGATTTCCGAGATTTCGATGGTTTTTTGAAATATGCGTAGTAGGGCTTCTCACAGTTCCACAAATTTATTCCAACTCGTACTTCTTCTGTATGTTGCTGGAGAAATATATACTAGGAGAACATTCTTGTTCTTTCGGAGAAGATGAGTAGAATATTTTCATTTCACAAATGTTCAGCTTCTAAATTACAGATATAGCATCATACATCAAATTGGGAGATAGTAAGATCGCCTGCTAATTAAGCTTTCAAAAAACTAAAAGGATTGTCAGCTACTAATTATTCTTCTGAAAGCGCTTCTTCCTGGCGACCATACGCTGTGGCCTCCGTATCTCACAGTTCAACATGTAGTTGTAGTAAGGTGGCAGGTGAGATCTCCAAGCAAGTACCTTAAATTTCCCTCGAGGCCTAACATTTCCAGAATAAAGATCTTGCACACTCATCTTGGAACCTTCTGCTTCACTTTGAGCTGAGCTTTGAGAAGAACCTATTTGATAGTGATCAAGCATCACAAAATATTCAGAAGAAGCTCTGTTTACTCTTCCAAGATATACTGGTTCCACCACCTGCCAAGGATCAGTAAACTCTGCCCCATGCAGTAGGAGGTTCTTTTGCTTGAATTCTCTGTACCTTGCAAGAGCCATGCTCCAGAAATGGAGATTAAAATTTGCATTCAGTAGTCCACTCCAGACAGCTGCACCCATGAAACACCCATTCATCTCCCTGGCCATGTCCATGGCTATTGATGCCAATTTTGGGTGCTCCTCCGCATCCCTGCTTCCAAACGTACGCACCTTGAAGAAGTACCAGTATTCTTCTGGAGTAAACAATCGTACTCTAAGGGCTTGTGCAGTTCCAAAACTAGCAATTTTTTCAGATCGACTTGCAACTATAATTTTACTGCCACTTGCAAGACGACCTTTTGAAGCTGAATACCACCTTTCCCACACACACTCATCAATATCCCCATCTAGTTCAATGATGATCAATGTCCTTTCTCCATCCACGTTACGGTTTTGATGCTTGACAATACCTCCATCTCTTACGGTCACTGCACTTCCATCTACATGGTCATCTCCACTGAAACACAAAATTTGAGAGAAGTGGTTACGCACCCTTTCATCGTTGCAAGCATGCTCGATCAGGGTGCTCTTTCCAACTTGTCCTGGACCAACGATCGGTAGAACGCCTGGATTTTCAGCACCGGGAGTCTCCGTTTGCAACAGGAAATTTATGGTGTGTTCCATCTCGATTTGGCGGCTGAACATGCACTTATTCAAAAGCAAATACATGCTATACGGCTGACGGTACAAACGAGGGCATCCATTTAGGAACGTAACAAACTCCCTCGCAGCTTCAATGGTCATTTCTAGGCTGCCAACGACTTGCTGCAGCTGCTCTTGTAAACTCTGGCCACTGCCATTAGAGAAACAAACACGCTTGGCAGGATTGAACTTAGACAGCGTAAAAGAGTGACTCACTTGATGATCCTTGGCCTTGTCTTCTTCGTGGGCTCGGCATCTGACGGCGTCAAGGGTGTAATACCCTCTATACATCTCCTTCCTTAGCATGTTCAGTTGCTGCAGCATCGCTTGGTTTGTGATGTGCCGGTCTTCTGCCTCCTCGACGATGACACGAACTCGTAGCAGCAGTAGTTGCAGGCCATGCAGTCTCTCCTCCATGGTTGAAGCAATCGGCTTCAAGAATTTTTCGGTAAGGAAAGATATGGATCTACTAGTAAGATCACTCAAAATTGCAGAGAAAAATGTCTCCATGTTAGGGAAGCTAACTTCACCGAAGCTAGGAAGGTACTGAAACGGATAAAGCCAAGAGCTCAGAGAAACTATGTGATCTGAATTTTCTATGGTCCTTGCAAAATGTTGCAACGAATCAACAGGAGCAGAGAAAAATATGTCGTCAATTGGTAATATGCTGGTTGGGGAACCCCTCCTCCTCTTATAGAGAGGCACTGCAATATGAAACTATAGATCACCGAGAGCTAGCCAACTTTCTTTTTTAGCGCCAAGTGTATGTACTAAACAAGCAATGAATGGTAGGAAGTCAATAGCAGCCGGCGCGCCATATCTTATTGGCTTTGCATCATTGCATGTGTAGACAGACGTGGGCATCCTGCCGGCCCGCAGGCACAGGCACGACGTACCGCAGGCCGGCGCCAGCTGTACCGTGGCAGTCTCACTCACCTACGGTGAGTCCAGGTACGATACATTAGCGAGTCATACAGGTTTAGTTTCGTGCCATTTACATTATTACGAGGAAATGAAAAGAGACGGATATATATATAACTAATACTGTAAATATAAATATTAAAAAAAACTAAATTTTATTCATTCCTAAGACTCATTCACATCTCGGAAGGTGGTTTCTAGGCCTCCAATAATTTGCTGCAGCTCTTTCGCAGTCTGACAACTGCCACTAGACAGGGCAAAAGAGTGACTCACCTGGTGCTGACCTTTGGCCCTGTCTTTCACTATGACAAGGCCAACAAGTAATGAATACTCCAATGAAGCACACATTCGTCTCCCTGGCCATGTCCATGACTATTGATGCCAACTTTGGGTGCTCATCTGTATACATGCTTCCAAATGTGCGTACCTAGAGGTACCAATACGCTTCGCTAGGAAGCGTAGTACTTGATGATATATACATCTGAATCATCTTTTGCTACCATCATTGAGCATGCACCTTATATTTGCTTCAATCTCGGACAATTTTTTATCACATGACCTTTCTCGCCATATAGATAACATACACGTGTGTCTTTGCTTTTATCATTCATCTTCCAATAACTCTTGTTTTTGCTTGCAACACCTATCGCAGCCAATTCTTGATCACTTTGATGTTTTTTAAGGACTCTGCCTCCAGTAGATATACAACTGCCTCGTTGAAGTTGAGAGTGTCTTTTCCGACAAGAATATTCATCACCAATTGCTCCTATTATAGTGGTAGAGATGATGCCAGTATGACAAATTTATCACTCATCACCAATTGCTCCTAATATGATGGTAGTGATGATGCCAATATGACAAATTTATCACTCATCTTAATTTTCTCATCCACACTAATCAACTGTATGATAAACTTGTTGAAGACATTGAGATGGTCAACGAATAATGTACCTTTCTCTAAGCGCAACCTATACAATTGTCATTTTAGCACCCATCGGTTTGTCAGCAACTTTGCTATATACAATTCTTCTAAGTCCTTCCATAATTTATGCGGCGAATTCTCCTTGATCACCAAGTATTCTACCTCATTGGAGAGGCATAGATGAATTGTACGGACAGCCTTCTGCTCTATAACCTTTCATTCTTCAACAGACATCTTTTCCAGTTTATCCTCTTCAAAAGCAGCAATTAACTCTTGCTGGACAAGGATATCCTCCATCACATATTGCTGATGTTCTCCCCCCATCAATTTTCTACTTGATTCCAAGTCACCGACATCGATTTTGATTTTATGCCACCTGATGCTTTACAGATCTTCTTGTAAATCTGATTAATTCGGGCAAAGCTTTGATACCATGTGTTACACTTTGATACATGTACAGAAAATTTTGTTAGTTAATCTTGATGTTCAAAGTTTGGTATTTGGTTGGTTTGTTTTCAGTTTATGTTTTGGTAAGTCTGGAGTCTTGTTATTTTCAGTAGTTGATGTCGTATGGTGCTGGGAGTCTCAGCAGAAGAGTTTTAGTCATTGGAGTAGAATAGTTTTTGGTTACAGAGTTGAGTCAGGTAAAAGAAATCTGAATGCAAGGTTGTTATCCAGAGTTGGTCGTAATCCATAGAATATATAAGAAAAGGAAAAAACGGTAGAAAACCTACCGCAGGATTGGCAACACCATCTTTTGATCTTCTCTGTGTTTGCTTTGCTCTATGTTCTGTGCACAGGGAAGAAACTCTGAAGAAACCGCATGTATCTGAAGAAACTGCATGTATCTGCTCTATGTCTGTGTTTTGGCTTGGTTTGTGACGTGCCTCCCCTCGGCCTCCTCGATGGCGACGCGAACCCGGAGCAGCATCAGCTGTAGTCTCTGTAGGCTCTCCTCCTTGGACGACGCCAGCGGCTTACGTCTTTCTCAATCAAGAAGGAGAGGGATCTGCTGACGAGTTTGCCTACGATTGCAAATAAGAACGTCTCTGTTGGGAAAACTCTCTCACCAAGATAAGAAGTGATAATAATTATATATGTGATGCAAATACTCTTGGTTTAGTGTCAAAGTCATTGCATTGATTTCCTTGACAGGAAGTGGAGAGGAAACAGTCTAAATGGTAGTAAAAGCTCATCGCTATCTCCTTTCTGCCCATCGCTAGCAACTTTTCTTGACTAGTAGCATTATGGCAACCAATTTAACAGCTAGTCATTTTTTATAATCTTTTTGGGATTAACTCACAATTCTGAAATAAATTCTTACTCAGAATATTCTACAAAGCCTAGGAAATTAAATGTTAAATTTGATTTGTTTCCAACTAAATTCAGTCATCAAGTTATAAATTTTATTTTATAATGCGTGTTTTGATCAGCAAGAAGGTTAAAAAGGTGCTATGTTCAATGAAAATCAAATAGTGAAAAATGATGCAATACCTTTCAATTAAGTGCTTCGAGAAGTTGAATGATGATTATTTGTGTAGCACTGAATTTTAGGAAAATGCGGCGATGCCTTTCAATTAAGTCTGAGGAAAATATAAGATGATTATTTTAGGAAAGATAATGAAATGAACAAGATAGGTAAACTGGCACTAAATCTACTTACATATGGCTTATAAAAAGGAAAATGTCTAAAAAAATAAAATGTTTTGTAAAATGGATAAGGCATATTGCATTCACAGAGGGCATGGAAGAGATATAGTCCCATATTACTGCAGTAAACACATTCATCTGGTAGAAAAAGAACCACCTGTACTGCAGTACACGAAGGATCGAGCGAACGAAGACAGAGTATGAATTGGTGCAAACTAACACTTTCATCTATTTTTTCTTGTTTTTATTAACTCTAGGAATTAATAAAATAATCAACAAAACGAAAGAATCAATCTAGGATAAAGGGATATAAGCAAATAGCATTTGTACGAAAAACACAAAGAACAAAAACTAATAGATCGGAATCCATACTCATTGATTTATTTACCAAATTAGAGGTACATAACATGCACAAAGGTCCCTTTTCATAGAAAAAAACCCTAGTATAAACTCTCAAATTTTCCTTAGTTCTTTTCACTCGTTTCCCTCTTTCATCTTCTTTTTCCACTCTTGCGTTCTCTGTGTTTCATTGCGTCGTACAACCAACAGCGAATCCAGCCGTCATCTCATGAACTGCAGCTGTCGCTAGGGGTGTAATCAGATCGGATAATTTCTGACCGACCGACCGACCAGATATCTTCGGATCGGATTCGGATAATTTTTTCAGATAGTTCTCGGATTTGGTATCAGTTCAGATACCTTATTTCGGATTCGGCTTTGGATTCGTGAGATCACTATCAGTTGGGTTAGAATATTCCAAATCTTTTTTCAGATATAACCGGCAAAATTTATTCGGATATCCGATCGATCCTTACCAACCACTCCCCGTCTCCCTCGAGATCCAGCGGCGGGCCTCCCATTGCCGCCACCCGCCACCAGGCCGCCTCCGCCGTCCCAGGCCTCTCGGTGCCCTCCGCTTGAGTCCCGGCACCCTCCGTCCGTCCTGCACCCGAGTCCCGCCGCCCTCCGCCCCTCCCGATGAGATCTACAACTTTGTAGTTGACAACTTTTTTATTTGAAGTCATTTAAATGTTCAAATAATCGTTGAAACTTTCGGATACGAGGGGATAAAAGGAATATATATCTTATAGTAGTTAAGAAGTGTGTGTTAGGTGAGATGGTAATGGATGTTTACGCGAAGTTGCAGGTCGAGGTTCGAATCCTAGCAACCGCACGCGCGTGTATTTTGCGCGAAAATCGCGTGCGTAGTAGTAAATACAGATTGGTCCAGGTGCAAATAAATTTATTTTTTGATTTTATCGAGTGATTTTTGGAATTACACTATCACTACCGGTTCTAATTAGAACCGCAAAGTAATCTGATCGACTATTATCGCCGATGACACAATCGCGGTTCCAATATCCGCGATGATGCTAGTTTGGAACCGGCGATGTGTAGTATTCGTAGTGGTGTGTGTGATTTTTTCAAGGACTTGTATCTCCTCGATGTAATGTTTTTGAAATGAATAAAGCTTCCTTCATCTAAAAATATATAGTGTAAGAAGAAACTAAGAGCAGCCGGCGTCGCAGAAGAAAATTAAACTGGCGAGGGCGAGAATTTTTGCTCTTCGCCGAATTTGAAAAATTATTTACGGATTTAGCCCCTGCATACGGAATTACGAAATAGCCCTTGAATAAAGAGAATTCGTGGTCGGGATCCGCGGATTAATTTTTAAATTTTTTCCCACGGTTCGATCGGTGAATAATTTTTATTATTTTTCTCGTGCAATTCCGCGGATCCACAAGCGGAATAATTTTTTAAAATTTTTTAATATTCATGCAGTGCAGCTTCATGGATTAATTTTTTATTTTTTAAAGTTTTTAATATTCATGATCGGCGTTAGCGAATAATTTCTGAATTTTTTTTCCGTTGGTTTTTTATTTTTCCCGGTTTTTTCTTCCCGGTTTTTTTTCGTTCCTTTTCCGTTTTTTTTCTTTTCCAGTCGGTTCTGATTCTAGAATTTGTTTTTCAATAAAACATTTTTTATTCGAAATTTCAAAAATATACCACAGGGAAAAAAATTGACATACATTTTTGTTATAATACCACCACAAATATTATAAGATATTGGACGAGGGCAATTAGATGGAATTATTTTAAAATAATATATGTTTGTTAAAAATTTACAGAAATATTATGTCGAAAAAAAATTACAGAAATACCCTATAGTCGCAATTCCAAATTAACATACATCTTTGTCTCAATAATCGCAGATTGTCATGATTGGAATTGCGACTCAAATCACTTATGCCACTTAAACCGTGGAAATCGTGGGCACTTAAGGGTTTTCGAGCTCATGATAGGCCGGATCGAGGCCAAAAATACGAGAAAAATAAAGAGCGACCTCACGCAGCGCGTGCTACTACTACGTATGGGCGAGATAGCGAGCGTTGCCCGGCAGAAGTTGCGAAATCGGAAATGGCACTCATGACCATGAAACCATCAAATCGTGGCCACTTAGGGATTTTCGTGAGGGCCACGGGACAAGCGGATCTGCCCAAAAAATACGGAAAAATCAAGGCGAACTACGCAACGCGGCTAGCACTTACGTATGGGCGAGATAGCGGACATTGCCCGTAGGAAGTTACGAAAATCGAAAAAGGCACTCGCGCCATGAAACCACGAGATTACGACGTCGAAAATTTTGAAATTTTTATGGAGGTTCTGATAAATCAGTGATATTACCATAAAAATTTAAATGATTTTAAGATGTGAGGAATTTTTAAAAATCAAACAATACAACGTCTCCGATAAAAGCGGCCGACAAGTTTGAACCGAATGAAAAATGAAACAAACCACGTTAGAAAATTTGAAGGGCACATACAAAGTGAAAGTTCAGATGATAAAATAAGCGATAGATTAGATTATATTAGAAGGGCATTACAACGGTGACGAAATTGCTTGATTTAACTAACTAACGAAAGCAATGTTCGTCATGGTAGAACAAATGATCGTTCACCTATCTGGTACTGACCGAATGATGTCCAATATTTTACGCAAATTACCCGTCCCGTGTTAATTTTGCGATTTATCCTCGCACCGCTCATCCCTACTATGAAAGAACTCCATGGGGATCCGTAGTTCTCCCAAATTGCCGCCGAATGGGTGGCCTATGCCGTGCGTCTCGGTGTATAAGACATAATTTTTGGTCTTTTTATGTGGATTTCCTCCCATATAGGCATGTCATCCCGATTCAGCGCCCCCTATGTTAATACCACCGGTTCCGGTTGGTCTGCATAACGTCAAGGATTTGTTGCGTCTTTGCGGACCTCGGCCATTGCTTCCTTGTCCCTTCTTCTTCGAGAGGAGGAACCCTCCTACACCTCGTGTGTTGGTCATTAGGCGGAGGCATGCGAGACGCCTGCTTTCTGTTTCGCTCGCACTCCACTATATGGTGCAGGAGGTGTGTGTTGGGTTTATCCTTGACAACCGGAAGCGTGCCCAGATCAATGCAAGATGCCCTTTGGTCGTTGAATAACACCGTGAGGCATACTCGGGTCGGCTTTTCGGGCGGTAGTGGCACCACGGAGAGGGTTGCTCCCCGCTTATCCCATCAGAAGCATGAGATGTGGGTGGTACGCCTCCGGTCCACCAGCTTGAAGTAGCCGCACCATTCATCCTCAGCCAAGGGGCACCGGTAGAATCTCCGGTCCGCTAGATCATCGTGGAAGGTATCAACCACTGCCTCCAGGCCATGTTCGCAAACGTCGGGGCTTTCGGGTGGCCCTGGAGGAGGTTTCTCCTTTGACTTGAGCACATTCGCAAGTTTCCTTTTGAACTCCTGTGTGCGATGAACTGTTTAGAACTACTAATTTGTGAGTTTAACATGAGTATGACGCATGAAACTCACCGATTGGTTGGCCCCCTGCCCACCGGCCCTGAGCTCTGGTCGATCTAGGAAAGGGACATATCCTGGCGGCCTCTCCCACCGGGTGAAGTTCTCGGGCGAAGCTGGGTAGGCATCGTGGCAGTTGGAGAGAAATTCGTAGTCACGTCGTTCCGGCCCATCGATCCATTGGAAGAAGCAACACCGGTCCTTGTCGAGAAAAGAAAGAACGATGCATGAGATGGTAGTGTTACCTCAGACAGTGGACACCAAGAGGTTTACCTCGTAGGTGCGGCCACAATGAGTGTGTGAGCGGCACTCTCTCCATTGTAGATTGCATCATCTTCGCGGTAGGTTGCAATGCATTAGGGTCGGGCAACTCTGGCGTAATCCGGGCGCCGACGCAACTCTCATCCGGATATTGGGGTGGATGACTTCGCTTTCAAGAGGCGACAGAGAATGACATTGTGCCCTAATTTGTGTAGATTCACCGACGTTTATTCTGGTTTGGTTTGTGTTGGATGTCTACCCCTCGGACTGTTTTATAGTGGTGGTGAGGGTTACTCCACACAATTACAGCACTTGTCCATTTTGATGGCCCGCATCCTCTGTGAAAAGTCCGCACGACGTGTCACCCATCATCAAAGCCGCACGACTGTCACTTTCTAAGAAAAGTTGCATGATTTGTCACCCTTTGAGAAAAGCCGACGACGCGTCACTCGTCATCAAAGCCGCACGACCGAAACCTTATGAGAAAAGCCGCACGACCGTCACCCTCACAAATGTTGCACGATGTGTCACCCTCGCCAAAAGTCGCACGACCTGTCACCCTCTGTCGGCCTGAGATGGGTAGTGCTGTGTCGCTTGGTGGTCTGCAGAGTATTGTCGAATCACATTGAGAAAGCTGAAAGTAGCTCATTGTCACATCGCATTGCGAAAGGCGTGGGTGTGCGCTGCCTATTTGTGCATCGTGAGGACGTCCCCGTGCCCCCGCCCGATCCACCTCGATGGGCACGCTCCCCTTTACACGGGGCGTGACCAGGCCCCGCAAGAAGACGAGCGAGGCGTCCCCCTCCAAATGAGCACGTCCCGGTGTTCTCAGGCGATCCATGATATTAATGCACGAGTAAATGAGCAAGTTGAGGAAAATATGCCGCACAAGTGCAATTTCTATCTAGTTCGGTTCCATTTAAAATGATATATCAAGTGCTACTATGGAAGGAGAACATCATCTTTACCATTGTTAGAGATCTATCGTAAAATATGAGAAACAAGAGGGTTGATATTCTATAACCTTTGCTCTATCTCAAGTCGCTATATACTTGTGACCAAATGTGCTCTAGATTTGTGACTCGAAATGAGCCATGGACAGGCACTTTAAGGATCTAATATAGTCCTCGAGATAGTACATCTTCTATCTTATTCTGTAAAATAAAGAGAAGAGGTATTAGCAACAAATGATGACAGATAAAAGACACTTTTGCCTCAAAGATAAAACTTATTGGGAACAAAAAGCACTAGAAAATAGTGGTCTGCATAACCCATCCTTGGAAGAGAACAAAATAAACATGTTTTGAGTCCATTTGCTGACATGAATGATTACTGACACCTCATACTTCAAAAGCAAGATTTCTTTGTTTTCCATTCCATAAAAACCATAAACCAGAATGAGCCTAGATCATTGGTGGGAGGTGAGGTTGTATACCCCTACCACCTGTGTTCGAGTCCTCTTCAACTCGATTTGGGTGACTATTTCTTCTTAACTAAATTGATACCTAGTTCCTTGGTATCCATCATAAAAAAGCCATAAACCAAAGAGAAACTCACCAAGAAAGGTAAGCAAAAATCATAAATATCTTCCTAAACTCCAATTCTTCCAGCGCTAGCATTTGAGGACTCGTTGTCTCCCTCAATGCATTTCTTTGTGACACTGACAAAGTTGCGTGATTTGGTGGCATTGCCCATAGAGGGCTCGGTGGGCTTCCCGAGGAACGGTATTCATTGAACACATCTTGACAGATCCCGCATGTGTCTTGGGGTGGAAACATTTGTTGGAGGTGTACTGAATGATCTGCTGGTTAGGTGTCAATCTCCATATGGTTATGCAACCCAAATGGCACACAATAGCTGTGGCTACCAACCTGCACCATAACATCATTTGCTCGGACGGGACTATTGATCTGAACAGGTATCTGGTTCGGAAACCGCGGAGCCATTGCCGGGACAGGAGTATCAACTTCAACGCAGTCCTGGTTTCGCAACTCGGAAGAGATCCGATCGATGGGTTCTCAAGCGCCATCCTAGCTGTGTTCGAACCACAGAGCAATCTCTAACATAACCCTCATTGTCTTGCAAACCCAAATGAGTCCGCCGGTTTGGACTCCCAGCCTCCACCCTAGCATGGTTTGAGAAACCAGAAGATATTTCATCATTTGGCCTTAGAACTCCCATTTGAAAATCATTATGATACATCGCCCGCATACGCTTCTCCTCTGTTCAACCAAAGAATTAATGATTAGTCTAAGAAGCATTACAGACTTACAAGCTAATATCAAAAGAAAAGGAAGCATTAGTTCGGCAAGGGGAAGGACAAGCATTAGTTGGACAAGGGGAAGATTTCTTCATTGTTTTCGAGTTCATTTATGCATATTAAGATTTATATGAAAAACATAATGAAATAAGGTTATTTCTTTAGAATATGGTAATCTATACTTTGGTTAGCATTTCTGAACTAATTTCATGAATTTTAATGTTTAGCTGTGGTATTATATTCATTGCTAAGCTGCACGACCTGAAATCTTATGAGAAAAGCTGCACGACCTGTCAACCTCTGTCAAAGGCTGCACGATGTATCACCCTCTGCCGAAAGCTGCCCCAGCACGAAACCGCGTGTTGTCGTTTAAGTCTGAAAAGCGGGATGCAGCGTGTTGTCGTTTCAGTTTGAAAAGCGGGGTGTAGAGTGTTGTCGTTTCAGTCTGATAAAGGTAATAGGTGTGTGACAAAGCTAGTAGCTGATGTAGTATATAGGTACAGATGAAACACATCACAGAGCAGATGATGTACCAAAGTTAGGTATTACTGACTTTTGGACTCCAGATAGCCACTACCGGTGGTCCAAATCAAATACGGTGGTCATTTGTCAGCATTTATAAATGCAGTCAATCCTTCCCGCCTTTTCTTTTGTGGCATGTGTCATAATCTCAGCTTTAATAGATTTGTTGATTATATGATTCACCTGCCATGTCTGATGCTTGTCAGCTTATTCATGTAGATCTAGATGTCGGTGACATTGAAAGGCTTCGATCTCAAAAAGATAAACATATGAAAGATATTGAAGGCATGGAGGAAGACTTGCAAACGCTTCGCAAAAAACAGATGCAATTAGAAGATAGAGAGGCAAAAATACGCAAGCAAAAGGTTTCATTTTTTTGTTTATTCACATAATTAGATTTAATTAGTGTCCAGTTGTTTCTCATAATGCTTACCAATCTAGTTTTTTTTCCCTGATACTGCTTATCTATCCAGTTGTTTCTAATAGTGCCTATCTTTTAATTGTCATAATTCCAGGAAGGGATTACTGACGTGATGAAGTCCCAAAAGAAGAGGCGAGAATAAATACAAAGGCGTGTTGGTATGAGACTTTTTCCTATTCTTTTGCATGTAGTTTTGTTGTTACTTCAATTTGATTTAAATTCTCTCAGAATTTGCTTATTGAAGTTTGTTTCTCGGCAGAGTTACACAGAAAAGAACATGGCTTCCATTGATTGAGCTTGAGTCCGGGGCCGGTTTTGCGAAGTTCTTCGTTGCTCAACGCGTGCCAATTCACGAGACAAAGCAAGACAGAGCGGTCACTTTTGCTGTTTTTCTGTCTCCATCTGGCGCGCGAATCGAATCGATTCTCTTGACCGGTTCGCAGCGGCGCTTAGAAGCAGTGCACGCCAAGACGAGACGTTGCGGCCAGACGCCAGCGCTTCTCCCTCTTGTCAGGCGGCCAGCTACGAAATCTCCAAGCGCACAAACACCAAGAAACCTCGACGATGTGTTCACCGAGGCTTGCACGATATACCGGATTGTCTACAAGAAGGCGATGGGTATTATTATCGTTGCAAAGCCACGACAGCGGAACCCCTTTACTATTCTCAGGGACTGGATCACCAAACCTGCATTGCAACCGTATCTTCCAGTCAGGCCTCCTCGGTGGCGGAACTATCGGCATGCCCCTGATAGGCAAGCCGGTAATGAACAAAACGTCCTGCAGTGTGATGGTCATCTCCCCCCACCGGAAGTGGAATGTGTGGGTCTCCGGCCTCCAACGATCAACAAGCGCGGAGAATAGAGTAGCGTCATAAATGTAGGCTTGATCGATGTCCAGCATCCGGGCCAGCGGCAGTAGCCCAGCCTCCAGTAGAGTGGGCTCGTACCGCTCGTCCAAGGGCCAATGCTCCCTCGGTGCTCGGAGAACAAAACTCGGTGGCACAACACCTGTAGGCCAAAGCCTACTACGATGCTTAGCATCGTAGTGTGGGTCAAGCAAAGTCTGCGACTGGGCAGCCATATCCTGCGAGAGAACGGGAAAAATAAACGAAAATTAATATAGGTAAGTTAAAAAAACTAATATGACATGAAATGTGAACAAATAAAATGTGGTGACTTCACATTAGCACAGTATATGATAGTACATAGCAAATTTATGAAATCACATGAACGGTACATGGTATTGCATTACTTGCACAGGAAAAAATTACATCAAGGCACATTAGTGTTACGGTCACTACGGATGGGCCGACGAGCTGGCCCTATTAGGGCAGTTCTTCATTGTATGTCCCACTGTCCTACATATACGACACTTTTGTGTGGCTCGTCTGTCTCCCCGCTGACTTGCATCCATATCGTTACGTATTCACCGTGGATCGCCACTGCCCACTACCGCTCGCTTTAAAGCATCATTCGACACCAAGTGACTTGCTCGACCACGACTCCTGTAATGCATGTCCAAGCCGTAGGAGTTAAACTCCGAACTCCATGTCCCAACAGATGGTCCGTTGAAGTACTCCGAGATGTATGCCACGGTGGATCGACGGAGAACCGCAAGACGCCGCATATACATGTGAGCATGGCTTGTGCAATAAAGTGGCTTGTTGCATGTGCATGTGGCCACATCCTTATCGTGCACACTTGCTTACGGTAGCCTCTGCTATGGCCATCCACGAACTTCTCCGTGAGACGGTTCAAACTTTCGCGACTCCATCCATGGTGCGGGCGTCGTGGGAGCGAGCCTTCTCTATTTTCTTCTCCATGTATGCGTGCATACGTTCGGAGAACTTCTTTTCCCTCGTCTAGATGCCTCTTTGCATTCATCCCCCTGTTCACAAAGTATCCAACGGTCTGCTCGTGTCTCCTCCACGATGGCACCGATTGGGAGGGACCGAACACCCTTCGTAATTTCTTGTTGTAAACCTCCGACATGTTAGTTGTCATTATGCCGCACCTTGCGCCGTCGGTGTCATGCAACAGGACCACTTCTCTAGCTCGAGGTGCAATCGCACCCATCCGCGAGAAGTTGTTCACGGGCCCTCCGTGGATCTGCGTCCGTATGTTTCAGCGGTCTCCTCATCGAGCACTCTCCATATGGCCTCGAACTTCCGCCTCTGGTTTTGCATGCAGAGTCTCTTGAATGTCTTCATGATTTCCTTGCTGCGGAACCTCCTATGCAGGTTCGCGGCAAGATGTCTCATGCACCAGCGATTGACGACGTCATTCCACTGGTACGGTGGTTGTGTCCCTCCTTGCATGGTGCTGATGGCGGACATTAACCCAGCATGCCTGTCCGTGATGAGGCATACGTTCGGGCGGTCCTGGACAACAGCTTGCTTCACATTTGCTAGGAACCACAACCAGCTCTCCGTGTTCTCGCTTTCCACGATTGCATAGGCCACCGGGAGTAGCTGGTCATTGGCGTCCGCCGCGACCACTATGAGTATGGTGCCCCTGTACTTGCCGGATAGGAAAGTGCCATCCATGGTCAGCACAGGCCGGCAGTACGTGAAGCCCCGAACGGCTGGCCCGAATGCCCAAAACACACGGTCGAGGATGAAAGTGTTGGGACCCTTCGTGGGGTGTGGCCTATCCATCTTGTTGATGTACGTCCCAGGATTGGCTTCAGCAATCTGGTGAAGCATCACGAGGACAAGGTTGTACCCTCTTTAGTGCGTGCCGTACATCATCTCTATAACTCTTTCTTCGCTTCGCCACACCTTGGCGTAGCTAACAGGATATCCCACCGTGTTGACCACGTCGGCCATCAATATCTTTGGTGAAACAGTCACGTCCGCCGTGACCAAGTGAGAAATCAGGCTGGCCACATATTTGGACGTGACATTTCTGTGCTTCTGCAGCGGCTCAGCAATCACACAGGTGTGGTCCGTCAGGATGGTTATCCTGAAGCCCGAACTCGTGCCCTTGAACTTTTGGGCACGGATCTTACCGGGACACTCAGGATCCATACACTTCACAATGTAGGTCTCCTGGTTCGACTTGTACACCCGGTACATGCGGCTGATGTTTACCGCATATCTAGCAATTGCCTGCTGGGCGTCACCCTTTGTAGGGAAGCGCTGCCCTACCAGCAGAGTGCCTTGATCGAAGGCCCACCATTGCCGGCTCCGTCTGGCAGCACGAGAGACGTCACCGCCAGGTCGTCCAGTCGAGAAGACACGTACTCCACATCAGTGGACACAATGCCACCGACTAGAGCTGCGTCGTCATCTCCGCTGCTGTCCGAGTCGACTTCCTCGTCTTCATCGGATACTGCTTTGTCCGTGATAGCTTCCAGGTGCTCGTGGCAGTCAATGCGAGCGGACCAATACGTCCCGATGTCTTCATTCACGTGAAAGTCATCCGGACCAGTGTCCTCACCGATAGCCCCAGAGGAAGCTTCGACGTCGCCTCCACCGAGGGGACTAGAGGTTTGGCCTCTGTCCAGGAAGCGCACATACACCATCGGCCAACGGTGTATTAACGCTTCGGGGTTCATCACAATTTGCATGTATTCGCGCCACATTGTGCCTCCCACGATCTTGCATAGAACCCACATGTAATTCGAGGAACCTTCCACGAATCTAGCATGTACCGCCTCGATTATGAGCTTCTTCGGCGATCTCCGATCGAATCGCGCCTACGACGCGCGTCGGAGGTCGGTGAGACTCATCTCCGTTAGACCCGAAGTCCGGATCACCTTCTTTTCACAGTTCGAAAGGTCCACCCCATATGGACCGTCTCGAATAACGCCGTCACCATAAAACATGCACAAATTTTGGATTTCTGCCATTAAATACCTACCATAGAGAAAGACGCAAACACGCGCATTAAACACTAACATGCGATTCGCCAGATCCATAATCAGTATTAATTTAGCAAGTGCGTAAACATCATTTCCATGTGGTACTGTTATAGGAATTATGCACTGTTATTTATTCTATTAATATCATATAAATACTGCACTAAATTCCTAAAGATTCCTAACCCGACGTAATATTCCATTCATATCATACAAATACTACACTAAATATTTAACTATTCAGAATGCAATTTTTTAATTGTCCAACAAATTTTTAGCCTAACACCATAATTTTACATACAAATGATGTTAGTACTGCTGCCATATTTTGTTCTGCTGAATGGTCAAGCATCATTTCATTACCTTACTACGTCAGGCCTAGGCAGCAAAAGCTGGCCAGGAATAAATCGGGCTTTTCGGATACTTCAGCAATTTCATTACACCGAAATGCTACACTAAAAATTAAACCATTCATCCTGCAATTTTATTAATATCATAGAAATACTACACTAAATATTAAATTATCTGTACTGCAATGTCATACAAATACTACCGTACATCCTGAATTCATTTACTACTCAATTACTACCATCATTTCATGTACGACTTTTTGCACCGAAATTACCATTCTATGTGCTACTCCATGTACTAATCCCGAAAATGTGGCATATCTATGATATTTCCTACTGCTTCTAACTAGTTTCGTCCTAAACCGGTTAAAAATGAAAGCTACTAGGTTTCAAAACAAATGGTCTAACAAAAAGATTTCAATACTTAGTGGCTTAAGACATGTCGTTACAAAAGCATCACATCCCGCGTCCATTAATAAGAGTCCTTGTAGTTTTTTTTATGACATCTGATCAATCCTAAAAGGCTAACTCAATACCAAACATCGGCTAAACAACAAAAAAACTGCAAAGCAGCACATACAGCTAAAAACTTCCGAGAGGTCTTAGCTATTGTGCATTACTACTACTTACTAATATAGTTCCGGTTCCATAGACTAAAAGACAAGCATCTCGTTAGGAACGAAAAGTACTACGAGCATTTCAGTAACAACTCTAAGGCTGTTCATACATACCGCGAAAGCATGTGCATCCAGTAATATGAGACAGGAAATGAATTTATTTAACGCGCCGACTAACATTATAAGAAAATAACATGGAGCCATTATCTACATGTGTTTATTTTATTTGCAGCTAATTAACTAATGTGTTCATTGCATACTGTTTTACCATTATACTACTAATTGCGCTAACATATCACCCCAAACATATAACATTTTTTACAGATTGTATCATCCATTCGTGTGCTACACACTACACTAGTACTGTCATTTCATCTTCTACCGTTATACATTTACTACAATTATTTTTAGTGATCATGAATCACTACCGTGTTTCAATGTAGTAATATTTACACTAACCTTTCTAAAGCTCAACTGATGATTGCGACAGCCGAAGTAGCTTTCGAAATAACCTTCCCAGATAGTAATCAGAAATAACGCTCCCAGATCAACTGCAGTAAAATATGAACCATGAATAAATCATCGAAGATATAAATTTGTACAAAATATGAATATAGCATAAATTCCTCTCGAAATACACTTGCAAATCTCCTTGTCCACCTCTTTTTCCTCTCTGTTTTCCTCACTCTCCTCTCTTCTGCACTCGATCTCTCTCACTCTTGAGCTGAATTTCTTCTCCCAGAACGAAACCTATCGGAACTATCGGAACAGATGAGAATTTATAGTCACACGCATGCAGTTTTTCGGCTTTCGGCGCAGACAACATGGCGTTGCTTTCGGCGAAGACAGTATGACGTTCCTTATCTTTTTTTCACGTGTCAATTTTTTCACCGGCCTCCCTCCTCCGGCCCCTTTTTTTTTCCCGAGCCTGACACGTCGAACCAGCCCTCTCCGGCCCCCTCTTCTTCTTTTTTTCCCAGCTGACACGTCGCCGCTTTTTCCTTTTTCCCGCGCGACGCCGGCCCCGCCCCGCCACGTGCCCCGCCCGGCCTTAACGCCATGTCCCCCACACGCCACGTATCATGGCGCCGCGCCCGCCGGCCAGCGTCTTGCGGCGTGGCCCATCAGACGCCGGGCGAATTCATGATCGTGGGCGCTGAATTCGGTGGGCCCGCCGACGACCCACGGAGAAAAAACCGCTAAAAAACCGAAAAATATTTCGAAAATATTCCGCGTTCCGCTGCCATGAATATTAAAAAAAAAAAACAAATTAATCCGCGGACGAGTGGCGCGGAATATTAAAAAAATTAAAAAAAAAATATTCCGCGCTGTGGATCTGCGGAATTCGCTGGAAAAAATAATAAAAAATTATTCCGCGCACTAGATCCGCGGAAAATCGCTGAAAAAATTTTAAAAAATTAATCCGCGCTGTGGATCCGCGGAATTCTACTGTACAGAGGCTATTTTTGCAATTCCGTCTGTACAGTAGCTAAATCCGTAAATAAGTTTTCAATTTCGGCCAGAAGATCAAAAAATTCCGAGGGCGAGGCTAGGGGCGAGCTGCAGTACTGTTGATACAGGGACGTACTACAGTGATGCGATGCCACAGGGTCGCGGGAAGCAGAGCCACTCGAAGAAAAAGCAACATAAAAGACGAAGTTAGCAAAAAGCTGTTAATTTCTTTTGTCTACTGCCTCTTACCGGCGACTCCGTACATCGTCATCAACATGCTACAATTTGTGACGTTCGGGTTTGCTGGTAATTAAGCAATTTGATCTTACCCAATGTGAATAAAATTCTCCACGACATACGCTACATATTCTCTGTTGACGTGAGATTAGCTATATATATATCAAAACGATCATAGTACATATGCTCCCAGTGAGATGTAAAGTTTACACGAGCTAGCTATAAAAAATCAACTGTGGCCCTGTGCAAATTTTCCCAATACAACGGAACTAGCTATAAAAAATCATAGTTTGACTTCCTGATTGATAGAAAATCAACTATGGCCTGTGCAAATTGACTACACATGCTTTCATTGCAGCAAACATGCTCAACAAGTGTAGTTTTTCCAACTTTCATTAATTGGTAGGACACTCAAGTTGTTCGTGCTTGGGGTTCTTTATTATATAAAGAAGACTCGAAGGTAAACAAAGAGTAGATATATAAAGAAGTCTTTCTTTATTACACAAGCAAATAGCATATATAGGAAAGAAGATTAATTCAAATATATTGTACAATATCATTCTCCATTATTAAGAATAAACAACGACAACGTTCATCACAACATTAGTTATTTATATACATATACAGAAAATGTAAATTTAACCGTAGCAAATTAACTAATTCAAAACCTTCCTCTTCTGACAGATCTTATCATCCATGGTCACATGCTTGAACTCACGAATCTCACAGCTATATATGTAGCTGTAATAGGCGGTGGCGAGATTTCCACCACACAATCTCGAATTTCCCATGAGGTGCAGCATCTCCAGACATGACATCTTGCTTGGTGATTTTGGGGCCCTCTTCATGAGAAAGCCCTACTCTAAATTGATCGTAAAGCTCACAATACCGAGTAGTTTCAGCTTTTCTCGCAAGCAAAAAATATTTGCTCTTGATCCCAGAATCACTTGGACCACTGCTAGGTACAAGTTGATTTTTCGTCACCCCAAGCATCACTCTAAGGTTTTCAAGACGGCCTCGCTTTTTCGTCTCGTCAACAGTACAAGCTCTAAATAAGGAGGCCATGTTGCTTAGATCTATGAAAGGTCCAGTGAACTCCTTATACATCTCTCGATCAAAATACGCATCAAACATCCACATTGCCAGAGATGCTAGTTTTGGTTGCCCTTCGGGATCTGAGCTTCCAAATGCAAGGACCTTGAAGAAGTACCAGTATGCTTCTCGCGACAAATTTCTTAGACGAAGAGCCTGCGTCGTTCCAAACTTCGTGATCATGTCGGAGCGACTTGTGATTATGATTTTACTTCCGTGCGGAAGGCAACTCTGAGAATCGGAGTATAACCTTCTGCATGCACCCTCATCAACATCCCCATCTAGTTCAATTACAACCAGCAATCTTTCTTCATTTGAGGAGCTATGTCTATGTCTGGTCACTCCATCCCTGAGGGATTTCTCCTCTCTAAAATCGCTCTCACATAAAAAGATAATACAAGAGAAGTGATTGCGCACCCTCTCGTCGCAGCAAACATGCTCAACAAGTGTGCTCTTCCCAACTTTTCCCGGACCAATGATCGGTAGGACACCTAGATTATCAGCAGTGGGATGTTCTATATGCAACAAGAAGTTGACAACCCATTCTATCTCCATTTGACGGCCAAACATGCACTTTTCTATAAACATATAGGTGCTATATGGCTGGCGATGCATCATAGGGTAGTTCTTCAGAAGGACAACAAACTCAATCATGTCGGTAACGACGGCTCCTAGATTATCAACCACCTGTTCTAACTCTCCCATGCCATGTCTACTACCAGCAGAGAAACGAATGCGCTTGGCAGGAATGAATTTAGACAGGGCTAAGTAGTCACTCACTTGATGACCTTGGGCCATCTCTTCTTCTTCATGTGCTTGGCGTCTGAAGGTGTCGAGCACGTGGAAGCCTCTGTACATCTCTTCTCTGAGCATGTTCAGTTGCTGAAGCATGGCATGGCTTGTGATGTGCCTCCCCTCGGCCTCCTCGACGGTCACGCGAAGGCTCTCCTTCTTGGACGGCGCTGGCGACTTCAAGTTCAAATATCTGTCAATCAAGAAGGAGACTGATCTGCTGGCAAGTTCGCCTACGATTCCAGCGATGAACGCCTCCATTGGGAAACCGGAAGCCTGTCTCACCAAGAGAAGTGGTGATAGGAATTACGTATCTGATGCGAGAAATACTCTTTGTTTAGACATGATTATCAAGTATCAACCACTTTTCTTTGACCGGAAGACTAGCGAAATGGACATAAATGAAGAGGATACATTTCAACTACGTACGGTCCACATGTAATACTTCTCGGTCTTGCGAACGGCGCCTGGGCGCGTTGGCTCACTCCGCCCGGCCGTGTTCGAGCTTCGGCTCGCGCGGTCGCGCACGAGGCGAGGGCTGCGCACGGGTGTGAGTGTGTGCATGTGTGGGTGGGGTGCGTGTGTGTGCATATGTTGCTCGTCTGTTGTTTCTCTTTTCTACAGTGCATTGCCAGAGCTCATGGCCAATTTTTTTAAAAAAATACTTCTCGATCATTACTGTTTAGTCCACGCGGTTGCTATTTGTTTAGACAGGATTTAGCCTTTTTGTTTCTCGGTCTTCACTGTTTAGTCCTCGCGGTTGCTATCTCCTTTCTTCCCGTCGCTGGCTACTTCTCTTAACGTTGCGGAAGACAAGGGTACAATTGAAGGGCCTGTATATATATTTTTTGGGTGGCGAAAACTTTTTTTTCTGGGTTTTTTCGGCGACGAAAACATTTTTTCCGAGTTTTTTGGGTGGCGAAAACCTTTTTTCCGGGTTTTTCGGTGATGAAAACTTTTTTTCGGGAAAAACGGAGAAAGGACCTGAACGTAAGAAGCAGGGACTTGTTTGTTATTTTTTTGGACCTGTTCGCTATCCTGAAAAATTAGAAAAGGGCTTGTTCGCGATTTGAACTTAACGGGAGGCTTTTCCGTAAATTACCGTGCCAGGGACCCAAACGCGAAGAAAAAAACATCTTTGTCTCACAAAAAATCGCGAAGGACCTATCCGTAATTTCGAAGAAACGGAGGGGCTTTTTCACAAAACGGCGCGACGACACGTGGACAGGCTCTCTGGACTCCAATCCCAGGCGCTATAAGGAGTTTTATAATAATACACAAATAACTGGCGATATTAAAAGTACCTCCTTTGCTTTGGATGTCTAGAAAAATCCCACTATAATCCTTAAACGGGGATAAGAAAACAGAATTCTGAAGCTCTGTTTTACAGTGCCAAGTGTTTGTATTATCTTTAACTATAGAATGTCTTGTGTGTTACACCCGGCAAAGGAACGGTTGGAAATCAATAGCAGCCGGCGATACAACAGATATTAAAGCCTAGCGTGTTTTGCTAGCTGCTTCCTCCGCGCTCCACGTACGGCGTTTCGAGCGACGTGGAACGTACGATCGATCGGTTGTTCGACACGCAGCTCACTCCTTCCAGGCAGCGCGTACTGGCCCTTCCAGAGCGCAGGGCAGGGCGCTCGCGAGAGGCCTTAACGGCGCGCAGCAGAGCGCAGATAATAAAATCATCACTTTTCTATCTTTAAACTTTTTTTTTACATCTAGGCACTCTGTAAATGCGAGAACATGAAAAGATAATACGAGAGAAGTGATTGCGCACCCTCTCGTTGCTGCAAACATGCTCAACAAGTGTGCTCTTCGTGTCAGTGGTTTCCTCTTCTTCGGTCGGCATAATCAATTATTGAATATGTGATCCACATGTAGGATTGCATAAGAACCAATTTTTTCTGTCTAAGTGTTAAAAGGTGGGGTGATCACCCCCATTTATAAACTAAGTACAAAAAAGAGATTGATTTTGTATTGGAATTAATTTTCCCGGGCAAAACTATTTAAGGCGCCATTGTCTGATATTTCTAGAGTTCAGAATACAGAAGAAATAAAGAGATGGAAAGGAACAAAGGAAATGTCAGTTAAGTCATACGATAGCTCGTCATTTCTAAAAACTGATCATACAATACTTTCCCATTTAGACTGAATGTTTATATAATAACTAATACTGCTAAGATAAATTAACTCAGATCTTCCTCTTCTGGCATTGCTTCTTTCTCTTAGTCTTACCCATACACTGCGTATCATGAACCTCGCAGCTGTATATGTAGTTGTGATAGGGGGCAAGTGAGATTTCCATAATACAAACTCAAATTTCCCATGAACTGTGATACTTCCTAAAAGGACTTCATGCGCAGTTATTTTGGGAACCACTTTCTGAGTGATCATGGTAGGAAACTACACAGCTCGAGTAGGTTTGGCTATTCTCTTGACATAAATCGGTTGACCTTTCATTCCAGAATCACCTGGACATGTACTAGATAGAAAATTTTTCTGAATGTTTTCTCGATAGCATGCAAAAACCCTGCGCCAATGCTGCATGTCAAATTTAGCTCTTAGAAAGCGAGCTATGCTGTTTGCATCTATGAAAGGTCCACTGATCTCCTGAAATATCTTGTGGTGGTCAAAGAGCTCGTCAAATATCTCCATTGCGACGGATGCTAGCTTTGGTTGCTCTTCGGGATCTGAGCTTCCAAATACAAGCACCTTGAAGTAGTACCAATATGCTTCTCGTGACAAGAAGAGACTGACAGCTTGGGTTGTTCCAAGGTTTGCGACCTTGTCAGATCGACTCGTGATTATGATTTTACTGCCTTGCGGAGAGCATCTTTCAGAAGCAGAGTACAGCCTTCTCCATGCACCCTCATCAATGTCGCTATCTAGTTCAACGACAACCAGCAATCTTTAGTTGCTCAAAGCGCTACGCTGATGCTTGATTATAACTCCATCTCTTAGGGTGCATAGCTGTTCATTTCCAAATTCATTTTGATTGAAGAAGACAATTTGAGAAAACTGATCACGCACCCTTTCGTCGCAGCAAACATGCTCTACAAGTGTGCTCTTCCCAACTTTTGCTGGACCGATGATCGGTAGGACACCTAGATTATCAGCAGCGGGAGGTTCTATATGCAACAAGAAGCTGACAACCCGTTAATTATCTCCATTTGACGGCCAAACATGCACTTTTCCATAAACATATAGGTGCTATATGGCTGGCGATGCATCATAGGGTAGTTCTTCAGAAGTACAACAAACTCAATCATGTCGGTAATGACGGCCCCTAGATTATCAAGCACCTGTTCTAACTGTCCCGTTCCATGTCTACTACCAGCAGAGAAACGAATGCGCTTGGCAGGATTGAATTTAGATATGGCTAAGTAGTTACTCACTTCATGTGCATCTTCTTCTTCATGTGCTTGGCGTCTGAAGGTATCGAGCACGTGGTAGCCTCTGTACATCTCTTGTCTTAGCATGTCCAGTTGTTGAAGCATGGCATGGCTTGTGATGTGCCTCCCCTCGGCCTCCTCGACGGTCACGCGAAGCCGAAGCAGCATCCTCTGTAGTCCCCGCAGGCTCTCCTCCTTGGACGGCGCTGGCGACTTCAAGTATCTGTCGATCAGGAAGGAGACTGATCTGCTGGCAAGTTCGCCTACGATTGCAGCGAAGAGCGCCTCTGTGAGGACCCGGATTACCAAATCCGAACCCTCCTGTGTTTCAACCGCGCTAGTCCAGGAACAGCTAGCGCACACAGACATATAGTGATGATAACACAGACATATCATAAAGTAAATAGCAGTAATAAGCAAAAGAGTGCAATAACATAAACATCCATCATCACTCTATTACAAGAATGAAGCCTTACGGCTGAAATGTAAAAGTAGCAGCGGAAATGTAGAACAAAAAGAGCCAATCAGTGTGCCCACAGGCAACCGACTGGGGTACGCTCCCTAGAAGAACGAGTCGTCCTCCTCCTCAAAGTCTCCAGCGCAAATGTCGAACGGTGGATCACAGGCTCTTTGCTCACCCCTTCTCCCATCATCTGCTTTATGGAATAAGCAGCCCCGCAATGAAATGCGAGGGTGAGTATGCAACATACTCAGCAAGTCTCGGAAACTTAATGCAATAATTATATGCAAGGCTTAAACAAAGGATGGCATATATGGTTCATTTGCATAAAGCAAAATTGAAATTTAAATACAAGTAATACATTCATAAAGCAGCAATTGACAAAATGTAAATAGCATAATTAATTAAATTTGAAGTATCAATAATTTTCCAGGTACCGACGACCTGGTTGGCTCTAGCCGCCAATCTCAAGTCCGGGAGCTCTAGCCGCTCGCGGATTCCCAACCACATTTCCATGTTTAAACCAAAAACCAGAAAATCTACTATGTGAAAGCGTTCCACGCTTGCCCTTATCCGTAGGCACGGCTACTCAAGTAGTTTTTAAGACTCTGCAGAGCTGGTACACTTTACCCACACGACATGATCAACCCCTTGCGCCATGCAATTAACACACTTCCTTTGGTGTGTCGGCAGGAGATCATGACAAGGCCTTTACAATGCATATACCGCTACCGACTTCACCGCTAAGGTTTCGCTCTCACACCCTTGCGCCTTGCAAGTGTCCTCCCGACAAACTCGCACAACCATTTGGCGAAGTCAAATAACGATACATGCAAATTACTTAGCAGTGTACCCATATAGACATGTGGTTGTACTGTATAGCATGGCCCAAGGTAACACACGACCGGTCCTTACTTGACTAGGGCGGACAATCACATTTCAAAATTTTGTGCATCCCGCACCCGCCATTCAACCAATCCGCCCCGGTCTAAATCATTTTTCACTTTTAAGTTCAAATTAATACCGGCAACACCAATTGCCATCAATTTTCCACAATTCATTTTGAATCAAATATGAAAGCATTTTCCATAAAGGTAAGGTACCGACGTGATTAAGCATGACTAAGCATTTTCTACCGTTCCCATAATAAAATGTTAACCATTAATTACAGTAGTTAGTTTTCCTAGGGTGTCAATGGTTGGCAAGATTAACATCAATGTGGCATACCAAAGTTGGGATTTAACTAGGCATTTAAAAATGACATTAAAGTACGGTACGCAAAATATAAGCTTGCAATAATTAAAAACAAAGTAACATTTCATAAACTTGGGTTCAATATGGTCAAGGGAGACTTGCCTTCACCCTCTCCTGCTGCTGCAACCTCCGCTGGATACTCCTCTCTCTCAACCGACGCGTCGTCTACACGCGAAACACGCAAATCGAGGCAAAATAATAAATATACAGAAATAAATAAAATTCAAAAATTCATAAAAATGGCACCAGTAGATAGATCTTGATTTTATATGAATTTAGAAATTTGAATCGTTCAAATCGGAGTTCGAACGGAGGAGAACGGAGCTTCCGAAGTTTTAAATGGAATAAAATCAGAATTAAATAGACGGACACGTGTCGCTACGCGATTCGCTGGAATTTCTGATTTTCTCGGATTTTTCAGCGATTTAACTGAATATTCCATGTCGCCGACATGCGGGCCCATCCGACAAGGACACTATTCACGGTGTGAGGTGGCATGCTGACGTGAGCGCCATGCGAGCCTCTAGGGCCTACGTGGCACCATCGTGTCGCTGACATGGCACCGAGGTGGCAGCCACGTGGCACGGGTAGGGTTTTCGGATGACGTGGCATCGACGTAGCGCTGACGTGGACGGCCGCACAGATCTAAGGCCTAGGTGGCGTCCATGTGGCGGACACACAGGTCTACGGCGATGATGTGGCAGTGAGGTGGCGTGTACGTGGCAGTGGCGAAGCGGACAAGTAGATCTACAGCATGCGTGGCAGTGGTGTGGCACGGATGTGGCGTCACATGTGCGTGTGGTGTTGACCTAGCGCAGCCATGGCACGACGCGGCTCCGACGTGGCGTGAGGTGGCACTAATCATGAAGGATGACTCGGCATTTCTGGGCTCAGAGGCTTACCGAGGTACGTGGAGACAATCTGGCGGTTGATGCCCGATCTAACGGTTGGGAGTGACGAAGCAACACGCGACGGCGAGGCGGCGGCGCAGGCCACCGGGGCTGGGGAAGACGACACGGAAACGGCGCTGGAGCGATGGATCGAGACGAAGAATTAGCAGATCTGGTAGAGCGCGAAAAGGTGAATTCAGTGGTACCAAAAACACGGCCGGAGACTCACCGGAGAAGGAGAGAGAGACGGCGGAAGGGCTCGGTCGGCGGCGACTTGCGCGAGGTCGATAGCCACGAGGCGGCGTCTCCGCCAAGAGGAAAGAGGCTAATCTGGGCGCGGAGAGGGAACCTCGGGAAGGGGCTTCAGACCGCTTTTATAGCCTAGGGATGCGGGATTTGGCACGGAAAGCAAGGTTGGTCGGGCGGCACGGAATGCACGGGCGGCGGCGCGATTTCAGGCGACGTGGCGCGTTGTGGGCTGCTGGATCCGGATCGGACGGGCGAGTGCGAACCGGCATTAGGGTTAGGGTTTGTGTGGGATGTGCATGGCTTCGACCATTGGATCGGTGATCTCGTCGAGAGTTCGAACCTGATGATGGGCGCGGATGAATAGTGAAGTCGGCCCACCCGGAGGAAAGAGAATTTAAATAAAATTTCCGAATAAAATAAATATCAGAATTCCGAATAAACTCCAAATAATTCAAATAAATAGCGAATAAATCACGAAAAATCTCCAAAAATTCAGAAAAATCAAATGAAATACAAGGAACCCAAATAAAATAATAAATAACTAATTTGAGGTATAAATTATTTAAATTAAATCCTTGTTGACTTGAAAATTTCAATTTAAGCTGTAATTACTTCAAGAAAATTTTCCAGGGTTCGGGTTTTGAATTTCAAGCTCAAGAAAATTGAAAAACGGAATGTTACAGTCTCCATTAGGAAACCTCTCTCACCAAGAGAAGAGGTGATAGGAATTACGTATCTGATGCGAAATATTCTTTGTTTAGACATGATTATCAACCACCTGTTCTTTGACTGGAAGACTAGCGAAATGGACATGAATGCAGAGGATACACGTAACATGTGCATCTCGGTCTTCACGGTAGCTACGATTGCAGCCCAAAGGTTTTCTTAACCGGCAGCACCCCACTTGGAACGAGGTAATTTCCTTATATTCCCGTGGGAATGAAAATGGTTTCATTTGAAATTTCTTCATTTCAACAGGGGCTTTTAATAGTAGCAGTCGCCGCCACGTTGCGGAAGACAAGGGTACAATTGTCTTTTGATGTGTATAATGGCAAAATCTATCTGTCTATACCTATACTAATTAGTTACTCTGAAGATGCTCCCATGTTTATTTAAAGAAAGAGTCCATATAAAAAAAACCCTGAATTTTAGAATAAAAATAAGAAAATTTAGCAATTTGATTTACGACAACTTCCAAAGTAATATCCATAAAACATTAATTCGACTGAAAACTAAAGGAAAATCAACAATTTGATTTCCATAAGACTTCCAAACTAACAACCAAAATAAGTAAAATTATTAATAATAATTAAATCAAAATTAGAAAATCAAAAGAAATAGTCCATGCCCAATATAATCTAAATTAACTAAATTTTAGAATAAAAAATTAGTAATTTCATTTCCACATCAATTCTGAAGTAAATCCATAAATAACTAAAACGATAAAATATAAATAAGAAAATCAATTTGGAGTTCTATACAAATTCCAATCTAAAACCCGACAAAACATACCACATCAATCACAATAAAAAATATTGAAAATTTGGAATAAAAATAAAATGGTAATAAGAGATTTGATGTGGATATGGGTTGCCAAGTGAAATGGCAAAAATATTGAATTTTCAAATAAAAATCGAACAAAGAATATAAAATATTTAGATTTAGGATCCCGTAATTGTGTTAATTCAAAATAAAATAAAAATAAGATTAATATATATTATGAATCAAATTTTAGATCAATTAGACAAAAGATCTTTGTCGAGCACAACATAAAATTTAAAATAATAAATAAAAGAATAGTAGCAAAAATTTAAATTAAAATAAAGATTGTATATCAAGTGCGATATAAAATTCAAGAAAATAAAACTAGCAATTTAATTTTATTCAATTTCTAGAGTAAATTCCCAAAATACCTAACAAAGGAGAAAATAAAATGAAATTTACAATTGGATTTTTATATGAAGTGCAAACTTAAATTTTGAAAAAGAAGACTCGATGTCTAGGCAATTTGATTTGTGTACTAATTCCAAACCAAAATTCCAAAAATATTAAATTTGCAATAAGAACTAAATAAAAATTAAAAATTCAGTTCAGAGAAAAATCATAAATAAAATTTAATAAAATTAGAAGTTATATATATATATACATATATATATATGTATATACATATACATATATACATACATATACATATATAAATATATATATAGGAAGTCTTTTTAGTACTCCTAGGAGTACATAATCCCACCTCTAATATACCATTTAAATGAATGCTTTATACTTCTTTATCACTTTCGATATACTCCAATAATAATTCTAAGATGCTCCAATGCGACATGGTTGAAAAATTTTCATCAGAGCCCTTTATTTTTTGCTACATACCTCTTTTCCATATGTAAAAGGAATATGTAAACAAATTATTCTATAAAGGGTGGACTTTAATGAAATTTTTCATAGAACTCACTTTGGAGTATCTTATAATCAGTATTAGAGTATATACTCAAAAGGATAAAGAGGTATAACAACATCATTTAAATGGTATAATGGAGGTAAGAGTACGTACACCGGGAGTATGGAATCATTTTCCAATATACATACATATATACATACATATACATATATATTAGGAAGTATAATTTTAAATTTTTGAAAAATCTTTAAATACCAAAGAAATGTTTTTTAGAGCATTAATTGCTTTGAGGTTTCTCTACCTCATGTTCTGTGTTGCACTTTTAAAACTTTATGTTTGAATGTCAGATACATTCCTTTGTTGTAATATCAATTGACCTTGCATACATCACCCATTTTTTTTTGTTAGTCGGGAGAAAAAGGAAAATATCGAACCATAGATATAGTAGTCAGAAATATATGTAATAATTAAATTAGGTTTAGAAATTATGAATTTTTTTAATAATAGATTTTTTATTCAAATTGCAAAAATATACCTCAATTCAAAAAACTTGCAAAACTATACATCTGTCGCCGTTTGAAACGAGAGGGAAATATCGCCATATGATATGGCGACAAAGAGTTGTGTCGCCATTTGAACTGATGAGAAACAGCCACGTCGGTGCCACATAGAAGAAAAAATAGTTGGCCTCCCTGTTGCCAAATGAAATGGCGACAGAAGCCTCATGCCGCAAAAATCGACCATTGGTTTGGCGACAGAGGGCGATCCCTCACGATAGTGCAAGACAGTATTGCAATGGAAGCGGAGTATGCTTCTTGTTGTGTGAAGACTCAAGTGGTACATGACGGGCGAGCTGGACCGGCGGCAGCACACATGGTCGGCGTGAGGGCCGAAGAGCTCAGAGACGGTGGCTGGAGCGCTGCCAAGGGCACAATGGTGTGGATCACGCGCCGGAGGTACCCCGCACGGCGTCGGAAGCTAAGGAGCCGAGGCACCCAAGGTGGAAGACAGGTGGCCGACGCAGGCATAGAGGCTAAGGGTCAGCGTTGACCGGCAGGAGGGCGGAGTCGACCAAAGGCCAGGCGTCGCCAGGCGGTTGGCTCTGGTGCCCGGTTGTCGAGGCAGCACGATGCCTAGTGCAAATCTAGCTGAGGAAGAAGGGCGTGCGGATGACGTATATCGGAACGTGCCTTGTGGGTTCCGCCCCTCAAGGCATCAATTTGGATCTAAAATAGCAGCTCTAATACCACTTGTTAGGGTTGAAAGTATGGCAAAATAACTGGAGGCAAAATTTAACGTGGAAAAGCTCTTACAGGAAAAAAAACTACCAGAAACAATCCACTATATTACTTCAAGATTACGAGTATAGGGGTTTGACTTATATAGCCAAATGAGTCCTAATTGTAGAAGTCTTGGACTAATAACCTGTCGACGATCGGGATCGCCTGACCGCAAAAATGAAAAGGGGATCGGTGTGAATGAGGGACCCAGAAAGCGCTTCACTCAACAATGGTGTAGACGTAGGTCGGTGCGTGGCGTCAGCGAGCAGGGAACAGCGGATTATACTGGTTTGAGCCCCCGCGAGGGTAACAGCTCTACGTCTAGTCTTCTCCGGAGGCGAAGGAATTCACTAATTGTGTGTACAAAGGGATGATTACAGCTCGAGCTGGCG
The DNA here is from genome assembly GCA_036346375.1 of Guadua angustifolia. Taxonomy (NCBI): domain Eukaryota; kingdom Viridiplantae; phylum Streptophyta; class Magnoliopsida; order Poales; family Poaceae; genus Guadua; species Guadua angustifolia. Next base: position 52,268,798 of record CM070512.1, on the reverse strand, counting down.
CTCTGCTTATGTATCTGGTCTCGGCTAGTGTTGTCCTCCTTCTATACACATGCCTTGCGAGGCCTTATATCCTCCCCGGCGTTCAGAAGCGATCGGAGAGATTCCCGGGAGTGGCCGTGCGCGCATTGAAGGTGGGTCAGAATCTTCCGGAAATATCACCCACGTCCGCCTTAACGCCATCGTGCAGGCCTTGGTAACCGCCGAGTAAGCGCATGCCCCCGAACCGCGGTCGAGGTCGAGTGGGAACGGGGCCCCACCGCCCAAGCTCGAGGCCGTGTGGGAATGAGCATCGCTAGGTCGTGGTCGTGGGCCTTCGCTGCAATGTCGCGAGCCGAGGGCCCCCTTAACCATGCGTTGACTTGTTAGAGATTTCCCAGTCCTTGTCAGCTAGCCCCCAGGCTCAAGGTCGTGGAAGAGACCTGGATTGACCTCAAGCCTGAAGCCGTTGGGTCCAGACTTCCGGATCTCACACCTTTGGTCGAGGTCAGGCAGAGATTACCAGGACAAGACTTCGGTTTCGAGACACCTGGTGCCCTTTGGACTTCACGATGCTGGTACGAATTCGATCGGTTAGAGGGCACGCCTGCAACGCCTTGACACCGCCGCCCAAACCTTAATTGCGCCTGTCAAATCACCGTCAGCACACCTTTTGAGGGGCTCCAACCGACGACGACCTAGGCCTATAAACCCAAACCTTCTGCGACCTTCGAGGAACTTCCTGACTTCCTTGCGCTCCTCCACTCCCAGTCTCTTTCTCACACAACTCTCCGCTCCTTGATCAAGCTTGAAAGCGACCGCCATGGCTAAACTCGAGAGAAGCACCATGTCATTGACGAGGATGAGGGAGCTCGAGGGCCTGGGTCTCCTCGACCCAGCGATGTGGAGGTTTCCAGACGGGGAGACCGAGCCGCACCCTAGGGACGACGAGCTCGTGTGCACCGAATACTATGCGCTCTTCGGTCTGCGAACACTGGAGAGCGACTTCATGGCGGCAGTCCTTGCCCATTGCGAGATAGAGCTCATCAACCTAGTGCCCAATTCCATCCTCCTCCTTTCTATCTTCTCTCATCTGTGTGAGGGGTTCCTTGCAATCCTTCCCACCCCCTCGCTCTTCTTTCGATTCTTCTCTCTATTCCGTTCTAGAAAAGACCCCGTGGTCGGATGCCTCTACTTCCGGCTGCGGACGGGAATCCAATGGGCCTTCCCCAAGATCCAGTCTCGGGACTCCCTCGGTCCGTGGACCGAGCGGTGGTTCTATCTAAAGAAGGGCCGGACCGGAGCGCTATCGTTCGACGGAACCCCGATCACCGGGAAGAAGGAGACCCCGAAGTCAGACAACCTAGAGGTCGACGAAGAGGCCATCGCCGCCATACACATCTCGCGCATCACGCTGGCCACCGGCAAGGCGATCGCTGTGACTTCTCAGGAACCGAAGTTTTCCCCTTCGGAAGAGGGAACATCCGTTCTACGAGATCACGGGGCGTGACGACATGACCCGCGAGGGTACGTCTGGTGCATCTTCTTGCCCTTGAGACTTGCTCGTATTCACCCTTCAGGTCCTCTTAACATTCCGCTTCCTTGCAGCGCCGAAGGAGTCCTGGGTCGCCGCCAGGATGAATGAGATGTTCGGTAAGGCGGCGCACGAATATGCCCTCGATCCCCCGGTCCTGAAAAACGTACTGCGCCGGAAGGCCGAGGTAGGCACTCCCAAGCCATTCTTCAGTTTGTACTTCATCGGCGCCTTTCCCTGATCGTTCGTTGTGCTCGCAGGACCACCAGGAGCTGCTCGACATGGCCAAGAGGCTGCTCCCGCTGCCCGGCGGGGGCAAGAGAAAGAAGGGGAAGAAAAAGTAGCCCCCGGGAAAGGCAGACGACCGTGAGGCTAAGAAGCCCCACACTGAATGGGCCGATCGCGCAACGGTAAGGACTCCCATGGTCGAAGCCCCCGAGCTTGCGCTTCTTCACCTTCTGACATATCTTTCTTGCAAAGAAATGAGTCGTGGCAATGCCAGTCCCTGCCCTCAAGCGGCCCAAAGGTCCCAAGAGGGGGCCCCTGGGACTTCTGCTGCGGGGGATTTAGAGCCACCGCGGGTTTTAAGGTCCCAGATCGGGGGGACCCGAAAGCGGAGCGCCCCCCCCGACCTCGGGAGGTCAGGGCCTTCGCCAGCCTCCTACGAAACGGAGACTTCTGACCCAGGTAGGCTTCGTGCCCTTCCTTCACTCAACCTTCCCCGTAACTTTTTAGCTTAGTAGTGGCTCTTAATCGCAGACCTTGAGCGCCCGAGCTCAACACCTGCCCGTATTGACAATGACTATTGTCCAGGGCGAGTCCGGGTCCGACGAGGAAGAGGAGGCTAATTACGTGCTGGCACCCCGCCGACCCTCGGTCCGGGAACACAGGCCTTCGAGCCCCCAGAGCCAGGCTCCGGTCAGCGAGTTCGACCAAGGGCTCGACAACCCGAACGAGGAAGAGCTCCTCCCCGCGACCAGCGAGGACTATGGGACCGGCGAGGTAGACGCCGACGTGGACGTCGACCCGCCCGAGGCCACTGAAGAAGATGGCGCCGGAGGTGCCCTTGCCACGACCGCCGAGGTCACCCCGACCGTGGCGGCTGTGACTTCCCAAGCCACTGATCCTGAAGACGCTCCAGCCGTGGTAGACACTGAGGTCTAAGCCGTGGACCCGACCAGGACCACTGTAGAGGAGGAGGCCAGAGACCCTCCAGCTGCGGGGGACGAAGCCGCCACCGGGTCTAGGCGTGAGGGCGAGTCGAGCCCCCTGGAGGAGGAAGCCCGAGGCCACCGCCCAACGGAGGCGTCCAAGACCTCACCCAAGACCAAAGAAGGCAATGGGTGACACCGCCTGAATGTCGGGCGGCACCCGCCAAGCATACTCCGTCGCGACCTCGAGGGCCGTCTCGCCCGGGTACATAAGTTTTCCTCGAACCTTTAGCTCGAGTTTCGTCGTTTTCCTTCTTCTTTGTTGCTCCTTTGGCGTGTACCGTGTTGATCCCATGACCCTCACAGGCCATCGACTCCATCTCCCAAGGGCTGCAAGGCCTCCAAACGCACTCCGACGCGCTGAGGGCCTTGCTCGATGTGTTGGAGGGTGCACTGACGGCGCGCTCTAAGCTCGTGGAGGACCTGCAGGCCGAGCGGGAGGAGGCCGCGCAAAAGGCGGTAGAAGACTCCCAGGAGATCGCCGACCTCCGCAAGGGGGTGAAGACGCTCGAGGCCACTCACAAGGCCGAGCTGGAGCGAGCCATCACCTCAGAGCGGGACCATGCGTACAAAGCCGTCGAGGACGAGCCCACGAGGTCGGCCAAGGCGCTTGAAGCTGAGCGAGCCAAAGCCAAAGAACAAAACAAGATCGCCGCGGACCAGGCAGCCGTCTCGTCGAGGGCCTCCCTCGAGCTCGAGGATAAGATGAAAGAGCTCGAGGAGAAGCTAGGTCGGGTAAGCAAAGCGGCCAAGAGTGCCATGGCCCAACTTCAAGAGGAACGCCGCCGCGCCGCCGAAGCCTCAACCAAAGCCATCCGACTCCAGGGCGAGCTCTCGACCTTGAGAGCCAAGGTAGCTGAGCTCGAGCAGGAGAAGCTCACGCGCGAGATGACCGACTTGTAGATAGGGTAGACTTCCTGCAAGATTTTTGTAAGAAAACGGTTTAATGGAACAACTGTATTTCGGCTAGAACAGTTTAATGTCTTAGTTTGCTTTATCATTTCTTGACCAACAAATTTTTCCCAATCGTGAACTTAGCCTTTTCTAGTCGTGGCATATCTTGTCCAGCCCCCATTGGGCTCAAGGTCGAGCAACGCCGACCTTGGGCGCAAGTTAGAGATCCCGTAAAGACCAAGACCTGCAAGATCGAAAAAAGGCCCACAGGGAGCGCAACATGGTCGCACGAGGAAAAATTTAGGATCTATAGTAAGGCTCGAGTCATGACAACAATTTGCGCGTTGCTCGTTGGACCCGGTCACGGGCTTGGTTCGAACCCTGACACAGGGGGAGTATTGATGCGAAGAGATTCGGCTTACACGTAACTCAACCACCGGGGGTGAAGGATAAGCCCCTGACACCTAGGCCAAGAGCAAGCACGCTCATCCGTAGGTCGGGCTCAGAGAGAGTTGAGCTCGAGCCAACACAAGACATAGAAAAAAGGTGCGCTAAGACAAACAATGACAATTAAACAAAAGCTTTATTGAAATTTGAGGTAAAAGGGTTACACATAGAATTTGCGAAGCTGGTCAATATTCCACGAGCTAGAGAGCTCTCTACCATCGGGCATCGCTAGCCGGTAAGCTCCTGTGCGATCTATTGAAACAACTCTATAGGGGCCCTCCCACCGTGGGGATAACTTGTTGGTGTTGGACGGAGCCTGAATCCGTCTCAGGGCTAAGTCCCCAACAAGGAGCTCCCTAGGTCGTACCGATCGAGACGCATGTCTGTGAAGAGCTTGCAGGTATTGCACCGATCGTAGCAGTGCACAACATCTTACTTCTTCCGCCAGGGTAAGGTCAAGAGACCGCTCTTGCTCGAAGTCGATCTGATCGACCAAGTGACTTCTGGCGAGCCAGCGTGACCTCGGGAGGCGGGGCGGCCGGTGCAAACACGAGACGGAAGGGTGTGGACCCTGTTGCTCGGCTGACTGTGGAACGAATAGACCATAAGACGGTGGGAAGTTCGTCCACCCAGGTCTGGCCGTGTCGTTTGAGCTCATCTGACACTCGCTTTTTGACGCCTTGAACGATTTGTCCGTTGGCACGCTCCACTGCTCCATTACTCTGCGGGTGGGCCACCGAGGCATAGCATACCTTGGTGCCGATGTCTTCGCAGTACTCCTGGAACAGCTCACTGGTAAATTGAGTTCCATTGTCAGTAATGATTCTGCATGGAACCCCATACCTGGTGACCACGAACAAATGGAAGAACTTGACCGCCGCACGAGCCATGATGGTCGAGACGGGTTCGGCTTCGATCCATTTGGTGAAGGTATCGATGGCCACGAACAAAAACTTCTTCCCCCCAGTCACTTGCGGGAAGGGGCCGAGGATGTCCAGCCCCCAGGTCGAGAAAGGCCACGCGAGTGGGATGGTCTGGAGCGCGTAGGCGGGCTGATGCGACTTCCGAGCATGGAACTGGCAGGTTCAACAGGCGCGGACAATGTTGCGCGCGTCCTGGAGTGCCGTCAGCCAATAGTACCCCATGCGGAAAGCTTCCTCCACCATAGTCCTGAAAGAAGAGTGTGCCCCACAGAGACCTGAATGAATGTCATGTAACAGATACTTACCCTCCTCCATGGTAACGCACTTTGTCAGGATGCCAGAGATATTCCGACGATAAAGCTTGCCGTCCACGAGCTTATACGAGCTTGCCCGGCGCTTGATCCTGCTCCTTTCCGCTGGCTCGGCCGGGAGCTCACCTGTTGCCAGGAAATGGTGGATCGGCTCGGCCCATGATGGAGTACCTTCGATGAAGGTGACCGAGGACCCTTGGTCGGAGATGGAGGGAGATGCCAGGGTTTCCAGGATCACGTCGGGAGGGACTTCATCGCCAGACGACCCGAGCTTGGAGAGAAGATCTGCGTCGGAGTTGTCCTTCCGAGCCACATGCGTGATCTCCAGGTTCTAGAACCACTTCTCTATCTTGCGCGCCTCGGCGAGGTACTTGGCCATGGAGTCCTCAGAGCACTGGTAGCCCTTGTTGAACTGGTTGATGACGAGTTGTGAATCGCCCTTGACGACCAACCGGCGAACACCCAGCGCCTTGCAAGCTCGGAGCCCCGCCAAAAGGGCCTCGTATTCTGCTGCATTGTTTGTCGCTGGGAATCAAAGCGAACCCGATTACCTCGGCACCTCATGGGTGAGAATGAGGATTCCAGCCCTCGAGCGTTTGAAGGACCGTGAGCCGTCGAAGTACATGAACCAGGGCTTCTCTCCATCGACCTCGAGCTCAGGAGCCGGCTATGAGGTCTGTTCGACCACGAAGTTGGCGAGCACTTGTGACTTAATGGCCGTGCGCGCCATGAATCGGAGGTCAGCGGCCACTCCATGGCCCACTTGGCGATCGTCCTCCTCCTCTGGATTCCTCAAAGATCTCCCGGCGGGAAGTTGCTCGGGACGATCACGGAGTGAGCCTGGAAGTAGTGCTGAAGCTTGCGCGAAGCCATGAGGAGGGCATATAGGAGCTTCTGAACCTGAGGGTAGCGCTCTTTTGGTCTGTGAAGGACCTCGCTGACGTAATAGATCGGGTGTTGCTGTGCGTTCCGCTCGGCCACCAGGACAGCGCTGACGGCCTGGGCGGTGGCCGCGAGGTAGAGCAGCAACTTCTCATCCGGCCGCGGGGTCGTAAGTAAAGGTGGTGTTGACAGGTATACCTTCAACTCGTCGAAGGATCGCTGAGCCTCGGGCGTCCACTCGAAGCCCCCATGCTTGCGCAAGGCCTTGAAGAAGGGCAGCCCGTGCTCGTCGAGCCTCGAGATGAACCGGCTGAGGGCAGCCATGCGGCCGGTGAGGCATTGCACCTGCTTTACCGAACTCGGGGGAGCCATCTTCTCTGGGTTCGGGCCGACCCCCGAGCCCCCGATCATGTAGCCGAGGACCTTCCTAGAGGCGGCGCCGAACACGCACTTCTCTGGATTGAGCTTGATCTTGTGCTTGTTCAGGTTGGCGAAGGTCTCCTCAAGTTCTTGAACGTGGCTGGCTTCGGCGGAGCTCTTGACGATGATGTCGTCCACTTAGACCTCGAGGTTTCGGCCAATCTGAGGCTTGAACGTTTTGGTCATCAGGCACTGGAAGGTCGCGCCGGCGTTGCGGAGACCAAATGATATGGTCGTGTAGCAGTAGGTCCCGAACGGCGTGATGAACGACGTCTTGTTTTCGTCGTCGACTGCTAGCTTAATCTGGTGGTACCCAAAATAAGCATCTAGGAAGCTCAACAGCTTGGCATTTGTTGTGGAGTCGACGATCCGTCGATCTTGCCGGAGAGGAAATTGTCCTTCTGCATGCCGAGTTCAACCTGTGTGATCCGCACATCCTCCACTTCCCGCCTTTTTACTCGACGACGATGGCGGGGTTGGCGACCATTGAAGTAATTGATCTCATGAATGAAACCGCCTTCAACACTTATCAAGGTTCTCCTGATTATGGCGACCTTCTCGGTGAAAGCGCCAAGAACTTCAGCGTCACGGCGGCAATGGGTCAAGACCTACAATCGATGCTCGACCACCTCCCTCGGGGCCTTGGCATGTCCGCGGTTCCCAAGCAAATATGTCTTTGTTGGCGCGGAGGAAGGTGACGAGCTCGAGCTCTATTTGGAACTCACCGCTCGCGAGATGTGGATGCACTTGAGGATCCCCTCCTCGAGCCAAGACCCTTCAGTAGCCCGTTGAAGTGGATGGATCGCCTTATACGGCGGGCGACCTTCGTGGTCACTGTGGGACCCTGCTGAGGTAGCATGTCGGTGAGGGCCAGGGCTTGCGTCTCGCAACCATGCGCCGCTTTGAGGTCGCTGTGCACAGTGATGATGCCACTGGGTCCCGGGATTTTCATGCATCGATGACCGTAGTGGTTGGCTGCCATGAACTTGACCAAGGCGGGATGCCTGGGGATGGCGTTGTAGGGGAGGTCACCCTCGACCACCTCGAAGGTGATGACTCTGTGCGGAAGTTATCTGAGGCGCCGAAGGTGACGGGCAAAACCACCTGCCCCAGAGGAGTGGTCGAGCTCCCAGGAACGATCCCGAAGAACGGAATCGCGATGCTCTTGACTTTCGACCGGGGGATTTGCATCTGATCGAGCGCGCTAGCCAGCAGCAAATTGAGGGAGCTGCCACCGTCGACCATGACCCTCCCGACCATGGTGTTGCTGATGGTCGGGGTCACGACCAAGGCAGTCTTGAGGTCCCTAGACATACCTTGGGGGGCATCCTCCGACGTGAAGGTGATCGTAACCCCGGCCCACTTGCAGGGCTGGTCCGTGGGCGTCCCGACGGTGGCCTGGTAAACCACACGCGCGGCATCCTTGATCTCACGCCGGGACTGGTACGCTGACGAGCCGCCGAAGATGACGTCGATCCGGCAGTCGCCCTACTGAAAGTCCAGGTCGAGGTCGGCCTGGTCTTCTCCAGCGTTTACCCTTTCGGGCTGGTCTCCTTCCTTCGGGAGCGTAGGCATCTCACCACGCCCATCATAGAAGGCCTCGAGCTTGGCCTGCCAGGCCCTACAGCCTCGCAGGTCGTGGCCCGAGGTCCTGTGAAACAAGCAAAATTTACCTTCGTCGAATCGAGGCCGCCCCTCAGAACCTTGCGGGCGGCCATCGGCCTGTCGCGACCCAGACCGGCGGTCGTCCTGCCGAGGCCGGCGCTGCGCCTACTGGGGCCGTGGTCGATTTTGCTGAGAACGGGGCCTCTCCTGAGCCGAGACCCGCACCTCCATGACCTCGCGGTGACCATCCGCTGAAACGGTCACCCGAGGTCGGCCTCCGTCGCGCTTGCGGTCTCTCTTCCGCTTCTTGGCAGCCGCGCCTTGGTCGGTACTCTTGGCGCCTGAAGGGCCTGCCTCACCCGAATTGACGCCAAGCTTACCTTGGTCGTAATCACGCTTCCAGCAGACCGCGTCGTGATCTCCGTGTTCGGTGAGGCGTCGGTCATGACGCCGAACTTGAAGGCCTTGATCACGCTTTCATCGACACACTAGGGATCGATTCTAGTGCGAATGAACCGCCGCATCGAAGTCGCAGAGGGTTCATTCTTTCCTGATCACTCGATCCAGGTCCTTCTCCTGCCGCCAGTGCGCGACTTTGGAAATTGAGCGAGGGCGCTCGATTTGGCGCCACGAGCGGAAAGTACCGGTTTCGTTGAAGAGCCAAAGGGCAAAGACCGCCCAAGACGATAGGGAGGTAGTTGGCCATCACGTGCTAAATGCGCCTCCCGCAGCCTAGGATGGCGAGGTGTAGATCGAGAGGAATTCGTCGGGGTTCTTCGTCCTGTCCGAATCGCTCGACCAATGCGGGCTTGAAACGAGCCGGCCACCGCACCCGCCGAAGATCGTCGGAGTACACTGCGCAGCCGTATGCCGAGACAGGGGCGCGCCCTAGAAGGTTCTCGCTGTTGCTGGAGTTGGATTCTCGATCGCTTTGCCGTCCCGCCCTGCGACCTCGACGGCCACGGCGGTGGGCCCGAGCATCACCCGGGAGGTACTGTAGGCGCTCATGGACTTGCCGGCGCCTTGGAGGTACGTCGGGGGAAAGGCCTAACGTTCCGCTCGGGCGAGAGTCATCAGACACTGTCGCCGCCGCATTCGTCTGGAGTCACGCTCGGGGAGCGACAACGAGGCGGTGTCTGGACAGTCTCGAAGTCTGCGCGGCTGGAGACCGGCGAGTGTGTTGGCGCTGCTGGCGAGGCTGCCGCCGCCTTAACGACGGACCTAGCGAGGAGGTCTGGCGCTGCGACAACGCAACCGTTACCGCCTTGTCGAGCTCGTTCGCGAGAGCTCGGTCAAAAAGACCCGACGTCGGATGTGCGGGATCAGTCATGACTCGTGCGATCGCGTGGAGGCGCTCGCCCGAGTGCGGGAGACTGGAGCGTCCCTAGGACGTTCCAATCTTCTCAAGCTCCTCTCGCCGGAGGGCGGTTATGGCCTGGTTGATGGCAACCTGGGCCATCCGGCGAGCATCTTCAGGGGTCTTCGGGCTGTGCTCCCCCTCCTCAACGTCCACGTCATGGCTGGCGGCCATGAGAACGAATCAATTTCGCAGTGGTGGAGAGGGGGAGAACAGAGACATGGAACTTCCATGCTCGGGGGCCATATTCGAACCCGAGCTCACGGAATTCGCTGCTGCAGAGGACGCCATAGCTTGAAAGTCTGGGACTTCTTCTGGTTGAATGAAGCTCTCGGGCCCCACGGTGGGCGCTAGCTGTCGACGATCGGGATCGCCTGACCGCAAAAGTGAAAAGGGGATCGGTGTGAATGAGGGACCCAGAAAGCGCTTCACTCAACAATGGTGTAGACGTAGGTCGGTGCGTGGTGTCGTGAAAGCGAGAACAGCGGATTATCTTGGTTCGAGCCCCACGAGGGTAATGCAATTTCTCGTCCGATCTTCTCGGAGGCGAAGGAATTCACTAATTGTGCGTACAAAGGGATGATTACAGCTCGAGCCTGAGCGCTCTGTTTGTGTATCCTGGTCTATGGCTAGTCTTGTCCTCCTTCTATACACATGCCTTGCGAGGCCTTATATCCTCCCTAACGTTGCCTGTAACGGTCGGGAGAGATTCCCAGGGGAGTGGCTTCGTGCGCATTGAAGGTGGGCTGTAACCGCCCCGGAAATATCGCCCACGTCCGCCTTAACGCGATCGTGCAGGCCATGGTAATCGCCGAGTAAGCGCACGCCCCCGAACCGTGGTCGAGGTCGAGCGGGAACGGGGCCCCGCCGCCCAAGCTCGAGGCCGTGCGGGAATGAGCGTCGCTAGGTCGTGGTCGTGGGCCTTCGCTGCAATGTCGCGAGCCAGGGGCCCCCTTGACCATGCGTTGACTTGTCAGAGATTTCCCAGTCCTCGTCATAACCTATTTGGATAGAACCAAAAGATATGGTAGCTAGAGATGTTTTTTTCTGTAAGGATTTTTCACATTAAATCTTATCTTCAGTTATTTTGCTGTGATTTCAACCTTAACAAGTGGTATTAGAGCTCTAACAAGTGGTATCAGAGCTTTAACGGGAAGTATGGGTGTGAAAGTTCTTAGGTAGGAGGAGCAACAAGAATACAAGAAAGGGAACAAATTTCATTAATTCCTCATCCACGTTTTTAATACATGGGGGAAGCTATTTATAGTGCTATCGTTGGCTGAGGGTGAAATTATAACAGTATCTCTAAAAAGGTCCTAAAGTACTAGGGGCTCTATAATCATTTCCTCCTCTGTTTGGTAGCCCTGCCGCACAATGGTCCCTAACAAGCCCTGTTTTCTGTGTCGCTTCTCTGAATGTAACATCCTGAAAATTCAATAAAGTGAAAATAAATATTTTTAATTTGAAAATAAATGTTTTGAGTTTTCTTGGCATTGTTGGTTCTTATTTGAACTTTATTGGATTTTTTGTGTTGTATGGAAATCCAACAAATAGAATTAGTAAATGGAAAATGATAAAAGCAAAAAGAGAGAAAAATTACCATAGAATCCTGATCAATCAATTAAATCATTTTAGCCAGCAATTAAAATTTTATGCATGAGAAATGAAGAGATAAAATGAAAAGACAACTTTTAAATCAAAACAATGCATTGTCAGAATTCACATAAAATAACGGAATCACAAATGGAGCTGAAAACTTTATGAAAACATTCTGAGATCAAATACTTTTGAAAAACAAAATTTGAAAACTAATATACTTCAATTGATCTCGAAGAAAAATCAAAATCCGAAAATAAACTTCGATCAGTCACCGACGCGTGGGCCATTCGTTCCTTTTCTGTTCCGTTGGCACATTTGAGAATTCCCAGTCTCTGACAATGGTCCCTGCTGCCAGGCCCTTCTCCCCAACACCGTTCGCTCCACTGAAGAATTCTGGTACAACACTAATCACCATTCAGCTTTGGGTAAAACTCCGTTTGAGGTCTTGTATGGACACCCACCTCGTCATTTCGGCATCTCAGACTTGAATGCATGCACAGCACCTGATTTAGAGGTTTGGCTTCGCGAGAGAGAGGTACTGACAAAGCTCTTGCAACAGCAATTACTTCGAGCTCAACAGCGCATGAAGCATCAGGCGGATAAACGTCGCTCGGAACGTTCTTTTGAGGTGGGTGATTTGGTATACTTGAAGCTTCAGCCATATATACAGACCTCGGTAGCTGCTCGGCATAACCAGAAGTTAGCATTTCGCTATTATGGCCCTTACCGTGTGCTTCAGAAGGTGGGCACTGTGGCTTACAAGCTTGAGCTTCCTCCCGAAAGCAAGATCCATCCGGTGGTGCATGTATCCCAGCTTAAGAAGCATATCCCTCCTGTCACACTGGTTCATGATGATCTAGTTTCCATCGATCAAGCATCAAACACCTACACTACTCCTGTGGCTGTGTTACAGCGGGCTCTTATCTCTCGTGGGAATGCAGTGGCTGTCCGTGAACTCATTCAATGGGATGACCTCTTCCAGAACAGAGCTACGTGGGAATCTGCATCGGAGATTCGTCGTCGTTTTCCTTCTACGCCGGCTTGGGGTCAAGACGTCGCTAAGGGAGGGGGAATGTCACAGATGTAGTCATACTCTGTATTCGTATTGTTTGGCTTTATACTTTGGGCTGGTTGGGTTTGGCCAAATGGGCCTTTGCGGATGTACGTCTGAGCATGTGAGTTTGGAAGAGTTGAGTCGCCGGCTAGCCATATAAAAGGGCTACGCCGACCCTGCTGAAGGGGGGAACGATTTTGATGTCTTGCTCCCTACTTCTTCTTCCTTCTTATTAGTTCTTCTGCCCCAAAACCCCCTTCTCGAGAGAAGAACTATCTGATATCATTGTAATCCGATCAAGATTGTTACCAGTTGGTATCTAACTACCTGATATCATTGTAATCCGATCAGGATTGTTACAAGTTGGTATCAGAGCCACCCGTAGCCACCCTGGCGCCAAGGAGGAAGACGAATCCCTTTGAGGAGGCGATGTCAAAGGCGATGGCAACGGTGGAGGCGCAGGGAGACGCTACGGCGATGATGCTTAAAGAACTTTGCGATCAGTTCAAGACTTTCCAGGAGTCTGTTGGGGAGATCAAGGTAAACCAAGAGCGCCTGCAAGAGCGCATGGAGGTGTTGGAGTCGAGGTCTAGCCCATCAAGACCTCCAAGTCCGACCATGACGATGGGGCCGCAAGATCTTCCGCCCGGTGCGATGCCGGGGGCGGCGGGATCATCGGCACCATCATTGGCGGGCAAACTGGCTCCAGGGTCTAAAGGCCACCGCGATGATCTTCATTACCGGGGAGGTGTTGGGGGAATCCTTCGGATCCCTCAACCAACCCCGGTCAAGGGTACGTTCCCATCCCAGTTTAATGCACTTCCAGTGTTTGATGAAAGGCTTGAGGGAAATCGGAGTCAGAGTATTGTGTCTGGGCGTGCGGGGTATAATCCGACACCAAAGATGGAGTTTCCGAAGTTTGACGGAGAGAATCCTAGATTGTGGCAGGAGCGGTGTGAGACATATTTTGAGGTCTTTGGTGTGCAGGATTGCTTGAAAACGCGTTTTGCGGCCCTGAATTTCACTGGGTCTGCGGCGCTCTGGCTTCAGAAAATAGAGGCGAGAGGTAGAGTAGAAGACTGGAGAGAGTTGTGTAATTTAGTTAACGATAAATTCACCAGGGATAAATACCAATATTATAGAAGGCAATTGAGAACACTTAAACAAACTGGATCTGTTTGTGAGTATACTGATAAGTTTGAGCAACTGAGATATCAACTGTGGCTATATAACCCAACTCTAGATGAAACATTTTTTGTTCATGAGTACTTAGAGGGCTTGCAAAGTAGCATCCGATCAGCTATTTGGCTTCACCGTCCTTCCGACGTGGATACTGCTAGTGCTCTGGCTTTGTTGCAGGAAGAGGAGCAAGAAGCTGGACAGAGGCGATATACTGCAAGGTCGGAGGCTAATGCTCAACGGGGCTTCAGTAAGAACACTCCTACCCATGAAAAAACGAAGTTCGGAGCCAAAGCAGAAGAGCCAAAACGTGGGGAAGAGTTAAAGAAAGTTGAAGGCAGTAAGGGGGATGGCAAGTTGGCGGCTCTGAAGGCTTACCGCAAGGCGCATGGACTTTGTTTCACTTGTGGCGAGGTATGGAGTCGCACTGGCCACAGTTGTCCAGAAAAAGTGTCTCTCCATGTCATTGAAGAGTTACTTGACGCTTTGCAAATTGAGTTGAGACAAGGAGAAGCTGACAATGATTCTGATGAAACACCGGAGGGAACTCTTATGATGTTAACTGGAACTCCGTGTGCAAGACCCCGCAGACGACGCACTTTACGACTGTCTGGACAAATTGGTAAACGAGCAGTCCTTATACTGGTTGATTCTGGAGCAGTAAATTCTTTTGTCAGCAAACAGTTGGTGGATCAATTGCAGCTTATGACTCGAAGCATTGAAGAAATCAAATATGTTGTGGCAGATGGTGGGTTCTTATGTTGTACTCAAGAGATTCCCTCTTTAGAGTGGTTTGTTCAGGGATATACTTTTACTCAGGAAGCGAAGGTGGTGCCCCTTGGAAGTTATGATATCATCCTCGGTGCTGATTGGCTTGAGGACCATAGCCCAATGTGGATTGATTGGCGCCGCAAAATTTTGAGAATTCAGTATAAAGATTCCGAAGTCAGTTTGTATGGTGTCAATGACAAAACGGTCTCCTGCATGGCTATTGAGACCCGTAAGTTGCAAGGACTGCTTACACGGCAAGCTGTTTCACATTTGGTCACAGTGCGTCCAGTCCTGGATGATTACCATTTTGCTGCAGTTGACAGTCTAGTACTTGAAGCTGTTCCTCACCAAATTCAGACAGTGGTCCAGTCCTTTGCAGAGCTATTTCAGGAACCTACGGGATTACCTCCACCTCGATCGCATGATCATCGGATTCCTTTGATGCAAGGTGCACAGCCTGTTAATGTCCGACCATACCGTTACTCACCCCAACAAAAAAATGAAATCGATCGCCAAGTGGAAGAGATGTTGCGATCGGGCATTATCAGGCATAGTAACAGCCCGTTCGCCTCTCCTGTTTTGCTTGTGAAGAAGAAAGATGGGACGTGGCGATTCTGTGTTGACTATAGACAGCTCAATCAAATCACCATTAAAGACAAGAACCCTTTACCAATTGTGGATGAGTTACTAGATGAGTTAGCAGGAGCTCAGTGGTTTACAAAACTGGACCTACGCTCTGGTTACCATCAAATCAGGGTAGCCAAGGATGATGAACACAAAACTGCGTTTAAGACGCACCAAGGCCTCTATGAGTTCCTTGTCATGCCATTTGGGCTAACAAATGCCCCTGCCACCTTTCAAAGCTGTATGAATCAGATCTTTGAACCACTTTTGCGCAAAGGTGTTTTGGTTTTTATGGATGATATTCTTCTTTATACTGTGTCTTTGGAAGCGCATGTTGATCTTCTGCAAAAGGTGCTTCGCTTGCTTCAGCAGAACCAGCTCGCGGTGAAACTATCCAAGTGTTCCTTTGCCCAGCAACAGTTGGAGTATCTGGGACATGTTATCGGACCTCAGGGAGTTTCTACAGCTAGTTCCAAGGTTCAGGCGGTTGATCAGTGGCCTGTTCCTCGCAATTTGAAAGAACTTCGGGGTTTTTTGGGACTCACGGGATATTATCGCAAATTTATTAAGCACTATGGACTCATTAGTAGACCTCTGACCGAGTTGCTGAAAAAGGGCGTGGCATTTCATTGGACCCCTGCAGTGAATGACGCATTTCTTACATTGAAGCAAGCACTGGTCAAAGCTCCTGTACTCATACTTCCTGACTTCTCTAAACCATTTGTGATTGAAACAGATGCCTGTCAGTATGGTATCGGTGCTGTTTTAATGCAAGATGGCCATCCAGTGGCATTCTTGAGTAAAGGGCTGTGTCAGAAAAACCAAGCGCTTTCAACGTACGAGAAAGAATGTTTAGCGATCATTCTGGCTGTGGAGAAGTGGCGGTCTTACCTTCAGCATGCTCCTTTCATTCTTCGCACTGATCAAAAGAGTCTTATGCATTTGGCCGAGCAGCGACTTCACACAGGAATCCAACACAAGGCTTTCCTCAAACTCATGGGTCTGAATTATACCATACATTACAAAAGGGCATTACTAATGCGGCTGCTGATGCGTTGTCACGACGGCATGAAGAGCAGGAATGTTCGGCAATTTCCTGCAGCACTCCAGCTTGGCTCGAGAATCTCCTAGAAGGCTACAATGACGATGCTGACACCAAACAGTTGCTCACCGAACTGAGTCTCCCTGGTGCAAGTCACCCCGACTTCCAGCTGAACAATGGAGTCATTCGGTATAAAGGCAGAGTATGGCTCGGCAATAATAGTTTGGCTCAGAATCACGTTATGCAAGCTCTGCACTCCAGCGGCATTGGGGTCATTCTGGCATTTCAGCAACTTACCATCGCATCAAAGGTCTTTTTGCTTGGCCCAACATGAAGAAGAGTATTACAGCTTTTGTTCAAGGCTGTGAGATTTGTCAGCAAGCGAAAGTCGAACATGTCAAGTTACCTGGCCTTCTCCAGCCTCTCCCGGTTCCTTCTCAGGCATGGACAGTGGTAAGCCTGGATTTCATTGAAGGGTTACCTTCTTCTAATCGCTACAATGCTATTTTAGTTGTTATTGACAAGTTTACGAAATATGGTCACTTCATTCCCCTGGCGCATCCTTTTACTGCCTTGCAAGTAGCACAAGAGTACCTCAATCATGTCTATAAACTTCATGGCATGCCGCAAATCCTCATCTCTGATAGAGATAAGATTTTTACCAGTAAGGTCTGGCAAGAACTCTTTAAGTTGACTGACACTGCTCTTAATATGAGTTCGGCTTATCATCCTCAGTCGGATGGTCAAACGGAGCGTTTAAATCAGTGTCTTGAGGGCTATCTCCGTTGTGCTGTCCATTCTAAACCTCACCAATGGGCGAAGTGGTTGCCACTTGCAGAATTCTGGTACAACACTAATCACCATTCAGCTTTGGGTAAAACTCCGTTTGAGGTCTTGTATGGACACCCACCTCGTCATTTCGGCATCTCAGACTTGAATGCATGCACAGCACCTGATTTAGAGGTTTGGCTTCGCGAGAGAGAGGTACTGACAAAGCTCTTGCAACAGCAATTACTTCGAGCTCAACAGCGCATGAAGCATCAGGTGGATAAACGTCGCTCGGAACGTTCTTTTGAGGTGGGTGATTTGGTATACTTGAAGCTTCAGCCATATATACAGACCTCGGTAGCTGCTCGGCATAACCAGAAGTTAGCATTTCGCTATTATGGCCCTTACCATGTGCTTCAGAAGGTGGGCACTGTGGCTTACAAGCTTGAGCTTCCTCCCGAAAGCAAGATCCATCCGGTGGTGCATGTATCCCAGCTTAAGAAGCATATCCCTCCTGTCACACCGGTTCATGATGATCTAGTTTCCATCGATCAAGCATCAAACACCTACACTACTCCTGTGGCTGTGTTACAGCGGGCTCTTATCTCTCGTGGGAATGCAGTGGCTGTCCGTGAACTCATTCAATGGGATGACCTCTTCCAGAACAGAGCTACGTGGGAATCTGCATCGGAGATTCGTCGTCGTTTTCCTTCTACGCCGGCTTGGGGTCAAGACGTCGCTAAGGGAGGGGGAATGTCACAGATGTAGTCATACTCTGTATTCGTATTGTTTGGCTTTATACTTTGGGCTGGTTGGGTTTGGCCAAATGGGCCTTTGCGGATGTACGTCTGAGCATGTGAGTTTGGAAGAGTTGAGTCGCCGGCTAGCCATATAAAAGGGCTACGCCGACCCTGCTGAAGGGGGGAACGATTTTGATGTCTTGCTCCCTACTTCTTCTTCCTTCTTATTAGTTCTTCTGCCCCAAAACCCCCTTCTCGAGAGAAGAACTATCTGATATCATTGTAATCCGATCAGGATTGTTACCAGTTGGTATCTAACTACCTGATATCATTGTAATCCGATCAGGATTGTTACAGTTTACTGCCTCTGCGCGCTGGGGCCAACAAGTCTGTCGCCTGAGGTAGAAGAAGACTAAAATCCAAAAGGCGCCTTCTGTTCTGTGAAAGCGTATTTCATTATTTCATATGAATTTCCAAATCGGGCAAAAATTCAATCTTAATTATCTTTCGCATTTGTAATCCAATTTCAGTGAGATAAATTCTATTATTCATCTAAAATCAAGAAGAATCTAAATATACAACAATATTTTTAGAAGAATTACTGTGTGAATTTTAGTAAATGAAATGCATGAGAAGAACTTTACGTTTTGAGGAATTAATAATTTTAACTTTAGGCAAAATAAAGGAAGGTGAATTTTTATGAAAACCCTGATACTGTTAATAGCTTAAAAATGTAAAGCAATAGTATTTAAGTAGAGATACTCCAGCAGCTTAATAGATCCTTAAGTAAAACAATGTCACCTGTATAGTTTAAAGTGAGAATATGCTTTAAGTACAAATAGGAAAATGGTATGACCAGAAGTTATAAAATGCAACTTTAGTTAAGTAAGTGACAGCATTGAACTCAAATGACTCTCTGGTTATTCATGCACCCTCTTGCACGTATAATCACACATATGCTAGTATACATATATGTAGGAAAATTCACATATATATATACACTCTAGCAATAAGAGTTGTTAATAATTAGAATCAGATTAAAATTATTGCTACATAATCGTTAATTAACCATGTTATGGCCATTAGCAAAATAGTAGCATGATAGCTCATAAAAGGGTAACAACACATTGAATAGGTCCTGAAACAGAAGAACCCATGTGTGCATAAATACTTAGAATCAAACTCAATTAGCATTCTCTTAATGAAAGGAAATGTAAATTATAGCAATAAGTAAATAGATAATCTATTGCAATCAGAGCTAAAATAATGCCAAACCAGCTTTGAAACAATCCTAGGTTGGTATTATGTCAATGCCTGAAAATAGAACAAAGATCATGTAAAATGTAGTTGCAAACGTAAAATGAAGTTAGCCGATTTAGTGTTATACATTGTGGTCATTTAGTCTATTTCAACAATAGATAAAATAACCCATCCAAATACTAAAATCAGTAAAATCAGTTTAGTAACATTGTACCAAGTTTACACTACCATGATCTATAAAAAGAACCTTATTCCATTAAGGTTTGCATGTTAATATTGTTAGCCCAAAACCCTTAAGTGCTAACCTGTTATTTCCCCTTTTGGCCGATTCCGAATGACGTCAACTTAACAATGCCACTTAAGCATTTTAAGCAATGAATATAATGTATCAGCCAAAGCCTAAAATTTATGGAATCAGCTTAAGATTGTTATACAAAGTATAAATCATCTTATTGTGAAGAAATAACCATAATTCATCATGTTTTGCATATTACTCTTAATAGCTGAACAACCTTAAGTAATCACATTACTTTAGACTTTAATGCGAATGAATAACTTTAGGTAATAATGAAGAAACCTGTAGTTAAGTTATTTGTATCACCAGAACCTTCTCAATCATCATGGAAATGATTTTAGTAGCCTAAATTAGAAGGTCTAACCCGTGTAAAGCAAATGCTAAGCAAAATCAATTAAAGATAAAGAACAAATCACTCATTCTCTAATATGATCATTTAAGCATTTTCTTTAACTCGCAAAGCAACTCATCTGAATCCCAATTCAATGAAGAACAACTTAGAAATGATCTTCAAGGTATAATCTACAGCAATCTAAGGAAATACTCTTACTTTATCTTGCTTTGGCTCTAACTCCTCCTAAAGCAAAACACATAAGTAATAAGGTTCCAGAATGCATGCTGAGAACAGTAAGATTAATATACCTTGCAGCTAACGATTAACTCTATTAATCCAAACAATCTTTGCATCTTGAATTCGTAAAATAAGATTAATAATTTCATAAAGAGCAATCCCTGTTCTTGTAAAGAGTTTATTTGTTTTGCTATCTATTTCCTTTCGCTCTTATTGAAGTTAGTGTTTTTGCTATTTTCCGCTTTATCGATTTAGTAGACCCGACGTCCCTAGCCGTCTTAAATGCGTCGTCACCGCGATCCTCGTCTTCGCCAGTAAGCCATAATTAAGCAAGGCAAGCTTCCTTTGGTCATATTGATCCTACTATTTTATATGCCTTTTGTGCATCAAATTGTTTTATGCATGCGATTACTTTATGTAAATTGCTATTTTGTGGATTGGTAGTTATACCTGTTGACTTGTGATCCTCCTTTGATGATTATGGAAATGTGAACCTTGATAACCATAGATTGAGGATAGGCATTACTTAATGTCATCATGGGTATATGCGTTTATTTTATTCATGCTTAGCCATGCTTTAGAATCAAAATAGCCGATGATCAATTCAATAATTGTTTCACGAAAACATTGAAAATGGCATGTTGGTTGTGGGTAATTTTGATTAAAAACCCAAAATGAAACTATACTTTGATGCGGGCGATTATTGGCAATAGCCGGTTGTGCAGAAAGGAATTGCACGTAGTGTAGGGTGAAGTGTCGCCCGTGTCACAATTAAGGACCGAGCAATGGGACGCTATTGATCCGAGATTTCCGTGCAACCACAAGGGTGAGGACGGGTTAGCCATAGTTTGTTATGTATTTAGACTTGGCTTTGATCATTGGTAGGCGGGAGCTTGCACAGGATTCCCGTTTGGTCTGCCTGACGGGGTTTCTACTTGCTAATGCAACGGTGTACGCCCTGCCGTGTTTAGAAACGTTGTGTTGGTGTGTGAAAGTGGATCCACGGCTTGGGTGTGTGTTTCTAGTTCTACGGCGGGGGATAACGTCCCGAGCTGGGTCAAAGCCATGTCTAAGTATTGTAACGACTATGTATGATCGCCTGGCAGGCACACTGTTCTATTGGAGGCGTGTGTCGAAATGTTCTCGCAAAAAGGTGGATCATTCCTTGTGGGTAAAGTTGTACACCTCTGTAGAGTTTAAATCTAATTAATTAGCAGCTGCCATGCGTCATGAGCACTCGGTGAAGTCATTCCAATGTTAGCTTTGATTTTCAAAAGGTTTATTTTTACAAGTTAGCTTACCCTACGATGACCCAATGCTATACCTGTGTGGGCAAGTATTGAATCATTTGTTGTGCCTCTGTGGACAAAGAATCGATATATGCCATGCGATGGCAATGATCGATTCATTGCTCACGCCATGGAGGACGATGAGTGTTATTATGCTTTACTTATTTGTTATCAATCAAATGCGCTGATAAATTCCGCTTTGCAAATAACTTGATTTACAAATGAAATTCGCTTTATGCAAATTAACTGTAGTAGCCTTTCCTTTGAAATGGCCTGCACGTATTGTAGGTTTTGCTCAAGTCTTGCTGAGTACGCAACGTACTCACCCTTGCCTAATTATATGTAGGTGGATGAGTTAGCGAAGCTTCGGAGTTCTTTCGTCGCAGGTTGCGGGTTTTCTTCGGCGCGTTCTATCTGGAGTTTATGCCTGGTCAGTTGCCTGCGGGTCGGTTGGGCAAACTACGGGTTATTGCTTCTTTGCTGCTTTATTCTCTGAGTTGTAATATTTATTTATGTAATTATTCATTTCCGCTAATTAATATGTTGTATGGTTGTGATTCCATTTGTTGAAACGTGCGTGCTAGCTACTGATCCAGGGAATAGCACAACAAGCACATTAGATTTCCATTTTTGGCATCCGTGCTAAAAATGGGGGTCGCAAAAGTTGGTATCAGAGCTATATCGACCGTGAGGATAAACCTTAGATAGAATGGTCGTTAGCAATAGAATAGGCAAATTCAAAAGTTTATTTCCAAAAGCTACTGTATTTGAAAAATGTAGACCTTGCTATTCTTTCCCATTCTTAAGATTCTACTCTTGCCCCTGTCTTCCATTTGTTTTGTAAACGAATACCTCTTTCCTTAAAAAGAAATTCTTGCCACTGGGTTATCTTTGCTGTTGCTTCTGAAGATGTTTGAGACATGTTGCTGTCGTCCTTCATGTCAACCAATGAAGACTGCAATGTCTACGCCAACCATTTCAAGAAAACATGCAACACTTCGCTAACCTCGACAAAGCAGATGTAGAGCTCGAAGATTCTGTTTCATGAAGAGACAATGACACCCACCAGTAAAAGGGTAGAAGATTAGAATGTAGTAGGATCAAACTTAAGATGAGAACCCATACGCGTAGCATATTATTCCGCTCTGGTTATATAAAGCATTTTTGCTATTTTGTGTTTCTGTCTTGCTGTTGTAAGTTGGTTTTTATTTTCTGTTTGTCAGGACTGATTTAGGTGTAACTTGACCACTATGGTTAAAGTTTCACAATGAGTTGTCCTTATGCATGATTATGAGAAATCTCAAACCATAGGATGAATAAGAAATCAGGAAATAGCTCATCTCATCTTTTTATAAAGCTTTATACAAACCTGTCCCTTCTTCTGTATAAATTTTCACCTGTGTAACCATTAGGGTCATTAACCTTTCTCAAACTAAAACCTTATCAAGAGTAGTAATATAGTCTTTATTGCTACTTTAGCTTTACAGAAACCGCACCACCCATATATGAATCAAGTTTAAGATCTCACCATACTAGTAAATACCAAACTAACTTAAGTCACTTTAGGCTAAATGAAACCTAAATTTTCCTGATAATAACTTCTAACCATGGCTCAAAACTCACTTCATTGCTTTGCCTAAATTATATATCATGAAAATGAGTTGGAACCAGAATAGTTATAATCTTCTGAGCAGAAGCATTCGAATGGAGGTTAAAACGAAAATTGGAAAAGAAAATCAGAAGCTCTATTTTCTAAAAGAAAGGTAGAAAGATTAGCATCAGTTATACATATACTCATCTTCTCCCTACAGAATTTTTCTCCACCTCTAAGTTATTCTTTCTAGAAGAACTTCTCTCCCTATTCTTTTGCGAAATAAAAACCATCAACAGATTCTTTTGAAAGTGATTCTGGTAGCGAATCAGCAACATCGTGACCTCTACATCAACAACTTGAAGAAAATAGAAGTGACAAGCATCTCAACCTCTCCGACTCCATAGAAGCAGCGAAGCATCACAACCTCCCCGACTTCGTCGAAACCTGGGAATACCAACTTCCACAAGTGGTGCGAAGATTAAAAGGAACTCGTCGCTGAATAGTTTACTTTGGAACATAGCGGTATACGAGTTACACATTATTCTAGCTATATAGTAAACCTTTATACATAAATACATATGGCCAGCAGAAAAAAAACATAGATACCATTCCTATGTACTAAGTTAAATATATGTATAGTGTTTCTGTGTTGTTGAAATTCTGTTGCAAATCTCTTGTGTTGCTTTCGGGTTGCTCTCGTGAATGTTAAACCAGTAGGTTGAAATTTGCGATGTGTTAACCCTGCTTAATAAGAAAATTTTAAATTAAAAAGATTTTAAAGAACGAAATGTTGCCTTATAAACCAAACTAGAAACTACTTAATCTGCATAGAAACCACAACTAGAGTTAATTGGAAAGAATCAAATATTACTTCGTAATATAGATGACCCTTATCTAACCATCCTTCTCCGATTCCAACATCTTGTCAAGCGTGGTTGCAAAATGACTCTAATCCAATAGAATTCTGTCTAAATAGTTGTACTCTAATAAATATGGTTGCAGGATGCCTGTGACACAATACAATTCCTTAATACCTCTACTAAAAGTAATGAGTAATAAAGATTTTAGCCTTTGAAATTGACCTTCAGTTCTCCCCAAATCATCTTGGCCGAAATGCACCCTTTCACTCATCTCAAGTAATCCAACACATTCTGTATCTCTCTTTAAATAACTTAATCTTGCTAATGATACTCGGTATAAACTGCTAACATTCCTTATCTACTTCGTGAAACTACGCAAGACACTCACTGCCAAGGAATCATAATCCTATCCAGGTCCAACCGAATCTTCTGTGTTTAGCTGAAGCACTTCCTTGTCAACCTCATATGTGCATAACTTTTGCATTTTTAAACCAAATTAAGTGAAACAAAGTTCTAAAATCTAGTTCTTCCGTAATACGCAAAAATATTTTGAAAAACAGTATTGGATGAATTTGAAATTCAAATTTGAGTAAAAGGTTTAAAGATGTGCTACATATTAAAATGTTGCAAACAAACTCAAAATTTAATGAAACTAATTTTGTTTGAATCCTTATGCTACCAGAAACTCAAGTATATATAAGAATGTTTATATTTCACCTTTGTTGGATCGTTTTATACCAAAGGTTATTTTCAATCCAATAAATACTCAAAAATGAATAAATTGTGCAAGGGGAATCTGAAATAAATGAAATTGATTTATAAACATTTATATGGCAGTAGGCTACCACATTATGTTGAAATGACTAAAGTAGGAGCTTGAATTAGATTTGTTCTCATGAATAGTAAATAGTTCGCATGGAAAAGATGTATGTATATATGTAGGTGACTAGTACATAACTAAAGTTCATAAATAAGTAAAAAGGTAAGAGAAGGGCTCCTTAGGACCATGTTATCTGCTACAACAAAAATAACCATAATGCATTGTAGTCTGTGCTTAAATTCTTAAGCAATATATGCCTCCATGTTATATGTACCTAAAGAATTGAGTATGATCAACCAGGTGTGTAGAAATTGTCACAAGTAAGTGCTAAGGCATGAATAACTAGTTCCTGAATGCCTTGCATGATCAGACCATGTAATATAGTAAGAATCACTATTATAAGGTTATGATTAACACTTAACCACGTAGCTGAAGCATCAATACTTGTGTTATTTAAATAGTCATAACTTTCATAAACTAAGTTCAAATTTGAAAAGACCAAATCCTATAACTTTGATGAATAATATCTTTGCTGGTTAGGCAAAAATACTTCATACTAATACAAAGTTGAGCTAAGTATACGTTAGGCCCTAATGAACATTTATATGAAAAGCATCTTGGATAAAAGCCAAATATCACAAAAACCACTTTAAAATACTCTTAAGATTATCCCCTACTTATGCCAGAAAAATGAGTCAATTGTCATATATAGTGTAGTCGCAAGTTGAGATTTAATACGACCCAAAATAGTGTTACGCGATTAGTCTCTGAAGTCTTTTTGTCCACCCGTAGAATACCTCGTCTAAGTGTAAATTCCATGTAGAATAGCTCAAAAACGATGTTTAGGATATGTACTTAAATTTTCTAAGAAAATATTCTATTTATAGCTCTTGGGTCATGTAGTTTCTGTTGCGCAAAACCCTTAAACGATAAGAGTTCCCGTACATCTTTTGGCCGATTTCTTATAGCGTAAACTTTAGCATCCTATAAGCCTTTTCAGCAACAGGTTTAATACCTCAACCAAACACTAAAAATTATACAATGAGTTTAGAAACATTATTCAATGTATATGCAACCTTGTTCTAAAGAAATAACGTTATTCCATAGTGTTTATCATAAAAATCTTAGTAGTTGAAAAACCTTAAAAATCATAATTATAAGCTTTAGTTTATGAACAAACGAACTCAGTATGAATAAAGAAATCCATGATTAAGACGTTTATATCGCCAGAGTCTTCTTAAAAACTGCTAATGTATAATCAATAACCGGTTTTAGCAGGATTAACATTTTCGAGGTTGCTTTTCGTGCGAAATCAACTGCAGATTAAACACTAATCATCACTATTCATTTATGCAGTTCAACCAAGTGATTAATGTTTTAACTTTACTAATCTAACTAATGTTTGCATCTTGTATTCGGGTTATATGTATAAAATTCATAAATCAAGGTTGGATAATCTTCATAAGAGAGCCATGCCTTGCCCAACCTAAAAGTTATTAATAAATAGATGTTTAATCAACTGAAACGAAAAATGTTGAAATCATCTAATCCAACCCAAAATATCAATCCAGTCATTCATGACGTCTATCTACAACGTTGATTCGCGAAAGAAGCTTATGATGATCTGCCATATGTAGTACTAGGTGCAATACTTATGTGATTGAACTCTGCCAGGATTCAAGTTAGTTCCATGATCTACTCTTTGGTCCTAGTCACTTCCTAATTACCTGTCCTATAATATTGGCAAACACCCTTTCTGTTGTTTCGAATAAAATGGACAATGCCACTTGCATCAATGGAGAAGAACATCGGATATTTTGCAACACCTACCCGAGAAGAGTTTTAATTCACCTCGTCAAGAAGACATCAATAATTTCCAAGCCATCGCAAAGACTTAGAAAACATCAAGTGCCTAAAGCAACCCCTGCTTCGGCATCAGGCCTTGAACATAAGACATCTTCTGATGTGATTGTACCTGACTCTCAATATGGTGTTGGGTACGTTCCTTGTATACTCAATTCCTGCGATCAACCTTCTTGACTTTGTATACTTCATTTCTTCATAATTGCCAAATCCAAAGGAAATCAAAACCCTTTGTCTATCAAAGTGATCAAATGAATCAAATCATCAGAATCACCTATTAATTTTTCTACCTCAATCCAACCCTTGGATTTATCTCTACCCTGTTCTCAAACTAAAGTTAACCTAGAGTGACATCTGTTCTCAGTTAATTTCATCACTACTATCGAACTATGCAAATCAGCTATTATATCCAAATGTCCTTGTTAATGTTAACGCTCGATTCTTCCCAAATGAATCTAATGGCAATGCAATCTTTCTTTTGCCTCAAGGATTCTAAATATACCCCATGCCGCTCTCTAAATTGAATTATCCTTATAAACAGTACTAATTATTCAACCAAAAGAAATATATAGAAAGTATTAGAAATTTTCATCTGCTTACCTAAAACTTAAATAGAACCCTTCTCTATTTCTCGCACGTCAACTTGGAATCGCAAGACGAAGATCCAGTACAGCAATTGCAATGGAGTCGAAGTATCAACAAGAATGACAAAGCTGTCTCCGAAAAAGAATTTCTAAATCTATCTCGTCCTCGATAGTTACAAAGTTCGCGGTATTCAACGTTTCCAAATTCGAAATAACTTGGCGCCACAATATATTAGGCTAAATTGTATGTTGAAGATGAATGAAAAAAAACATATGAATTAGAGTTGCCGTCTCACCTATCCAGTGTTCATCATATCTTCTAGGTATTACAATTAAGGAAATGTCCTTGTCTTTCTTCTAAACTCACCTAACTAGATGAAATCAATCTACAATCTGATTTAACTCATCGGAAGCATCTGATTAAAATCTTAAGAGAAGCTGGACACCACACTCGTAATAAATCCCACAAGACAATCAGGATCCAATGCAGCAATCATTCGGAAGAAGAAACAGCGTGGGAGCGTGAAGACCGCCTCAAAGAAGAATATCCCGATTTCTTTTCTTAGACCCGTCAAATCTCGGGGTCGAGATTTCTGTAAGGGGGGTAGATCTGTAACATCCTGAAAATTCAATAAAGTGAAAATAAATATTTTTAATTTGAAAATAAATGTTTTTGAGTTTTCTTGGCATTGTTGGTTCTTATTTGAACTTTATTGGATTTTTGTGTTGTATGGAAATCCAACAAATAGAATTAGTAAATGGAAAATGATAAAAGCAAAAAGAGAGAAAAATTACCATAGAATCTGATCAATCAATTAAATCATTTTAGCCAGCAATTAAAATTTTATGCATGAGAAATGAAGAGATAAAATGAAAAGACAACTTTTAAATCAAAACAATGCATTGTCAGAATTCACATAAAATAACGGAATCACAAATGGAGCTGAAAACTTTATGAAAACATTCTGAGATCAAATACTTTTGAAAAACAAAATTTGAAAACTAATATACTTCAATTGATCTCGAAGAAAAATCAAAATCCGAAAATAAACTTCGATCACTCACCGACGCGTGGGCCATTCGTTCCTTTTCCGTTCCGTTGGCACATTTGAGAATTCCTGTCTCGACAATGGTCCCCGCCAGTGCCCTTCTCCCCAACACCGTTCGCTCCATTGAAGAATTCTCTAGAAGCCGCTCGTTCCACTCGAGGCGAGGTCTCCGGCTCGAGCGCCAAGCCGGCGATCACCGCCACGAAGCCCACTCAATTGCTGCAATCCTCGCTATAAACCGCACCCCAGGTCCGCAATGAGGCTCTTTCTCATTCCTCTACTTCCTCTTCACCTCCTCACCGAGACACCAAGAACTCCTCCCATTTCCGCCATGAACCGAGGCTCTGAACTCGAAAAGTAACCGAAATCTGAGCAATAGAGCCAACCCTTCTCCAATCCTTTGGGCTAGAGCATCACCAGCACAACTGATCAAAACCCTCAAGAAGATTTGGTCCCTCCATGCGAAATTGGGCTGCTCCCATGCGCCTCTTCTTCCCCAGTCCGGCCGTAGTATGAGCTCCCGCCTTCTCCCTTCAGTGAATCTCAAAACGGAACCCCTCGCCCCATCAAGCTTTTAGTGCCACCGATTTCACCTCTAACGCTGTTGCTTGCTTCCTCCACCTCCGCCATTTCATGCCACTGCTGCTCACTCCGGCCACAGACTACCGCCTCCTCCGTACGAATCGACACCTTCCCGAGTGCGTCTCGCGGCTGATTCTCCAGAGCCCTCGATTCACGGATCACCACCGGAGTGCCTTCACGGCCAGCCCTAGATGCTCCTCTGCATCGCCTCTGCTGGGCCAACAAGTCTGTCACCGAGGTAGAAGAAGACTAAAATCCAAAAGGCGCTTTCTGTTCTGTGAAAGCGTATTTCATTATTTCATATGAATTTCCAAATCGGGCAAAAATTCAATCTTAATTATCTTTCGTGATTTGTAATCCAATTTCAGTGAGATAAATTCTATTATTCATCTAAAATCAAGAAGAATCTAAATATACAACAATATTTTTAGAAGAATTACTGTGTGAATTTTAGTAAATGAAATGCATGAGAAGAACTTTACGTTTTGAGGAATTAATAATTTTAACTTTAGGCAAAATAAAGGAAGGTGAATTTTATGAAAACCCCGATATGTTAATAGCTTAAAAATGTAAAGCAATAGTATTTAAGTAGAGATACTCCAGCAGCTTAATAGATCCTTAAGTAAAACAATGTCACCTGTATAGTTTAAAGTGAGAATATGCTTTAAGTACAAATAGGAAAATGGTATGACCAGAAGTTATAAAATGCAACTTTAGTTAAGTAAGTGACAGCATTGAACTCAAATGACTCTCTGGTTATTCATGCACCCTCTTGCACGTATAATCACACATATGCTAGTATACATATATGTAGGAAAATTCACATATATATATACACTCTAGCAATAAGAGTTGTTAATAATTAGAATCGATAAAATTATTGCTACATAATCGTTAATTAACCATGTTATGGCCATTAGCAAAATAGTAGCATGATAGCTCATAAAAGGGTAACAACACATTGAATAGGTCCCTGAAACAGAAGAACCCATGTGTGCATAAATACTTAGAATCAAACTCAATTAGCATTCTCTTAATGAAAGGAAATGTAAATTATAGCAATAAGTAAATAGATAATCTATTGCAATCAGAGCTAAAATAATGCCAAACCAGCTTTGAAACAATCCTAGGTTGGTATTATGTCAATGCCTGAAAAATAGAACAAAGATCATGTAAAATGTAGTTGCAAACGTAAAATGAAGTTAGCCGATTTAGTGTTATACATTGTGGTCATTTAGTCTATTTCAACAATAGATAAAATAACCCATCCAAATACTAAAATCAGTAAAATCAGTTTAGTAACATTGTACCAAGTTTACACTACCATGATCTATAAAAGAACCTTATTCCATTAAGGTTTGCATGTTAATATTGTTAGCCAAAAACCCTTAAGTGCTAACCTGTTATTTCCCCATTTGGCCGATTCCGAATGACGTCAACTTAACAATGCCACTTAAGCATTTTAAGCAATGAATATAATGTATCAGCCAAAGCCTAAAATTTATGGAATCAGCTTAAGATTGTTATACAAAGTATAAATCATCTTATTGTGAAGAAATAACCATAATTCATCATGTTTTGCATATTACTCTTAATAGCTGAACAACCTTAAGTAATCACATTACTTTAGACTTTAATGCTAATGAATAAACTTTAGGTAATAATGAAGAAACCTGTAGTTAAGTTATTTGTATCACCGTAACCTTCTCAATCATCATGGAAATGATTTTAGTAGCCTAAATTAGAAGGTCTAACCTGTAAAGCAAATGCTAAGCAAAATCAATTAAAGATAAAGAACAAATCACTCATTCTCTAATATGATCATTTAAGCATTTTCTTTAACTCATAAAGCAACTCATCTGAATCCCAATTCAATGAAGAACAACTTAGAAATGATCTTCAAGGTATAATCTACAGCAATCTAAGGAAATACTCTTACTTTATCTTGCTTTGGCTCTAACTCCTCCTAAAGCAAAACACATAAGTAATAAGGTTCCGAATGCATGCTGAGAACAGTAAGATTAATATACCTTGCAGCTAACGATTAACTCTATTAATCCAAACAATCTTTGCATCTTGAATTCAGAAAATAAGATTAATAATTTCATAAAGAGCAATCCCTGTTCTTGTAAAGAGTTTATTTGTTTTGCTATCTATTTCCTTTCGCTCTTATTGAAGTTAGTGTTTTGCTATTTTCCATTAATCGACGAGTAGACCCGACGTCCCTAGCTTCGTCTTCGCTGCCGTCACCGCGATCCTCGTCTTCGCCAGTAAGCCATAATTAAGCAAGGCAAGCTTCCTTTGGTCATATTGATCCTACTATTTTATATGCCTTTTGTGCATCAAATTGTTTTATGCATGCGATTACTTTATGTAAATTGCTATTTTGTGGATTGGTAGTTATACTGTTGACTTGTGATCCTCCTTTGATGATTATGGAAATGTGAACCTTGATAACCATAGATTGAGGATAGGCATTACTTAATGTCATCATGGGTATATGCGTTTATTTTATTCATGCTTAGCCATGCTTTAGAATCAAAATAGCTGATGATCAATTCAATAATTGTTTCCTGAAAACATTGAAAATGGCACTGTTGGTTGTGGGTAATTTTGATTAAAAACCCAAAATGAAACTATACTTTGATGCGGCGATTATTGGCAATAGCGGTTGTGCGAAAGGAATTGCACGTAGTGTAGGGTGAAGTGTCGCCTGTCACAATTAAGGACCGAGCAATGGGACGCTTTTGATCCGAGATTTCCGTGCAACCACAAGGGTGAGGACGGGTTAGCCATAGTTTGTTATGTATTTAGACTTGGCTTTGATCATTGGTAGGCGGAGCTTGCACAGATTCCCGCTTGGTCCGCTTTGACGGGTTTCTACTTGCTAATGCAACGGTGTACGCCGTGTTTAGAAACGTTGTGTTGGTGTGTGAAAGTGGATCCACGGCTTGGGTGTGTGTTTCTAGTTCTACGGTGGGGATAACGTCCCGGCTGGGTCAAAGCCATGTCTAAGTATTGTAACGACTATGTATGATCGCTTTGGCGCAGCACAATCGTTCTATTGAGGCGTGTGTCGAAATGTTCTCCCAAAAGGTGGATCATTCCTTGTGGGTAAAGTTGTACACCTCTCGCAGAGTTTAAATCTAATTAATTAGCCACGCCATGGTCATGAGCACTCGGTGAAGTCATTCCAATGTTAGCTTTGATTTTCAAAAGGTTTATTTTTACAAGTTAGCTTACCCCACGATGACCCAATGCTATACCTGTGTGGGCAAGTATTGGAATCAATTTGTTGTTCCTGTGGACAAAGAATCGGATATATGCCATGCGATGGCAATGATCGATTCGTTGCTCACGCCATGGAGGACGATGAGTGTTATTATGCTTTACTTATTTGTTATCAATCAAATGCGCTGATAAATTCCGTTTGCAAATAACTTGATTTACAAATGAAATTCGATTTATGCAAATTAACTGTAGTAGCCTTTCCTTTGAAATGGCCTGCACGTATTGTAGGTTTTGCTCAAGTCTTGCTGAGTACGCATCGTACTCACCCTTGCCTAATTATATGTAGGTGGATGAGTTAGCAAAGCTTCGGAGTTGTTCTTCGCAGGTTGCGGGTTTTTCTTCGGCGTGTTCTATCTGGAGTTTATGCCTGGTCAGTTGCCTGCGGGATCGGTTGGGCAAACTACAGGATATTGCTTCTTTGCTGCGGTATTCTCTGAGTTGTAATATTTATTTATGTAATTATTCGTTTCCGCTAATTAATATGTTGTATGGTTGTGATTCCATTTGTTGAAACGTGCGTGCTAGCTACTGATCCAGGGAATAGCACAGCAAGCACATTAGATTTCCATTTTTGGCATCCGTGCTAAAAATGGGGGTCGCTACAGTTTTGCAGAACTGAATTTAGATAGAGCCGAAGAGTGACTCACAACTTGGTCTTTGGCCTCCTCTTCTCCGCGAGCTTGGTATCTGAAGGTGTCGAGCACATAGCAACCTCGGTATATCGCTCTTCTCAGCATGTTCAGCTGTTGAAGCATCCCTTTGTTTGTGATGTGCCGCCCCGCAGCCTCGTCGACGATGACCTGCGCCCGGAGTAGAATCCTTTCTAGCCTATCCTGCATGGCCAGCGCCGGTGGCTTGGAGAATCTATCGATCAAGAAACTCATGGATCTACTGGTGAGTTCACCCAGGACTGCAGAAAGGAAAATCTCCATCTGGGGATTCTCTCCTGGGGTGAACGAAACTAGATTAAGAGAGATGTGGAGTTTGATGTCTCAACTCTATTTATGCTACGTTTCTGGTCACTGCAGATTAAGAGAGCCATTACAGGTCTTAATGCCAAATGTTTCGTTTGAGCCATTACACGGTTCGGTTGAGCCATTACACGGTTCGGTGACGCCTAAGTCAATTTATTCCACGCACACGATATTTGATTGACCTGTGGCACTCCTTTCTCCTATAACTTTTTTTTTTTGATAACGGAAGCTTTTTATTTGAATTTTGACCTGTGGCACTCCTTTCTCCTATAACTTATATTGGTCTCATTAAGAATTTTTTTCTATCTTTGTTCAATTATAGTAACATTTACTGTCACGTGTTTTTGTGTAGCAAAACACGGCCATCTTCGACTCTTAGTCTGGATTCACCGAAAAGGTTTAGTCCGCAAAATTCAACCTCGTGAAAAATGGTCAAAAAGAGGTTAGAAAATTTTGAAATTTTTTGTGAATGGTAGTGACACATCACTATTGTTCCCTTAGAAATTTCAAATGATGATCAAGGTAGAGGAAGTTTTAAAAATTTTGACACTATTACTATCTCATTTATGTTCCTTCTGTTTTTCTTTTTTCAAACAAAACAAAGGAAGTTCAATTATTTTAGAATGTTTTTTTATGATCCTAGACTACTAAAGATGCTACCATAAATTTTTAAATTATGATCAAGCTTTTACATTTTTTAAAATATTTGACGGTGCTTCTATTATTTTTATAAAACTAGCAGGATAACCCGCACATTTGCGCGGCTAGATTTTTTAAAAGTTTATAGTATCAAATGATATAACTTATATGCTTGAGAATATATTAATGTATTTCATAGACTTTTTAGATTTTTAAGATACCATAAACATTAGAAATGACAATAGAAGTTTGAAGAAAAATTCAACTTAAGGGATGTAATTAAAGTAAAAGCTTTGATGGAAAAAATTATTAAGAATAATAAGTTGTGAGGGGTTCTTACAAACGTAGCAACTCTTCATCTTGCATAGATCGTATAGCTATATACCCCTGTTATTTATACATTAGTAACTCTTTTTCAAAATATATGCAGCACGTGTACCTTTATTTAATCTCAAGTAATATGTTGATTATTTTATATGATATTAGAGTACATTGCTCATGTATACACTGATACATCATGGGATGATTTACTTTGAACGTATCTTTCTCACACGTTGGCTACCTCGCAAAACCGTATATTTTATATCTCTTATTGGTCATTCCACAACTTTTCTGCTTCAACCGCTAATAGCAAGCCCAATTTTTTTATCAATCCCTCTCAACTGCTACCCTTTTAATGTAATACTCTATTGTATAATTATTTTTTATTTCTTTCTAATTATTACTTAATGTTGAACGTTATGACATCAACATGCAACGCATACATGTACAATTATTGCTTATCCCTACCGGGGACATCCGTCATGCTCTCACCCGTGGCCCCAAGCCTATTATGATCTCACTAATGGCACTAAGCCTATTCTATAGAGTAGTGCCATCTCTACTATGAGTTTTTTGCAACATGTTTTGATTCAAACGAATTCATGTATTCATATACACATACAGCTATTATACATGTTTGATTTACGCCAAGTCCATATCGGTCCCTTCTCTTATTCAACGTTAGCCAACTCAATGATGTTGCTTTCTCACTAACGTGGTAATCTCCCATCTTCTATGATGCTAGAATGTTTGTTTTAGTCATTATCTAACAATATGAAGAATTTTCTCACCATCATGTGTGATGTCATGTCCCTCAATAGCGATGGGACGTATCTAGCCACCTAATGGATATATATATCCTCTGTAGCTCGTATTCCATGCAAAGTTTCATCTCCTCTCTAGTAGGGCCTTCCCATCATTAAGCTTCATTTGCTACTAATTTCTTCAACAATGCAGACGCTCGCCACTTGTCATCGTGGCTTTTGGCTCATTTGACTTTTGACTTTCTCTTTTTATTTTATTTTTATTCTAAATTTTAGTTATTTTTTATTGAATTCATAAAGAAATCCAAAGCTAATGTTTCTTCAACTTTTATGCCTGTTATATTTATTTAGGATTTTGTTTAGAAATTCATCTAGAAATTGAATTGGAATACTTGTGCAAAACAAATTAGCATTTTTTGTTTGTTTGTATTCCAAATTATATTTACGTATTGTTGGATCATACATGATATAATTTTTTAATATAATTTTAGGTTAGAATCGTATACAAATCCAATTGGTATTTTTATTTTATTTTCATTGTAAATTTAAGCTATTTAGGATTTTACTTTAGAGTTCACATGGAAATTAAATTACTAATTTTATTTTATTTTTTATTCTAAATTTTAGTTTTAGATGGGTATTCATATAGAAATGCAATTACTAATTTTCAATTAATTTTTGTTTTTAATTTTATTTTTATTTTGATGTTCATATGGAAATCAAGTAGCTGCTTTTATTTTATTTTTATAGGAATTTTGTTTTTTATTGTACTTGACGTGGGATCTTTCTTTTAATCCTATGAATTTTAGTTTTTTATGTTGGAATTAGTATACAAATCCAACTACAAATTTTATTCTAAATTTTAGTTTTATTTTGATGTTTGTATAGAAATGAGACTATTTTATTCTGAATTTTATAAAATTTTTATTCTGAATTTCAATTTTATTTTGATGTTCGTATGGAAATTAGATTATTAATTATCATTTATTTTTTTTCCAAATTTTTTATTGTACTTGGACTCTTTCTTTTAATTGTATGGAAATCAAATTTATGATTTTATTTTATTTTTATTCTGAATTTCAATTATTTTTGTATTGTACATGACACAAACTTTTTCTTTTAATCTAGACCATTATAATCTGAACCTACCATGATCAACAATGTAGATATTTCTTTTTCCTCTGATTAATATGGGCATTGATTTTATTTTATTTTTATTCTGAATTTCAGTTATTTTTGTATTGTACATAATACAAACTCTTGTATTGTATATGAACTCTCTTTCTTTGAATCTAGGCTGTTATAATCTGAACCTACCTTGATCTACAGTGTAGATATTTCTTTTTTCCTCCGATTAATATGGGAATTGATTTTATTTTATTTTTATTCCGAATTTCAGTTATTTTTGTATTTTACATGACACAAACTCTTGTATTGTACATGAACTCTTTCTTTGAATCTAGGCTGTTATAATCTGAACCCACCATGATCAACGGTGTAGATCTTTCTTTTTTCCTTCAATTAATGTGAAAATTTCTAGCCTTGAGAGCGAACGTGGTGGCTTCCTTTGCCTCTATTTTAATATTATAATAGATGTCTCAAAAATTCAGTTGGTTCCAAATATTTTCGTGGAAGATGACATTCTCTTAAGCAAAATGGAGGATGTGATGGCTACCTCTAAAATCTCTCCACTATATATAATAGTATAGATTGGTTTTCGTAGCACTGAAAAAATCAACGCTTTGGCTAAATACCACCGTATTGACCTAGTTCAGTTTATTTACCTCCGACCGATGCTTGGAATGGGTTATGCGGAATGTGATGTCTCTAAAGCCCAATTTATGCTCTGCTTCTGGTCATTGCTGGTTAGAAAAGTCAAGCCTCATGGTTAAAACTCAGACACACAGAGAGAGAGGAATTACCATAGAAAATGACTCGGTCTCTTTGCTCGGAGCGCCCAAAAATCAATCCATTCTTTTTTTGAAGCTGAAAAACTTCAAATTTCAACGCTCTCTTCTAGAGCATGGCTCTTGCAAGCATCAGAGAATTCAAGCAGAATAAACTCTTACTGTACAGTTCAAGTCGTGATGGGCAGAAAGGAGATAGCAACTGCGTAGACTAGTAACAGCTGCTTTTTTTTTGAAGTTTTACAGCTTCAAGTCGTGAGAAAAAAAAAGCTGTACAGTTCAAGTCGTGATGGGCAGAAAGGAGATAGCAACTGCGTAGACTAGTAACAAATTCATTCATACTAGGAACAGCCTCATGGTTAAAACTCAGAGGGCAAGTGACGAACAAGAACAGAGACAGGAGAGAGGAATTCATTCCACGCACATGTTCTCTGACATTTGGGCTTCCTCTATCCTGTACCTGTCACTGCCTGAGGTTTTCTTTATTACATACTAGACAAGGAGAGAGAGACAGAGAGAGAGAGGGATTTCCATAGAAAATGACTCAGTCTCTTTGCTCGGAGCACCCAAAAATCAATCCATCCTTTTTTTGAAGCTGTAAAACTCAATCCATTCCATGCTCATGTTCTCTGACATTTGGGCTTCCCCTCTCCTGTACCTGCTGACGATTACTACTGCTTGAGTTTTTCTTTCCTTCTTTATTACATGTGCTGCTCCCTGTCTACACGTCTCCTGCACAGCTTCTTCCTGACTTGTAGTGCATATTATACATGCCTATACTGATTCTCCACACCTGCGATGCATCTCTTGTTACAAATAAAAAACAGACCTAACACACTAACCAGATCTTCCATAAATAAATTATTTATATAATAAATATTCTATTTTATCAAAAATATTATCGTGAAATTAATCATCATATGTGTTGTCGGTGTACTTTGCACCGGGGTACCCTCTCCGCCATGAATAGTGGGCCCAAGAAGGCCTGACCCAGCATGGCGGCTCAAGGCGGTGGGCGATCACGCTCGCCACGGGCGAGAGTCGTGGCCTCGGCGAGCGGTGGGCGATTACACCGCCTCGGGCGGCGGCGCATGGTGCCTGGCGAGCGGTGGGCGATCAAGCCCCGCCACGGCGAAGCCAGCGCGTGGCCTCGGCGCGAAAGGCAATGGGCATACTACGCCGGGCGAGTGGCTCAGTGGTGCCTGGCGGCGGTGGGCGATCATGCCCTGCCCGCCGGGTGTCGGCTTAAGAGGCGGCCTGGCAAGTGGGCGGGTGTCTGGGCCCCCCTTTGTCGGCCACAGAGGCAACCAAAGGAATAAGGAGAAGGCTTCGCCTCGAAGTCTCCTTCCCCTGACATGCTGAGTCAAGGCCATTAATTGTGAAGAATTCTGCTATTGACATGACGACGGCCCATCCCTCTGACGCCTCTCACCAAACCTGTCGCAAAAGTGTCTTATCCCGGGCGGACCGTGCGAAACCATACAACGGTATTAAATGGGGCTTGAAGGACAAGGCTACAGCGACGGGCATAATAAATGAGTCATGGGTCAGTGAGATATGGCTCGAATGATGGGTGTAATTAATGAGTCGTAGATAGTATAGCGTCACCTTCTCACCTGCCCGGGCTGGCCCATCTATATAAGAGCGCCTCGATGCATGGAGAAGGGGGGCGGATAAGAAACATAGAGGATGAAAGCTTGGGAGAGACACACCAGAGGAGAACCATTGTAATCGCCTCCATACTTCCTCAACAAAGACTTAGCAGGACGTAGGGCTATTTACCGCGCTAGGGGCCTGAACCTGGGTACATCACCATGTCCATTGATCCCCGGGATCCATCGTAGAGAATCATTAGGGTTTCCAGCCACGAAGACGCCCTCTACCGAACCATACCTTCCATCCTAGGAATAGTCAACCTTGTTCGTTGACGGGGTCCTCTCAGGCGGAATACGCCGACAGGGGCACGCCAGGTGGTCGGTGGAGCTGGGGGAATTCTACCTCAAGTTTGTACCCTTGCCGCCATCAAGAGCCGGTTGGCGGAGTTCGCCGAGTGGACTCTCGCCGCTCCCGGTGAAGAAGCACCCGCGCCCCCCTGACCTTGTTTTTGATGGTTCCTTCAGCTCGGCGCAGGGCCGGGGTTGTCTGGTCTCCCGATCGATGACACCTCCAAGACGTGGTCGCCTCGACTTCATAGCCACCAACAACATTGCTGAATACGAGGGCTCACTGGCGGTGGCGGCGTCGCCTCAAGATTAGGCGCCCCGGCGCCTCCAAGTCAAAGGTGACTCCCTGCTGGTCATCAATCAAGCGCGGAAGGAATTTCAATGCTCTGATCCTACCATGGCCGCCTACTTGGCGGAGGTCAGGAAGATGGAGCGCCACTTCGAAGGACTGGGATGTATCCATATCCCTCGACATGACAACCATCTAGCGGATAAGCTCTCACAGCTCGCGTCCTCAAGAATCTCTGTTTCGGTCGGGGTCTTCGAAGAAAGACTATGACGACTGTCCATCGCCGCCCCTGGTTCAGGCGGGAACGATGGTGCAGCCGTCGCGGCCTCCGATTCTGGCGAGGATGGCGGTGCGTCTGTCACGGCCTCCGATTTAGGGAGGGTAGGCAGCGCACCCGCCACAGCCCCAGATCCAAGAGGGAAGGCGGCAGTGCCGCTGATGCGGCACCCGGGGAAAAGCCTGGCCAAGCGGAGTATGCGGGCGATCACCGTGTGATCGCCATTCTTGGCCGGGAAGGCTAGTGGATGGATCCCATCCTAGCCTTCCTGCGACCGAGTGATCCTCGACGATGATGCCTCAGCTGAGAAAATTGCACGAAAGGCCAAGTACTATACTCTGGTAGGTGGGGACCTATATCACGAGCGGAACGGAATTTCATCAAGTGTATCACTCGAAAGATGGGAGCGCCTGTTCTCGATATCCATGGAGGCATGTGCGGAGCCATATGTCCGCCGACGCTTGTCCGCAAAGCGCCCGCCAAGGATTTTATTGGCCTCATCGCCTCCGGGATGCTTATAGCCGTGAGGAGATGCGGCATGCCAATTCTTCGCCAGCACATCCACCGACCAGCTCAGAACCCATCTCGCTCTCCGCCGTTCGCGTCTGGGCTGATATCCGCCCGTTCTCGGGCCCGCCAGGGGCTTCACCCACTGTTCGTCACCATCGACAGATTCACCAAGTGGGTCGGGAAGCAAAGATGCGCCATCACGGCTTCCGCCATTGCTATCGAGTTCATCCACGGGATCTTCACCCGCTTTGGAGTTGCCAATCGCGTCATCACCAACAACGGCACTCAGTTCACCAGCGCGGCCTTCCTGGAGTTTTGCGAAGAGATGGGCACCAAGGTATGCTTTGCTTCGGTGGCCCATCCCAAGAGCAATGGCCAAGCTGAGCGTGCCAACGCGCTGGTGTTGAGGGGCTTGAAATTAGTTATTATGGATTTACATTGAAATTAGTATGGAAGTCAGATTGCTAATTTCTTTAATTTTTTATTCCAAAACTTTCTTAATTTATATTGTACTTGACATGGACTCTCTTTTTTTAGTCTAAACCGTTATAACTCAGACCCAACAAATAGATGGCCAGATCTTTCTGGTTAACATGGGAGTTTCCTCAAAGTGCCTAATTAGTATAGGTATACAGGTATAGATATGCATATCCACTTGGCCCTATTACACATGGCCCAATACATGCACATATAGTCCAAAACTCACACACATTAATGCACACTATCCACCTGTCGCTCTCGCGTGGCTCATTCGCCTGCACGTCGACACATTGCCGCTACACTGCATTGTTTATCCGCATAGACCTCTACGCGTCCCGTCTCGCTGCCCTGCATCCCTAGTGTGCTGCTCTCGGGCTATGTGCCACCTGCACGGATTCTACCTGACTTGCAGTGTTCGTGCGTCTCGCATTCCTGCGCTGCACCTCCTATTACGAATAAACCAAACCCAACACATTATCTTGTCCTTTCACAAAGAAATTATTTATCACAATAAATATTGTAATCCATCATAAATATTTGACCTATCTTGTTCTTATACAAGGACCTCAGAAGTGTCACCGAAGGATCAACTACCGACGGGGATCGCCAGATCCGAAGGGGGGAAAATGCCGGAGTCCACTGTGCGAAGCGGAGGAGGAAAATATTGATGGCTTTCCACTGTGCCAGCAGGGTTCTTGTATGCGTTGAAGGGTGGAGGCATGAAGATCTATCTATTTCCATCTAGTGCAGGTCCAGGTGATGCTACGGTGGAAGATAAACATTTTTATCTTCGGACAAGGACCAAAATTGCTCAGTATTGCTCAATATTGTAATCCATCGTAAAATTGCTCAATATTGCCACAATCGAGTAGGATTTGCTCATGAGATCCTCAGGTGAAATTTGAGGTTGTCGATGGAAATCTCACTTACCGCACTATTACAGTTACATAACCTGCTGTGAGATTCGTGAATCAAATTTTATGCTTATGAGCAACAAGCGCTGT